>JAJGRW010000088.1:0-131614 GCA_025461045.1 Carex parvula | reverse complement strand
AAAACTGCTGAGAGGAGCTTGGAGAGTGTTCTCAGTTCGAGCAAGCAGAAGGTGTCAGCTATTGAGAGTTTGTTGAAAGGCGTCTCTGATAGAAATTTCTCAGTTGCGCGTCATCAAGCTTAGACCTTGGTATTTCTGTAAAACTTTTCATTTGCTCACTGTATACCAGTTGGTACCAAGATGCACTGCACATTGGTACTGGATCTTCTGATTTGAATGGTCCCAATTCATTATGGACTGAGATTTGCTCGTAAATTGGTTTTACAATTCAACTTAATATGTGCTGGTACAGCTATGTAAGTGCCAGACAGTACCTGATCTGTTTGGCATGCTTTATTGCATTGAAATATGATGTGTATTTCTTGATTAGAGCCTCACCAAGTTTAATCCAACTCACAATTCTCAGTTGAAGAAAATAGCAAAAAAAAAAAGAGTGATCAAATTTTTAGGGTAATTGTCGACATTTCAGTCTTGGCTGATCATTTTCACCTTTTTGAAGTTCTAGAAAAGTCTAATTGAGAAAGCAGCACCTTATTCTCTTACATTTCTTTGCAGGTGTTGATGCTCCCTCCTCTCGGGACCCACCTGCACAAGCGTCAAACCACCTCTCTCTACACAATTCACTGGTTGACTCAACCCTGCCCACTGTATCAAAAATCGGTAACAGTAGCACTTTCCGAAATGGTGGTTCATACCTTCTAGAAAACATGACACCTCAGATGAGACAGACCTCCAGAAGCAACCCTAGGTCAGCCTATTATGGTGCTCATCAACCTGATCTATCTCATTCTTATACTAAAAGACAAACTGAGCGGCATAGACATGGACAGGCACTATTTGGATAACATGGCCTCATATAGGGATTCACACTCAGGTAGCTACGTGCCTAACTTTCAGAGGCCTCTGTTGCGCAAACAATCAACACAAAGGGCTACGTCAGTCAGCCGTCACACGTTTGATGATGGTCAGGTCTCACCTAGTGAAATGACTGATAGTACCCCAACTTCTTTAACTGATGCACTTAGCGAGGGACTTAGCCCAAATTCTGACTGGGTTGCACGCGTGTCAGCTTTAATTATCTCAGGGGTTTGATTCAACAAGGACCAAGGGGTGTACAAGAAATAACCCAAAATTCGACAAAGGTTATAGAAATTGTTCTTTCGCTATCTAGATGACCCACACCACAAAGTTGCACAAGCTGCCTTGTCAACTCTAGCCGAGATTATACCGGCCTGGTAAAAAAACCCTTTGCGAGTTCATTGAGAGAATTTTACCGCATGTATTTTCAAGGCTTATCGATCCCAAAGAGCTGTCAGACAGCCTTGCATAACTACTTTACGATATAGTCGGTAAAACTTACAATACTGATACAATGTTGCCAGCCCTTTTGCGGTCTCTAGACGAACAGAGGTCTCCTAAGGCCAAACTTGCTGTAATTGAGTTTGCAAACAAGTCATTTAATAACATGTGGTTGACCCAGAAGGTGCATATAGCACGGTGGATTTTTAAAACTTTGGCTCGCGAAGCTGGCACCACTAGTGAATGACAAAAATTCAAAATTGAAGGAAGCATCAATTTCTGGGATTATTGCAGTTTTATTCCCACTTTGATTCAGTTTGCAGTGTGTTGAACTTTATTCTGAGTTTGTCAGTTGAAGAACAGAATTTCCTTAGAAGGGCTTTAAAGCAATACACACCTCGAATTGAAGTTGACTTGGTGAATTTTCTCCAGAGCAAGAAAGAGAGGCAACGACCCAAGTCCTATGACCAGTCTGATTTGAATTTTGGCAACTCTTCAGAAGACGGGTTTGCTTTCAGCTCGAAAAAGGGATATCAGTTTGGCCGGTACTCAGGAAACTCACTTGATGCGGGTGATTCCGCACGCAATCAAGTTCCATGCAAGAACAGACCCAACTACGCCTTGATGGTATTGATACTGTCGGTGCATGGGCAAGCAATGATTTTGATAAGCCAGAGAGGAAGAAGACATAGAGAGCTCGATTCTACACCAAGGTTGGATTTGAGTAGGTTGGTTTTGTCGATATTCAGACTGGTACTAGCTATGGTAGAGTTGGTGAAGCAGTACAATGAGGCGAGCACCTTGCTTAGCTAAGGTTGGTACTGTTAAGAACAGGCCCGATTTGCGGGTGATGGGCCTAGGCATACCTCCACTTCTCCACCGGGGTACATTGACCCATTAATTCTTTCTTTCTAATTTGTTTATTTTTCCTTTTTCTCTCCTTGTCAATACTCACCCCCCTTCTTCCTTCTCCATCCCCAGATAAGCATTGCAAATGAAGTAAAGTTCAAGCTCGGAGGAAACGGGCAGCATTAGCAACAGTTGGTGAAAGTCATCGACGATACTGATTCCGTCTTATAGGACAAAGGTTGCACGTTTATATAACTACTTTCCCTCTGCATTGTTAATCCCATACTTTCTTTCTGATATTTTATACCTATACATATGTATTAATGTATCAGTACTTCAATCAAATTTTGACTGCTGTGCTTGAGGTATTGGATGACTCCGAGGCATCAGTGAGAGAGCTTGTACTATCTCTAATGCTTGAAATGCTTAACAATCAGGTTATAATTTTAACATTTGTGTTTGCTTGGAACTTATAGTTGTATGAAAAGGTTCATTGAGAGATGTTACTTTGCTTTTCAGAAAAGTGTAATGGAAGATTCAATTGAGATTGTATTTGAAAAGCTGATTCATGTTACCAAGGATGCTGTTTCCAAGGTACGCTTCTTTATCTCCTTGAAATGAAAAGGTGTCAGATGGACACCTAATATGTTTGTGAATTTTTCTAAACATGGTATTCATATCTTGATGTGTTGCCGGTTCTTGAAATTTTTAAACTCTTTTAAGTTTTCATAATTTACCTTTTGTGCTACAGGTTTCAGATGAAGCACACAAATGCCTAAACGTCTTGTTAACGCAATATGACCCATTTAGATGTCTTGGGGTATGTGCTATTCAAATTGGGAATACAAATATATTTTAAGTTCTTATCTTCTTTGCTTCTTAAGGCAGGGTGTAACATGATTGCAGGTGGTTGTGCCATTGTTGGTTAGTGAAGATGAGAAAACCTTAGTAGTATGTATCAACTGTTTGACAAAGGTATCTCATTTTCTGATATTATTTTGGTTCTGCACTGCTTAATTAACTCAAATGCCTCAAAATGAAGTCATAATCCACCAACTCCCTAAGGGATTACAGAACTTAACATCAGGACTTGTGTTCTTTATTGTAGATTGTTGGGAGGCTGTCACAGGAGGAAGTAATGACACAATTGCCTACCTTTTACCAGCACTTTTTGATGCTTTTGGTAACCAAAGCCCTGATGTACGCAAGGTATGTTTATATTGTTCCAGTATTCCAGAGCACCAAGCCAAATCCATACCTCTTTTAAAAATTATCACTGCTAGATCCTCATTTAAACAATAAAATAGGTGACAAAAAAAAGGTCGGCATTATGAACTAATAAGAATCAAGATAATTCATTCCAAACTGTTGTTTGGACTCCTATATTTTATGATAAATCTAACATATAAGCTGTGTATGTCTCTTTAGACTGTGGTATTTTGCCTGGTGGACATCTATATCATGCTCGGAAAGGCCTTTTTGCCTTATTTGGAGGGGCTAAGTAGCACGCAGTTGCGACTAGTAACTATTTATGCAAACAGGATCTCTCAGGCTCGGTCAGGTGCATCAGTTGATTCAACTAATTGATGAGTGCCTTTTTTTTTTCATTAGCATGTTATATATTGACACTTGCTTGTATGATTGGTGCTTGCATTTGAGAGGTTTGATTCATTTGTGTATTTGTATAGAGTGAGAGCTTTGTACTAGAACTTCAATGAGATTTGGAATCTTTTTTAGAGTGAGGATTTGGTTTTTTTTTTTAGTTTTAGGTTAGGCGCAGAATGTACAAAACGAGTACAAGATCTCTGTCTCTCTACCTATCTGTCGTTGTTTACTAGTTTAGGGAAATCAAGCTGTTTTTGTGTGTATACGTTTGTAGTTTTGAATTTTTCTATATCATTTAGTGTGTACTATCATCATTGGCAAAAGGTAAAGCTACAGTAATGCAACAATCTTCCAGAGTATTTTCATTAAAATATGATTTACAATTTTTATATAATGAACTAATATTAATGCTAGTGGCAGATGCCGGCTAGTCGTAGGATGAACTTCTTTTGGTGAGAGCCCAACTTGAATATAATTGTCAATAGATCTTTCGACCTGGCAGCCACTGTCAAGTCTTAAAAAAAAATGGATCTTTCGACCTCAGAAAAGGATAATCATTTTTGGCATCCCTATGTATATGAGCTAGCTTAACACAAAAAACGATAGCTTCAACGGTTCTGCAGTCAGACTTTGGTCACACTCCTGCATCCGATTTTAATCCTCTTAAGTCGTCCGTTTTAATCTAGCACGAATCTCAAGGCAGACCTCTTATATTCTAAATTGGTACCGAATTGATTTTGATCCGGCTATGAGTTTTACATGGTCAGCTATCTTATTAGGAGATACTCACTCAGACCACTGCAGTTATGTAATTTTGAGGAAAAAAAAGAAAGATCAATTTTTTTTCTCAAAAACAAAAAAGGGGGGCAAAGGCAAAGAAAAAGCATATAAAATGTGTGTGTTTACAGGCCTGTAGAGTCCAGAGAAAGAAAAAGGAGAACGCTGGAAGCACAAATACTATTGGCTTTTACGTTTTAGTATTAGGCCCAAAATGAACAAGAGAAGAGAGGGATTTGGCGCGCTGGGGCCGTTGGCCGATCTGGCCATGGAGCGGTCGATCGGTAGACCTTCTTCTTCCTTCAAGCGCTCGCGCCGATCACCTCCTGTCAGCTCCAAATTCACATCTCGCCTCAACTCCTCCTCAGGTCACTCTCTGTCTATTTCTTTTCTTGATCGAACACCTCTGGTCTGTCTCTGTCTCACGCACACGCGCGATAGTCGGTTATCTCCTATCCTGACAAAACCTGAGAGGAGGTGACTTTGATGGGGATAACACGCACTGTTTCGCAAATTCGTATTTCTTGAAATGCCATTTTGAAATATTTAATTGAAGCTTCTTTTTTAGGATTTTTGGGAAAGCAAGCACAGTTTTTTTATATACATAACCCACCCCCCACCCCCCATAACTTGGATATTTGGGAAGCAGACCATGGCTAGCATTCTCACTAAGCCAGGTTATCAAGAGTGAAGTGGTTACTGTTGACATAGTAGAATAATACTAGCACAGCTCATTAAAATATTTTTAAAGAAAATATTTGGGTGGATAAATTGTTCTTCTGTTCTGAGTTAATTCCTTAGTATCTCTCTTTTGTCTCATTTCTAATAATCTCAACCCTGAACCACTAACAAGAAAACTGACATAATTAATGGTTTTGTAAATGATATGGGAAGGATAATGCGTCTAAGGATAAAAAACCGAATTGAGATATTAGATTATTACTTTAAGGTCATTGTCCGTTATTATAAAAAAAATTCAAAGGACCAAAAAACACTTTAGAATAAGAAAAAGTACTAGAAATTAACCATGCTTTTCAGCAAATAACCATAACTACCTGTGTTTTTTTAAAGGACTGTCATGTTTTTTATACCTGCTTCTGCCAAAAGCTTGAGATGGGTTTGAGAAGTAGGGCCTTCTGATTCAAAATCAGATTGGACTCCAAACTTTGGTTTTGTTTCTTACTAATATTTTTCATTGATATATCGATAGAAGATAAATTAGAATATCTATGCTCTTGTGCAAGCCATTAAGCAATTTACTTTTTTGTAATGACAAGCAACTAAATCACAGGGAAAAAGAAAATCAATCTCAGCATTTTCTTTATCTATTTCTATTGTTTGATTTACAGGAGCCAAACCAAACAAAAAGGTCAAGTTTGCAGATTTTGATGATGTACCAGATAAATTTTCTGGTCATGCCAAAAGAACTATTCAAGGTAAATTTCTATTCTTGTTCACCTCTTTAAGAATTACTCTTTCTAGGAACAGTGAAAATCATTCCTGCTATCAGTTAATATATGCTACTTTTAATTTAATCACTTTTTCGGTAGACCATGGAACTGGTGGTGGGAAGACATCGGAATTCATGTACTTCAAGAAAATATGTGGCACTGCTGGCCAAAATGATATATCTAGTAAGAAAAATATTCATCTCCAAGTCTTTAGAAAATATGATATCCAGTTGTAGTAATTTTCTTCTTTTACAGAACCACAAAGAGTAAACGCACAAGAATCCAATAAAACAAGGATTTCTACTTCCGACCAAGTTGAGAAAGAAACACCTAGTGATTGTATCCACTCCATTTCTCCTCATGAAGAGCAATTAAACGAAAAGCGTAGCTGTTCTGGTTTGTTCTTGACTATAATTTTCTCTTATTGACTCAAATAATTCAAATGTAATCAAACTTCAATTGAATTGACGAAAGTCACATGCATTGTTGTAGGACTATTTGAAACACCAATTTACAAATTGCACAAGGAGAGCACAAATCCTGCTCTTAAGCTCACACCGCTAGCTCAAGAGCCATTGCTCTTATCTCCAGAGGTTTCTAGAAACTCAAGTGAGAATATTTTAACACTGTTATTTGTTCCAGATTTCACTTTGGACTTGATGTACTGAAAATTTGAAACATGGCACAGGGTTCTTCTATATTCTCAAATTCTTAATACTCTGTGCTCATTTGGAACAATGTAATTTTTCTGGCAAAAGCCAAAGGTTCTCTTGCAAGCACAGCACTTGGATTAGGACATGAATTAGCTTCTATTGTCTCATTGCTTCAGATGCGGAATGTGAGGGAAGCATGCTTTCAAACAAAAGGAGAAATTTAATCAAATTGGCAGCCAAGACACTGTCTGTAGGAGTCGATGATTTCTTTCTCAGAAGGTTTTCTGTTATCAATTTCAAACATCTGAGGTATACTCATATTTGATTGACCTAAACTTGAGAACTTACTTTTTTCAGCTCAGATTTGATTGGAGAGCTAATTCAGAGGTTGGGCATTAAGCAGCATTCAGAAAATGTAAGATTGTTTTTCATTTTCAATTTTAAATTGGGATGAATAGAGAACTTGTTGCATTTTGATCTTTCTTTCTGGCATTTTTGGCCTGATTTAATGATTCTTTTATATGACAGCAAAAAAGTATCTCAAGTTCACACTTAGAGACACCAATGGATAAATACACTCATTCTGGGCATAGATTTAGGTTGGAAAATTTAGCCCATTATGCAAGTAATCTCCCAACTCTGCCTTCTATTGAAGCTGGCATGGAGCCCAATATCAGATTAGGTTGTTCAGTTCAAGAACTCGAAAGCTCAGAACTCTATCCTGATTTTAGCACGGGCTTTATACATGACCAAAATGCACATGCTAGCACTAGTTATCTGCTGCCATCTTCGCCATGCCACAATCTGGTCCCATATAGTTATTCATTTGGCGATGAAGTCCAAGATCAATCCCTGGTTCCCTACGCTTGCTTTCAAAGTCCAGTTGAGAAACTCAATTCTGAGCTAATGAGTTGGGATGTAAAAGAGAAAGAAGAGGCACAATCACATTTGCCTCTGGCATTGAGCAAAACCTTTCAAAGTCCAGTTGAGAAAATCAATTCTGAGCTAATAGTTGGGATGTGCAAGAGAATGAAGAGAAACAATCACATTTGCCTCTGGCATTATTCAATTCTGCTCATTTCTATAACGAGTTTGAAGAATTTGGTGGAGATGTCTTCTTTGGTTCGCCTCCCAGGACAAAGGTTTCTGCAGAATTAAATTCTTCTTTTGTTTGTGAAAGGGAAAACCTCTTTTCTTTCATTTCAGATGCAGATTTTAGTTTGGCAAATGATTGAAGCCTTGTTTTTGTGAAGGAGAATTCAGTGAATTGTCTTTTGGAATTTGGTTCTGATCTCCCGCTTCTGAATCCCCAGTATTCCCTCAGTAGATCAAACTGGTGTGCTTATCCAAAAGATAGCTCTGATCCCTTCCTAATTGATTGTTAATGTTTTCTTTGTCTCGGATGGAGAATAATTAATTTTGCTATGACTTAAAAATTACATACTAGTTGTAACGAGCCAACAGGACACGATCTTTTAAGTCAAAAGGAGATTACTGTAATCTTTGTTAACGACTTGAAGTTTGTGAAGGTTTTTTTAGTTTGATGTAATTAGTATATTGTCCAGAGAAAAAGAAAACACAAATCTGTCTTTATGAAGATAGTATTCAATGGTTTGACTATATTGTGGAGTTGGAACAAATTTAGAATGATAGCAACTGTATGAAGGAACACTAGTCCTTTTGTAAAGGATTTAGTGAGGGGATGAGAATGATAACAACTGTAGTTAGTTTTGTAAATCGGAGGGCACCATTGTAATTCGATAATTTTGATAATCACCAAAAATAATATATAATTTAGAAATTCGACATTTCAAAATGTGCCTTATTATACTATGTATATGAATATATGATACACATCAAAGATAATGATAATTGGTAAGCCATCAATTTATAATAATGAAATCCGACATTATTTGAAGTAGTAGACTTTGTTGATCCTTCTAAATCATCAACTGTACTATTAACTATTAAGCATCATCTTATATGAGGCAATTCGTCATATAGATGTTTAATTTTTGCTTCCTAGAGTTCATTGTCGTTTATTTGTGAACCGATTTACATCGTAAATTTGTAATCGTACTTACAATTGATCCATTGCAAACTCCAAATCTTGCCTTGTTCCCCAACTAGTTGAAGAAATCCCGGCATTTTTATTAATATCCAAAATTAAATACAAATTATTAATTATACCCAGCTTAGCTGGGTATTTTTAAAAATGTCCAAACCGGCAAAAAAATGATCGGCTGAGATTAAAATTAGAATCGTCCATTTTTGGCCGGTTGGAATTAACATTAGAACCGGCCAAAAAATGGTTAGTTGAGAATTTTTTTTTTCTGTTTCAGACCTTATAAATAGCCCTCTTTCTATCTTCTCCTTCTCACAACTCACTCAAAATCACATAAGAGAAATAGAGAAAGAGAGAAAGAGAGGAAGAGAAAGAGAAAATGAGAAGGCGATTTCTGAGGCAAAAATGGCGATTTTCAGATTTTTTTTTTAATTTTTTTCCAACAAATTATACATTTAAATTAGTAACCTGACAATTGTTTACAATTTACCAAAATGTAGTTTGTTGGCTATGTCAATGATGATTTCATTACATTGTGGTGGAAAGTTTTTGACTAATATATATGGAGTTTATTACTCTAAAGAAGCAATTAATTCATTCATGGTTGATGATGATACCTCAATTTGAGACTTGAAATCTATGATTTACGAATGCACTGGTTATAACCCAGAAAGGTGGAACATAGAATTGGCAACCCGAGTGAATGCTGGAACACCCCCAACCTATACCAGAACTCCGATATTAAGTGATGCTGTATGGAGAGGCTTGTACGGGCGGTTAAAGGCCACTGGAAATTTTATCATAGAAATCTACGCCAAGAGAGTTATGATAGAGTCAGGAGTTAGAAGTTCTGGCCAAAATTCGCGTGAGCCAAATTATACATCACAACCAGAACCATACAGTCCCATGGCTCCTTTATTTGTACCTAACCCAGAACCATACACTCCCATGGCTCCTTTATTCGTACCTGACCCAGAAACATATAGACTTCACCCCCCACCAACACCCCTCCCACTACCTCATACAAGACCCCAATCTAGACCCGTGCATGTGGCGCCTTTATCATTACTTGCACCAGCATCTCACCCCAGACCAACACCAGTAGACGATGAAACTGGGTCAGATTTTGAAAAAATCAACGAAATTTCGGAGAAAGATCTGCAAACTGGAGATGAATTTAAGGGAGAAAACTGGGACTCTGATCACCTGGAGAGTTGTGATAAATGGTCCAGTGTCCATTCGTAGAGAATATGAGAATATATCGCTTAGTGGCCGGAGTGATACACACATGTTCGCAGACTTCAATGATATATCTACTTTTAAAGAAGCAGATATTGGTTATTATGGGAGACGGATTGAGTACAAAGGTGAGCTAGCGCCAGAACAATATTTTAAAAGCAAAGAAGAGCTAATAAAGAAGATTAGAGATTGATAAGAATCAGGAGATTAGAATGAAGAAAAGTGACAGGGATCGTATTTAGGTGGTGTGCAAGACTCCGGCTTGTGATTACTAACTTAGGGAAAAAACAACGAGTTTTGGAGATGCATGGGTTATAACAAAGCAAGACAAGCATCACACATGATCTGTATACAAGACAAGACCATGAATGTCTCACAGCATCAATCATTGCCAATATCATTGAGACCTCCATTAAGGACCCCTGTATGAGCATCCAGGGGGTGGCAAACTGTGTGAGGGTTAAGTATGGCAATGTAACCCCGAAATACAATCGACTGTGGAGGGGTTGTGAGCTTGCAATAGCCCGATAATTTAGGAGCTGGGAGGGTTCATACAGCTTGCTAAAACCACTGCTTATGGGAATCTGCGACAAGAATCCCGGCTCTAAGTACCAATTTTTGACCTGTCCTGTACGAGATAAACACGGAGAGCTTATTGAAGGAGTTACTCAATTCAGGGCGGTAGCCTGGGCTTTTTGGTCCATGCATTGCAACGACTCAGTACTTGAGACTAGTGATCAGTATAGATGCATGCTTCTTGTCTGGGCGGTATGGGGGGATGCTTTTGATAACTTGCGGCTATGATGCCGAGAACCAATTGCTGCCTAAGCATTTGCAATTGTGCAAAAGGAGGATGGTGAAAATTGGGGTTTTTCTTGCACTGGTTGAGGAATGAAGTGCTTGGAGCTAATAGATTCATCTGTGTTATATCGGACCAGCACAAGCAGATCAAATCTGCATTGACAGCAGAATACAGATGGTCTCCAGAACTTTTTGTGCACATGTTTTGTATGCAGCATGTTGCTGACAACCTGGTCCAGAATTGTGGAAATGACAAGATGGAGATTCTAACAAGGAGTCAGGAAGAAGAAGCCAAGAATGTTGAAAGAGATGTTCAAAGAATTTGCTGTGGTATGTCTAATTTATAACATTTCGTTTAATTATTTTATAAATAGATGAGGCAAATGAAGTAACACATCTTTGTTCTTGTGCAGCTAAATTCAATGTGTAATGCATTTTTAAAGAAGGTGGCAAAGTACATCCCAATGATGTGATTCATCTTCTTCTAGTTGTCTTTCATTTATTCTAGTTGTCTTTTATCTTTTACTAGTTGTACTTGTTGCCTTTATCTACCACTGGCGGTATTTAATCTTCTTCAAGTTTGTCTTTCATCTTCTTCTGGTTGTGTTTCATCTTGTATTGTTTGTCTTTTATCTTATTTAGTTGTTTTTTTATCTTCTACTAGTTGTCTTTCATTTTGATACTGATTGTCTTTCATTTACTACTGGTGGTATTTGATTTTTCCTAGTTGTCTTTAATCTTTTTCTAGTTGTCTTTTATCTTTTACTAGTTGTCTTTCATGTTCTACTTGTTGCCTTTCATCTACCACTGACGGTATTTAATCTTCTTCAAGTTTGTCTTTCATCTTCTTTTGATTGTGTTTCATCTTGTATTGTTTGTCTTTTATCTTTTTTAATTGTTTTTTTATCTTCTACTAGTTGTCTTTCATTTTGATACTGGTTGTCTTTCATTTTGATACTGGTTGTCTTTCATTTACTACTGGTGGTATTTGATTTTTTTCTATTTGTCTTTCATCTTCTACTAGTTGGTTTTCATCTTCTTCCAATTGTTTTTTATCTTGTACTGATTGTCTTTAATGTTTGCTAGTTGTTTTTTCATTTTTTTTCTAAAATAAAATAAAAACATATTTGAATCCACATGCGTGTCTTTTCATTTTTTTCTTATTGATATGTGCCTTGGTAGATGTGAATATTGATCGTTTTAGGTGACATAATTCAAATTTAGTCTTATTTACGAGGCAGATTTTTTTACACACCAAATAAAAGAAAAAAGATATGAAAAAAAATTAATTTACGAGGCAGATGTTTTCTAATTTAACACCCGTTTTTAACAAGTACATGAGAATAAGTTTTGAATATTTGAAATTCTTTTTATCTTTTTCAATATTTCATAGAGTCCAATTTGCTCTTGAGCTCTTCGCCGTACCTGCGAGTTGTCCCAATTGCCTCCACAAGATTAAATTGTGGGTCACAAGCTCACCATTTTGGAGCTCTCTATTCTCTGTAGAGCTCCCCACAATGCAATTCCACTCTTCAGACTTCTCTCCTGGGTTTTCCCGGGACGGAAAAACAGGCGATGGATATCATTCCCTTGCTTCATCCTTCGCCTTTTTTGCACTTCCCTATTACTATTCGTACCGTTGCTACGCTCGATACTCCACTTTTGAAACAGAAAACAGGTCTCCTTTTTAGAAATCGGCGCATTTCTTCTCCTATTTGGAACTGGAGACAAAGGCGAGCTTGCTATATATGTTGCTCCTCTGCCAACGAGCCTTCTACCTCCTCTAAAATTAGGTACTTAAGTTTGCACCTTCTGTCTAGATTTTTTGGTGATTTATGTAAAATTTGCAGTAAGAGTATTGAACAAATGAATAAGATAATTGTTGTATAAATTTTTTTTCCGATTTCAGTTACTCAGGGGCTCATTTATCAATGATTTGCAATCTGTCCCATTTTATGTTATTGTTTTATGGTGTGGATGCCGATTAGGCTGTTGCTGTACAAGCAAGTACCTTGTAATCACCAAAAAAAAAAATTGCTACCAGTTAAATTTCCTTGGTCTTTGCCCTTTGACATCAGATGTCCCCTAAAAATTACAAATTGCTGAAAAGTTCAGAGAAACTTTGTATGACTGGTTTATTGATTTATTCCTTTGTTTAATACAAGATTAATTCTTTCAATTTTGTTTCTAAAATATGTTAGTTTATAAATATATTTATTTTCTCAGCTCATCTGCTAAACTACGAAGCGAAGTGCTCTCTCCATTTCGATCTGTGCGCATGTTCTTCTACGTTGCATTCATTGCAAGTGCCTCCTTGGGTGGACTGATATCTCTCACCCAACTAATCTCTGCATTAATATCTCCATTGAAATCACAATCCGTGCCCACTATACTGCAATCCTTCGGCATAGACTTAGGTGCAGTTCTACTCTTTGCTTTTCTGTACACCAGAGAAAATAAAGCCAAAAATGCCCAAGAAGCTAGATTATCAAGAGAAGAGAGACTCTCTAAACTTAGACTTAGATTAAGTGAGAATAAAATTGTTTCCATGGAAGAGTTCAGAGGTGTTTCAAGGCTCGTAATTGTTGTGGGGCCCGCTTCTTTTCTTCTCGAGTCATTTGAGAGGTGTAAGGCGTTTGCGAATGAGCTTGTGGAGAGAGGAGTTTTGGTTGTCCCTTTTTGCACTGAAGGCGAGGTTCCAGATTTTAAGTTGCTTGCAAGTGTGGGGGATATGGCAAATGATGAAAAGACAAAACGGCTCTGGCAACTTACTCCTGTTTATTTGACTGAATGGGCCCAGTAAGATTGTAGTAATTAATGTTCATTATATATATTTTTTTAATGAAATGTTCATATAAAAAAGTTCGAAAAACAGATATGAAGAGAGCAAACACGGTTTTTATTGTTAATTAAAATATATGTTTATGGATATTCCCTTTTTTGTCTTTGCAGATGGTTAGATGAACAAAAGAAACTTGCTAATGTAGCTCCTGGTTCTCCTGTGTGAGCATTCTTTTTCTCACTCTCTCTTTCTACTAAATAACCAAGTAGGATTTTGGCATCTGATTTCCATAAACGTATTTCTTTCCCTCTCCATTTATTTCTTATTTAAGGTACTTATCTCTACGAATGGATGGACGTGTACGCGGGAGTGGGGTTGGTTATCCGCCCTGGAGTGCATTTGTGGCACAACTGCCTCCAGTTAAAGGCCTGTGGTCTGGTCTCTTTGATGGCATGGATGGGAGAGTTTGATCATCTTTTTTAACCAATGAGGTTCACAATTCTACTTCTTGCTTGGCTATCCAGTACTATGCAGTCCTTTATTTGGGCTATTTTGTAAAACTTCATAACAGGCATCTTGTGGAACATGTGAACAAAATTATGACAGCCGTGTCCTTGTTTTGATTAAGCAACAAACCTATTATTTAGCGGACGTGTAACAGAGACAAGTACAGAAATAATGTTAAGAGGAAACATGTATACAAGTTCTTTAAGAACAGTTTCTTTGTCTTGGGCGATTTGCAGCTCGAGTTTGCATTAGCTTCATCCCTGAGATTATAATAAATATAGAAATAGAAGTTGAGCACAGACTACAAATTTAGTGATTTCTTCATCCAATTTTTTTTTGATATATTATTTTAAGTTTTACTTTTCAAATATACGTGCCACTTAAAAAAATTGAGGGCCAAAGACTACTAGTGAATTAATCTCTTTTCTTATATATAGCGAAAGCCAACTTACTAGAATCCAACCTATCATATGTGTATATGTCAACTGAAAGTAGATATGTGCTAGCAAGTGTTGATTCAGAAATAGTGAATTGTCAAATTAGGGCATAGTGAAGTGTTAATCACTGGCAAATTGGTATATTGGATCGTCAAATAATTTTTGTATTAACTTTTGAACTATGAAATTGCCACTCAACACTTGAAAGTTTCTTAATTTTCATCTATATTTTCAAAAGAGCGATACTCATTGACTTGTTTGATAGCTCTTAGAAAAAAGGGAAAATTGTTCCATTCAAATTTAAGTTAAAAAATCGGAATAACTAGTTCTAGTGAGAGGATTGTAGCCTGTGGAAATTTGTTACTTCTATTTTATATAAGTATAACTCAGCTTGTCTCTCTTTTTTCTTTTTTTTTTCTTTTTTTTAGAAATAGTCCGTATGCGCACGTTTCATTACTGTTAATTGGAACAAAAGATACTGAGCTGATTGACATATTGAAATTAAAGTAAGTGCCCTGATTACGAATTAGAACAATTCTTAAGCGGTCTAGAAATAAACAAAAACATTGAAGATCGGCTTCGACTAAAAAGATACATATATAACTTAGTTTGTCATATCATATAGTAGTATTAATTAACGGTTATGTTGTACATACATGGTAGCTCTGAAATTATGATTATGTTAGCTGTATCACAGCGTGTGTATGTGCTCTACTGCTCATCTTCTCATGAGTGCATCTGCGTGCCATGTCACAAAACTCTGTCTTGCTCTGTTATAGGCTTCGTCGAAAGGAGATGAACTTGTATTATCGAAAGGGGACTGAGAAAAAAATAAAAGTTAGCACTAGTCTGGACTTTACAAAGAGGATATTAAATTGCAGTAAAACCAAATCAAAAGCCCATCCAGAAACTAAAGGGCCGGCCGAATTTTGAAGCCTTTTAGGAGGGGGTCTTTTAGTCTTTTATAAAGAAAATCAGACATCCAGACCGTGTTCAGATCCTCTGAGGTAACTCAAATTTTATTTTTGGATAGGGGCCGTCCGATCAGAATCCGGATCAATCTAGTCCGAATTGGAATGCACAGGATCTCTTTAGTATGCGTGCCAAAAAAGATCGAACGGTCCGAATGTGAACTCAAAATTTGAGTTACCTCGGTGATAGGGGAGTACATCCGGACGGCGCTACCAGTAACTTTTTTCTGGCGGGAAGTACGAAGCAAACTTTACTGGGGACTGGACTGGAGTGATAGTGGAGAGACTGATCACTGGCGCGGTCTCTTCATTTCCTGCCCCATGAAACCCTAATCCCTCTTTGCCCTCCATTATCTCCGGCGAAAATCGCTGGCTCCTTCGCCGCATGATTTCCGACATGCACCGATTTTTGTCTAGCTCGTTAATGGCTTCGTCGCCTCGCCTGCTCTCTCTTGCGTGGTCGCTCCAGCCCGCCTTTATCAGCCACTCCCACCAATCTGCTCTCCGTTCAATGTGCGTGAGAACATTTTTATTATTTTTTTAATACAGATTTGGCTTTTCTCTCTCTTTTTTTTTTTTACCTATCATAGAGCTTGACTTGATCCCCGAATGGTTACCAGAAGTTGTGCTGATGACAGACAGAGAAGTCCAAAGTTTTTGAGCTCTTAGCTGATCTCTTTTGGTTGCAAGGATACTTGATGTATATGTGCTTACTTTGGACGATTTTTGAATTTATTTCAATTGCTTTCCTGTAAATTTACAAGAGAAAATTTGGACATTTTTTTTTGGATATTTAGACTGTTTTTCCTTTTCTTTTCTAGTTATTAGGACATATATTTAGATACTTAGATTGGATTAACTATGTCAGGTTGGTTGAGAGGAGATACTTTCTAAGACCACGCGAGGCTCCTGAAACTAAGGTTCCTGAAATGATTCCTATGGCTGCTAGAAAAGTGCACCAGCAAAAATTTATGAATGAAGAAGAACACCAACCACATATGCTATGGTGGAAAGAGGTTTGTTGAAATGTTACTACTGTTAAAGTGATCAAAGTGTTGTTCTTGTGCCTTACAATCAGGCTGCAATTTAACATGTAGAAAGTGGGGATGTGCAAAAAGCCCTCTACCATTCATCTAGCTAAAAGACTCTCTTATTCAAATCTTTTAGGGATGGATGTCACCCTGAAAAATGGGAGGTATGCATTTACTTCGTTGTATTCGATGTACATTTCTCATACATGTTTCATTTTGATATGCTCTTTTATTTGTTGGTGATAAATTGATATGATGTACCTATGTACCTCTGCAGTTTAAAAGAGGGAACTCTGAACATGGAGATACTGCAATTTAAGTCGAGATTTCCACGTGAAGTGCTATTATGCCGAGTAAGCCTCACATCCTTTCTTTTACTTAAATTTAATCAAATCATAAATGATGTTCTATTAGTACATTAACTCTCAAGAGAATTGCCAAATTGATCTAGACAACTAAAGTTTTATGATAAGCTATTATTTTAGAGAAAAGGCATCTCTGATTCACATTTGTTGTGATTCATGGTAACTAGTATTGAATTTGAACAGCACTGAATTTAAATTGGCCTTCGATTAATTGAGAAATAATTGTATTTAATAAATTTTGAATTTTGATATTTTTATCTTCAGGTAGGAGAGTTTTACGAGGCAGTTGGGTTTGATGCCTGTATTCTTGTGGAGTATGCAGGTTTAAACCCAATGGGAGGTTTGCACTCTGACGGTGTTCCTAAAGCTGGCTGTCCTGTTGTGGTACCCCCCCCCCCCTCTCAATTTTTGGGTTTTTGACCTTTTTCAACTTTGACCTTACATTTCAATGTATTGTTCCTTCTTTCTGGCAGAACCTGCGGCAGACTTTGGATGACTTGACTCGAAATGGGTTTTCTGTTGTAAGTTGTGCACTACTGAGTTTTGATAGCAGGTTTTCATATATTAAGTCTTAGGGATGAACCCAACAGATTGGGTTATCTGGTATGTACATACTGTTTTGATTTTATTCTTAAAAATAGGACTTATAGTTTTTCATTCTATCTTATCTTATAGTGCATAGTTGAGGAAGTCCAAGGTCCTGTGCCAACTCGTTCTCGTAAGGGTCGATTTATTTCTGGGTAAATATCTAGTACTTGAGGTTTCTTGCTAGTAAATCATGTGCTATTTGCAACATCCACTTTGATTCTAATTATTAGTTCAAAATTGTAACCAAAATTTCTTTAACTATAGGCATGCGCATCCTGGAAGCCCTTATGTGTTTGGTCTGGCTGGAGCTGACCATGATGTAGAATTTCCTGATCCTATGCCTGTTGTTGGTACAATTTTGTTACTAGACATCTTATTAAATTTGTTACTTGGAGCAACATTTTATGCATGTTCCTAGGAATTACAAAAAAAATCGTACATGCCCCTCCAGAACAAGATGCTTGTGACACCTCCCTATGGTGCATGGTACAATTCTTCAAATCTTTCTTATTCGTTTTTTACTGGTAAGCAAAGGGGAACAAGTTTAGTTTGGATATTTTCTTAGGAACATGTGAAACTGAAGGTTGTAGAATATTTCTTAATTTTGGTAGGGTGGGTGTACCACCCCAAATTCCTTCAATTCCTTTTTGTTCCCTTTTCCCTAATTTTACCCCATTATTTTTCACCTTGTAATGTTCTTGTCTAACATTTCAGGGGTCTGGAGATCTGCAAAAGGATATTGCTTGATATCAGTGGTGGAAACATTGAAAACTTACTCTGCTGAGGAGGGTCTTACTGAAGAAGCTCTGGTAACAAAGCTTCGCATATGCCAATACCACCATTTATACCTTCATACTTCTCTGAGGAATAATTCTTCAGGTTTCAACTTTGGATCCTATATTTTCTATTTTGAATATACTACAAGGGTACTTTTATAGTATATGTAGCTGCCACCCAACACTTCTGACATAGGGAAGTAATACCCATTTTTTTTTTTTTTTTTGAGATTTTTGCTATTAATATCCAACCATTAAAAAAATGCGATGCGGGAGAAAACATAATATTAACGATCTTACCTGCTTCTGATTAGTTCCTAAATCCAAATCAAGCTAAAATTGAACAAAAAGATTCCAATTTTTTGTGTGCGCTGTCAGTTTAGATGAAAAAGTCTGGCCTTCTATCTTCATTTTTTTTAGTTCACCCTGGTTATTACTGTATAAATTTATTAAGGGATTGAACAGTTAGTTTCCATTGCAAATTTCAAAAAAGTTAAACATCCTTTGAAAAAGAGTTCAATCTTTGGTTTGATTTACAAAACAAATTTTGCTTGTTGCATCAAATTAATGAGTAAATAATTTAAATTGTTGTCAGGGACATCTAGGTGGGGAGAATATGGAGATGGAGGGTTATTATGGGGAGAATGTTGTAGTAAATATTTCGAGTGGTTTGAAGGTGATCCTGTTCAAGAGCTTCTAGGAAAGGTATATAGTATTGTAAAGTATCCTGCAAGTCCAATACCAGTTGGTACTGGACATGAAACACTTCCAGCAAAAAGATGCCAAAAGTAGCCTAGATTTGTTCCAGCAAAAAGATACCAAAAGCAGCATTCATTAATCCATCTGGTACTGTACAAAGTTAGATTGATGGTCTGATGATTTTTACCTCAGCGCTATTGATTCTTATCTTATGGTTGTTCAATAGGTGCGAGAAATATATGGGCTTGATGAAGAAATACCATTTAGAAATATTACGATCTCATCAGAACATAGACCTCAACCTCTGTACTTGGGTGCTGCAACTCAGATTGGTGTGATACCAACTGAAGGAATCCCTAGCTTGTTACAATTCTTGCTGCCTTCCAGCTGTGCTGGTCTTCCATTGTTGTATGTTTGCACAACCTTTCTTGTAAATTAGTGTCTGAAGCTTTTTTCTTTTGGTATTTTGTTTTATTAGTACTCCATTGAATGTTCTTTTCTTCATGTATGTTCTATACTTGTTTAGTAATATTGAACATAGGAGATGAGCACAAATTTAATATGTATCGTAGGTACATTAGGGATCTTCTACTAAATCCTCCTGTATTCGAGATTGCTTCTGCAATTCAAGGCAAGTCTACAATTTCTTAGTACTTTTTGTAGCATTATTACGTGTCATATCTCTGTCTTAAAAAAATGTTGTAAATGAACTTTTCTGTGTTGTTATCAATATCCTGATTTTTTATGTTATTAATTATTTTGCAGATGCATGCAGGCTTATGAGTAATCTCACGTGCTCAATCCCTGATTTCACTTGCATCTCTACAGCTAAGGTACTTACTCTTCTTTGTGCTTATTAAATAAGGCTAAGTAAGAACATCAAATTGATTTTATGGATCATTCTTTTTAGTTCATCTTATGAAAGTTATTTTCAAGACTAACCATTTTATAAAAAATGCAGCTTGTGAAGTTGCTCGAGTCAAAAGAGGCAAACCACATAGAATTCTGTAGGATTAAAAATGTAGTTGACGAGATACTCCACATGAGTAGTAATGCAGAGCTCTCTCCTGTCTTGCGTACATTATTGGCTCCAACTTCTGTAGCCACTGGGCTGCAAGTTGAATATGACCTACTTGTAATTTTGTTACCATCATCTTCATAGTTTGTATTTAATTTATTTTCCAGCTTAATAGTTTATATTGTCTATTGTTAATATAATCTAGTTGATGTTGACAATGATATATAGCACAAACCAACTTTACTAAAAAAAAAAAGATATATAGCACAAACCTTTTTTCTCAGACATGATTGAACAGAAGAATGGGCTAGATGATAGAGTGAAGAACCCTGACCTATTCACTTTATAATAAGTTCAAGGAATTTAGCAATTGAGCACCTAAATAAACACAAAAAAAGGAAGTTTTACTAATAATCTTATAAACACAACTAACTGTTAAGTAAATCAAATAATTGAAAAACAATAGCTGTCATTTAAGTAGTATTTAAAAAAAATACCACTTTATGTGCAATTTCGGCTCTGCAAATATGTTTTCAGGTGAACGAATGTGACTTGATTTCTCAAAGGATAGGAGAGGTGATCTCTTTAGGCAAAGAAAATGATCAGAATATAAGCTCTTTTGAAATCATACCAGATGGGTTCTTTGAAGATATGGAGTCTTCTTGGAAAGGCCGTGTAAAAAGGATTCATGCTGAAGAAGAGTTTGTGCAAGTTGACCAGGCTGCTGAGACCTTGTGTCTTGCTGTATGTTTCAGACCTTCACTTTTCTTCCTTGTATTCCTTATTTTATGTTTATTTGATGCTTTTGGCTTGAATTGGTCTGATCAGTGTTCTAATAGAGACATTTAACCAAGATTTCAATCAAAAATCAAATATAGAGTTTGGCCAACATACATTTGTTTGTCTTAATTTACCACAATTATGCTACGGACCACCAAATAGGGCTGGAAAATTGAAAAAGAAAAAGACTAAGATTGCCTTTGATCTGGTGGTCAAATGGGTACAAGCATTACGCTGGATGGTATATGCAACTTCATACTGAATTACCTTGTTCTGAGCATTAATGTCTCAAACTTAAATTGAGGCAAGCATTAATCACGACCCTGCTAGTGGACAAAGTAGGTATATATTTGAATTAGACGTGCACAAACTTTAGAAAAAGAGCACGAATGTCACTAACTCTGGCATTTCCCACTGGCTTTCAGATAACAGATGATTTTCTCCCAATAGTATCACGAGTAAAATCTGTAATTTCTCCTAATGGAGGCACAAAGGGGGAGATATGTTACTCGAAAGAGCATGAGGCTGTCTGGTTTAAAGGGAAGCGGTTTCGGCCCACAGTTTGGGCTCACACTCCAGGGGAAGAGCAAATTAAGCAACTTTTGCCAGCATATGATGCAAAAGGTCGAAAAGTTGGTGAAGAATGGTTCACCACTACCAAGGTTGACAATGCTTTAACCAGGTAATGACAAAAGGAAGGTCTCGTAGGGTTTTACTGTAGTAGCTGGCAATTGGATCTGTTATTTTTATTCTGTTGTTCACAACCAACTACCAAGCAAAAAATCAAAGGCTATACTTAACAAGAGGATTCGTAAATGCCCTCAGGAAGGTGGACAAATTGCTTTGCCCTCGGAAAGGATGGCTAAATGCATGTTGTTTGCTTGGCTTGCTTCTGTTTTGGGTTATAGAAAGCAGATACTTGATCTCAATTCGAAAGTCTAAAATTGCATTCGAAACTATAGATGAATAAATTATCCCATATGTATTGTTTCAGCAATAGCTCTTCAGGTAACCCCTAAATCAATCTAGATCATAATAGTGATGATCAGGGTTATTGTCATATTTGGGGGACTATTCTTCTACATTTTCTAACAACATGATGATTTAGAAGTTGCTCTGGCAATTAATATTTGAGAGTATTAGGCAGTTGGGCAAGACATTTGTTGACATGTGCATAATTGGTATCAGTTACATGTAATTTGAAAATTATGCAATGAATGCTGGGTTTAATTGCAAGAGCCATTATGTTCTTATGGGTAGATACTGTAGAATTTTAAGAGTATTTTTTTGCAAATAACCCTTTTAACTTTCCTTAATGTGCTAACATGGTCATTCATTGTTTGTAGGTATCATGAAGCTTGTGACAAGGCAAGAGGAAAAGTTCTAGAGCTGTTAAGAGAGCTCTCAGCTGAACTTCAGAATAACATTAATGTGCTTGTTTTTGCTTCTATGTCACGTGTCATTTCAAAGGCGCTTTTTAGCCATGTTAGGTAAACATTCAGTTTACCATATGAGCTGTAAGAGTTTTCTAGATGCCTTATGTAACAAAAAATTCTAATTACTTTGCAGTGAAGGTCGGCGCAGGGGATGGACATTTCCTACAATAAAGGATTCTTATATTTCTCAGGTGCTAAAACTACTGCATTATTAATACCAAATTGCTTCGAGTGATGTAATTTTGCCATGCACTATTCCAAGATTTTACATGTATTTGATTTTAACATTTGATTCTGTTGATACTAGTTGACTGCCAGCTAATTTATTCATACGATTATTGTATTGTGCAGACTTATAGTCATCTTGAAATTGCACTCAAAGAGGTAAATTGATGCATAAGTCTTAGATGCATAACCGGGCAGTTGAGAATTAGTTAATACCATGCCGTTATAGATGTACTTGACGGACCAAATAAACATCACTCAGGGGTTAATGCTGTGCCTAGTTGGGGCATATGAGCAAAATTTGAACTGACCAAATTCCTGCACAAAGGTAGTAAATGGGTTTGTTGGGTTTAGATAGTATCCAATTGGATTTTGGTCATTCCATGTTCAGGTCATTACGATGAAGTATTTCAGGTCGGTCTTTTTCGGGTTCGTGATAATGTTTTGTTTTGAGCCAATTTGTTGGGTTGAAATTATTGATTACATTTTGAAGGTCATATTTGGCAACTTTTTGTATCATTACTCATTATGGTTCTGGTTACATGTTCAGGTTTGGCGTGCCTCTATTCCCATAGGTCAAATTAGAATGACTAGTAGAATTGAAGGTCGATTTCAGTTAGAATCTAGTTTGGTTCTGGGTTGTTGATGTCAGAAAGATGTCTTGGGTTGGGCTAGGTTTTGTCGGGCACATATTTTAAGGTTGGGCCAAATTTTCCGGCTCTCACAGTATTCTTTGTTCACAAAAGAGTAACCTTGCAGAATAATTCCATAACATGCAGGATAAAGCAGATTCAAAAACAGAAAAAGAGATGGAACTTTTGGGGTTGCTCCCTTATTGGCTTGAAATGTCCCAAGGAAATGCAATACCAAATGATGTAAAAATGCATTCTCTATTTCTCCTTACTGGGCCTAATGGAGGTGGAAAATCAAGTATCCTTCGATCAATCTGTGCAGCATCTATTCTTGGAATATGTGGCCTTATGGTGCCGGCCAAGTCGGCTATTATTCCTCATTTTGACTCAGTTATGCTCCATATGAAATCATATGACAGCCCTGTTGATGGCAAAAGCACCTTCCAGGTACGGAAGACGTCCTACTATTAGTTTTTCAATTTTGTTACTCCAACAAATGAAAATTGACCATAGATGTGTCGACCTACCATTAGCAGTATCCCATTTAGCCCCTCTACCTTCCTTTTGTGAAAAAAATAATGACTTCTCTTGTTTCCTGAATGCGAGTAAGAGCAGGGGGATGGGGTTACTTGGTCATTTTTGCAAAATAATTTGGGCAAGTGGATCTGTTAGCTGAGGAATGAAAGATATTGGAGTCTGAAGGGAACATATCACTTTTCCTTATGATACTATTGTGTCTTACAAGTAGTTTGTCTTGTTTTCAGATTGAGATGTCTGAGATAAGGTCTATCGTCACACGTGCCTCAGAAAAAAGCCTCGTCTTAATAGATGAAATATGTCGTGGTACTGAGACAGCCAAAGGCACGTGCATAGCAGGAAGTATATTAGAGACACTTGACCGGGTTGGGTGCCTTGGTATTGTTTCAACACACTTACATGGCCTCTTCGACCTACCCCTAAATACCAACAACACGACCTTCAAAGCAATGGGTACTAAGATTGTGGATGGAGTGATTAAGCCAACCCTGAAATTAACAGATGGGGTATGTAGAGAGAGTTTAGCATTTCAGACTGCGCAAAGAGAAGGGATGCCCGGCCCAATTATTGAAAGGGCTGCAGAGTTGTATAAATGTATGAAGAACAGTAAAGTGCCATATGTTCCAGTAGTACCTGGAATGGGGTCTAAGCGGGCGGTAAATGGATCTGAGTCTGAGACATTGGCAAAGGAGGTAGAGAGGAGTATCTTAATAATATGTCAGAAGGGAATTGTAAAGGTTGGGAAGACGGCCTGTGTTACTGTGGGGCCCAGGGAGCAGCCTCCTCCGTCAACTGTTGGCGCTTCATGTCTATATGTGATTATTAGATCAGATAGGAAACTTTATGTTGGTCAGGTACTACCTATTTATTTGATTTATCTTTTATTTACAGTGTGATTTATCTATAAGATACAATTGCATTTAGTTCTTTCTTGTTCTTTTTGATAAATAGACTGATGACCTAGTGGGGCGGTTAAGGTCACATCGGTCAAAAGAAGAAATGCAAGATGCTACTATCCTATATATTGTAGTGCCTGGAAAGAGTGCTGCATGCAAATTGGAGACGCTACTCATAAATCAACTCCCTTTAGAAGGGTTTAAACTCGTAAACAAAGCTGATGGCAAGCACCGTAATTTTGGCACTTCAGATCTCTCTCTTGGGACTCTTACTTTGCACCCATGATATAGCTGTTAAAAGGAAAGGTTGTGTTCCATTTTTTGTTAGAGTTACTCCTATTCTTTCCCTTTGCTTTCAGAATACATCAAAGCCACCATTTAGTTAAAAATGTATCTTATTGAAAAGATGAAAAATATGGTGAAAATTGAATAGGTGGAATGATAGTGGGCTCTTGGCCTGCTTGTAGACAACTAGTTGATTTGTCAGTGCCGGTATGAGGCTTTACCAATTTTGTATTTATAGGTGGAAGCTCTAGACCTGAATTTTTGTATATATATTAGGGCCAAACATTGGTTTTTATTATAAAAATTTAATATATTTATTCTTCCAAATTTTTTTTTTGACATAGCACTACTTTTTCATGTTATTCCGAGTAAGAACTAGGAACCAATTGTGTCCCTGAATAGCGTACTTCATAGTTTTTTAAATGCAGATTGTGCCCAAATTAGCCCCATTAACTCAACATAGTTTAATTAGAACTTCATTATAATTCATAAATGATAACATATGGCCTAGTATATCAACTGATAGGTGTCAAGATGATTTTTCGGGTGGTAACAGGTAGTTTTCTTTTCGTTGATATCAACAGGTCCTTGTTTTGGTGGGTGTGTAATAATGTGGTACTTGATATATTTATCTGTTTAATTTAAATTTTATTGAAAAGGACCAGACCACTAGGTTGTACCGATCTAGTGACAAAAAGAATGCACTGTTGAATTGTAAGATGGGGCTTCCTTTATTGGGACAAACTTCCCTAGCAATGGGGTTCACAATTTCACATAAAACAGTGGTGTGGATCGCTCTCAGATCAAGTATCTTTTTGAATGATAACAGACAAAAAAAATTTTAAAAAAAAGAGAGAAGAAATTATGCAATTTTGGATCTTTCTATCAGGTTTGAAAGAATCAATTTTGAATTTGAACGCCTTCAGTCAAATTCGTTTCTAGAGTATTTTCATCTTTACAAGTATAAAAGATTATTCTTGTTGTCATAATAATATTTTAATAATTTGTCATCTATTAATTTCATATCTGTTAATTTCTTGTAATTTTAATTGTGGGATCAACTAATATGGAAAAAAGAGAAATCTTCTGCAATTTTAGAAATGGAGATGTTCTTCCCCTTACAAAGTAATAAAAAAAAATTATGTGGCACAATCTTGCTAAATTACCAAGTATTCTACATCTCTACATTAATATTATAACTGTCATATTAATAATTTAATATATTATCATTTGCAATTTATTTGAATGTGAGATGAAGATTCTCTAAACTTCTATTCAGTGATATGATTTAATACCCTCTCATTATTCACAGGAAATCACCTACTATGGTTTCTACTTTCTACTATAATTTCCTTAGATTAGAATTCATGAGAGAGAATAGAGCTTTGGCACAGATTTTAACTTGCTATTCTATACTTGGTGATCTGGAGTTGTTTCGACTTTCGACACCTATGGTGTGTGGAATTTACACATTTTTTGTACTACAAAAATGAAGATATAACTGTAAATTTTACCACATATTGAAAGATTTCCAATGATACACCAAAATGCCGCAATTATATTGACATCATTTTCCAATCATTCCTCATTCTGCACGTAGATATCGTTTGTTTCTTTTCTAGAATAGAGTAATTTAATATGACGACATAAGGTGACACCAGAAAGGCATGCTGAGACATGCCTATGTTGAGAAGGCGATTGATGTACCTACATGCTAGTTTGCTGTCAAAAATGCAAGCAGCAGAACATGCTGATATAAAGTGCTCCTGATTGCTTAGTTCAATGATAATCAATTGGTGCCTTTCATGGACCTCTTCATAAATGCCTTGATGGGTACATTCTTCTAATATCAACACAACATGCAACTGATTCTGACCTTCCCATGCAAATTATTAATTGGTGTGTACGACTTGTCTTCTGTATCTATCATCGCACAATGTAAAATTTCCGCCTCAATTTCAAACGCTCAAACTTAATTTGATGCCTGAGATTTTTGTTTTTGTTTTTTTGAATAAATTTTAATTTCCAGTGTGTTTCCTTTGCTGTACCATACAAAGCATATATTCGGCATTAGTTGCAGCACAACATTTTTAGTCCTAGATTCAAACAATTAATTGCCGGAACGAATAAGTAATAACTTGTCTTTTGTAATTTCTTTGAGATAAAAATGGAGATCAAGTGTACTAACTTTAAATATCTATAAGCAATCTTTTATTTGAATTTCTAATGTATGGAACTAAATCAAATTAAGCATGTGGATGACAGTGACAACTATTGGATTAGATCTAACTTGAAACTGTTTAATGGATCATCAATATATTTTGATCTCATTTTCTTGTCATATGGTTAGGGCTAGATACAACAAGCATTTTTACCATGCATCACTCGGGTGGATTTAATTTTATCTCTCATGCAGAGAACCTTTACATAAGATGTGTGTATTGGAAAAGTGAAATCATGATAATTTAAATGATTAAGACATTTTAAGGCATTACTGATACAATGTCCTTGTGTTTTGTCTCTCTCTCTTTCTATTCCATATGATAGTAGATTTGAACCCTAAATCTAGCTAGCCCGTATTCAAATTTGTATACATGCACATCTTGTTTTGGCGTACATTCAGAATAATAATCGTTATTTTTTAAAAGGTAAAAAAGTATTTAAAACAATAAAACAAATTGTCTTTTATAAGAAAATTGCATCACAATCTTTGATCATTAGATCTATACATTGAATGCAAATTTCCATCTATTATTAAAGTAAAATGACGAAATACTCTTTTCTTTAAATAAAAATAAGTTATTATAGTTTTTAAGTTTAAATTTTAATCAAAAAATATATGTTAAGACCTATATTTTTTAGGAACATCTTTGTATGTATAATTAATATTATAGACAACGGTAACTAATCATCAACCGTCCAATAATGCCAAAATTCTGATGTACTTACCATTAATTTGGACCCATCATGCACCCATCAAACATAGATGCTACCTATGGTTTGGGCTAAAAATGCATGGGTGTCTTGGAGCAAGTTAAGCTAATTAAATCTAGTCATGATATCTTATAATTTATAAATATGTTGGATCAGTATTTTTTTTTTAAAGAAGTGGAATACTCCACCGATTTCCATTAAACTGAAATCCATACATTGTTTACCTGTACCAACATACTGGTACCAAGCACCAAAATAGAGATAACCTATTGGTATTGAGAAATACCTCTAATACATCCAGAAACAACACAAAATCCTATTACAACCAAGTAGTCACAAAAGCATAGAAACACAGTTTCATAACAGACCCTAATAAACAAGTATATTACAAAACAAGTAGAATAAGCAGTAAAGTCCCTAGAAATTAAGATGTTGGAACAGTATTAATTAATTCCTATGTTCCGTTTATAATTATGCCTGGTCCATGTTTTATATGTTTCACGGAAATTTTCCAAAGTGATCGATGTAATTTATTCATTAATTAGAGTTCACATAATTTTAGCATGATTAAATATTGTTTATATAGAGATATATTAGTTGTACGTCATGAATGTTTGAAAAACCTGGCTAGGCATACCTATATAAATTGAACTAATATTAATTATATTTTTTTTTGCTAATAGATTTTATGTTCAGTACTTGGGGGTATAACACATTTGCTAATTGCAATGCACACAGAAATTACGTACACATGTAAAATTTTGTAATCACCGCATGAAATTTCATATACTAGAATTGATGTGTGGGAGTGATATCTAACGTTAGTTTATTTTATTTTGAGGAAGAAATTGGGAGGTCATGCCTTCATATTCCCTTAATGTGCCATTGGAGTTGTCAAAGTTGGAATTTTTTTATCCCTAAAAATTATTAAAATTAGACGTACGGAAATAGAAAGAGTGCATCGTTTCTAGCAGATATAGAAAAATCTGACTCATTGAGTCCGATCCATAATATCAATAATTCAGATCCATGTTTTTTTTTTTTTTTTTGAGTTTGGATCCGGACTGTCTGATTAGAGGAGAATCAAGCTCTGGTCCACAAATGATTCCAAAAAAGCATAATACTTGGATATTGACCATTGAGTCAGATCTTTTTATATTTGTTGGAAAGGAGACACTCTTTTTATTTTCATATATCTGAATTTTAATAATTTCTATGAATAAAAAATTTCCGTCAAGTTACAAATAATGTTAGTTTATTTCATTTATAGAGCAAATGGGTTATACAATTGCTAATTAGCAACCTTAACCAGTTTTTTTTTTGATGAAAAATAGGGATCATGTCCCTATTTGTAAACCTTAACCAGTTAACCCTCTTCAACTCGTTAATCCACTTGTTGGCATTCTAATTTCTAAAGGCAAAATGAAAAGTTCACAAGGATGTAGTTCTAAAAAATCTGTACAAATGAGAAAAGTCATGAAAGGTTTTTTGTAGAAAACAAAAATTAAAATGTTAAGAAACAGATTGATTATTCATTTCCTCCAAACAATAACAATGACCGGAGCAAATATTTGGTATAGTTCAGGAGTATCGAAAATTTGGTTCAGTTCATCCTCTGCCACAGCGCTATATGCAGGAACGGATCTAGGATTTCCGTCAGGGTAGGGCAAGATAATATCTATGCGGGTACAATATCTAATCGGGTTTAAACCTATTATCTAATTGGGTACTAAATAAAAAACAATCAACATGCCAAACAAAGTTTTTCGAATCTAAATATGATATACAAAAAATAAGTTTGGTAATAATATCTATGTATCCGTGTGTTAACCCCTAAATATAAATATAATATATATATATATATATATATATATATAATAAATTAAATGGAAAAAGATAGAAGAAAATGAAAAGTCACTAGCAAACTCAGAATATCAAAGGAAATGGGAGGCATCCAATAACTATGGAATGGTGAAGAAGAAATAGCAAATGAAAAGAAAACGGAAAGAAAAAAAAGGGACGCTGGTTGGCTTGCACCCAGATCATTCAATACATTATGTTGCGCACCCCTTGTTCTCTCTTATTTAATCTTACCGGTGGGCCCACTAATCCAAGCCAACCAGCGCTACTCATTATATTATCTCATTTGCTACGTTTGGTTTATGAAAACCGAGTATGTTAGTATCTTGGTTCATGTGCTCCGCGTCTATGCAGACGAATGATCTCTTCTTCTCCAAAAATTCGAAAATCAACATAAAATTGCAATAAAAGAAAATTTACTGAGGAGAAAGAGAAGAGGGCAAAATTGATTGCCAAAATCTAATTCTTTGTACATGGAGAACGAGAAATAAACTTAACAGGGTAGGGTATTTGTTTTTTCCAGGGTGGGGCAAGATCCAAAAACCTAGTACTTGGAAACTAATTTTAAAATTTCAGGGTAGGGCAACTGCCCTACCCTGCAATATGCTGGATCCGCCCCTGGCTATATGCCATGCCACACGGGAATGGGTGTACCAAATCAAATTTTCAGTCCCCTCTGAATCGAATATTTGCTTTGGTACACTTTTTTATATGTTTAATATATATAAATAGATCGTAAAAAAATGTGTTAGAAAAAATAATTATTTATATTTTATTGATGTTTTTATTAGTATTGTTAATAATTTTAATTAAGGTTCTAAATAGTGATTATCATGTCGTCGCGGAGAGGTAAAAAAAAGCTATCGCGAATAGCGTAGATATAACGGAAGCTATCGTACATAGTGTTTATTTTTCTTTTAAAAAATTATATTCTATATTTCTTTGAATTATCAACATTATCAATATTAGAGAATTGGGGTAACAACAAAATGATAACTAGTCTAAGTCTATACTTTTTTCAATTATGCAAATAAAAATAATATTCTTTAATAGTTCATACCCATATTACAGAGTATAATAGTTCATACCTAGCATAGCGGTCAGCAATAGAGCGTAGCAGTAATAGCGGTAAGCTTTACAGCTATAGCGGTCGTAGCTGAATTAACGAACTTTTATCCCATACATAGCTTTTATAGTCTGAAAAAACTATAGCGCAGCTATAGCTAGTTATTTAGAACACTGATTTAATATTATTATATATATATATATAGAGGAGGGATCAAGTTACAACAAATTTGAGTTACAACAAAGTTACAACATTCATTTTTTGCATTTTCAAAGTCCAATCGTCGATCCAACCGTTCAAATGATCTCCACAATAAAATGTGCTTGCAGATCAAATTTTACATTTTTTTGAATTTTTTTACTATTTATTAAGTACTTTACAAAAAATAGTCATATTCAGACCATTGAATTTTGTACCCATCTCTAATAAATAGTTAAAAAAATTCAAAAAAATATAAAATTTGATCTGCAAGCACATTCTATTTAGATAATCATGTTGAACGGTTTGGATCGACGTTTGGACTTTGAAAATGAAAAAATAAATGTTGTAACTTTGTTGTAACTCAAATTGTTGTAACTGATCCTCCTCTATATATATATATATATATATATATATAATATATATATTAATATAGATATAGATAAATATATAATATATATATATATATATATATAATATATAGGGGCTGTCTACTAGCTTATATAAGCATATGCCCACATATGCTAACTCATTTTTGCGTTTCCAATGTTCAAATGGTCGATCGACCGTTCATCTTGTTCTCCATATTAATATGTGTTTGGAGACCAAATTTTACATTTTTCTGAATTTTTTTACTATTTATTAAGCCACTTTGAAAATTGCTGATCTGGGTGAACAGTAAAAACACTGTTTCCAAAATTCTGGACCATATGATCAGCAATTTTCAAAGTGGCTTAATAAATAGTAAAAAAATTCAGAAAAATGTAAAATTTGGTCTCCAAGCACATATTAATATGGAGAACAAGATGAACGGTCGGATCGACCATTTGAACATTGGAAACGCAAAAATGCTCATTTAAGCATATGTGGGCATATGCTTATATAAGCATAATAGCCAAGCACTATATATATATATATATATATATATATATATATATATATATATATTGTTATTCGGTACCTTCTGTACTTTCTGTGTTGTACTGAAAATTTAATCCGGTCCTTACTATTTTTAGAGAAAAAAAAATAACAATCAATCTTTATGATATTTCAATTTTTATTTTCTAAAAAGAAAAAAAATTCCATGAAAGGGATGGGGTTGGTGAGACCATGTGACAAACGCTGTTCAATGTGGGGTGCTAGTGGGACATGCGTAATATCGACAATTCAGAGTGATAAATTTTCTACTTGAAAAGAATGCGGCAAATCTGTGGTTTTGGAATTCCCACACTTGTGAAGAGCACAATCCAGACCGGTTTATGATTCAACAAAATGGACATGATTAAATAGGTACTCTGTGAGAGCATCAACATCAGTGATTTCTTTTAAATTGCTAATATAATGTGTTAATTGCTAATATAATTGCTGGAATGTACCACAGTTTTTAAATTAGCAAGTTTGTTTTAAAAGCAACTCTTTAGAGCATCTACAACAGTGATTTCTTTTAAATTGCTAATCTGATGTGTTAATTGCTAATATAATTGTTGTGATGTACTACGGTTTTTAAATTAGCAAATTTGCTTTAAAAGTAACTCTAATTAAATAAGCAATTCTAATTAAATTTCTGTGATGGAGTGATTTAAAAATTGTGAATTCCTTTAAAACTCAGTGACGTGTCCAAATTAATTATTAAATATTTGCAGGAATGGAGATGCTCTAATAGGTATTGAGGTAGCAGGTGGTTATTGGGTTTAATTATATTTCCTAACATAGTATTTAAATTCTTCAAGTCAGAGGGCCCTCTATATGAACGATTAAATAAAGTAATTATGAGCCTCTAATACTCTTTAAATTGAAGAGGAGAATAAGTTGAAGGGTGAAACTCTTAAAATAGATTGAGAAGTTTGAAACTTAAAATGTATAATGTGTGATAGTTGAAATTTACTTTATTATAAGTAAACATTTAGCATAATATGAGAAATGTTGAACTATTTAAACAAATATTAAATTTAATTAAATTTCAACATACATAATTGAAAAAAAGAAAATCACAAGGATCACTAAGTACTCCTAGCTCGACAGTCTGATAAAATAAAATAGGTGACATGATCAAATTAAGCTGTTGATTATTTTTAATTTTATTTTTTTATAATACTTTGTGCAGGCTCTATTAACAAACAGATTAAGGCAGATGATGATGTGTACCACGGGCCACAGGCTGCATGGCCCACATTGCTACATATATTGTCACATCATGTAGACGAGTCTATGGTGCGAATCTTTTTGTTGTTTCTTTCTTATTTCGGAGCTTCCATTTGTCTGTACAACTTGGAAGTTGAGGCCGCTTAGTTGTCCTGATCAGATTGATTAAATAAAGCAGCACCTTTTTAAAGCTTCAAGTTAACAATGTTTGGTTTGGTTGCTTTAATACGGTGCCAATGCGTCATTAACGCATTATTTTGCCAACAAGGAAAACTAGATTTTTGAGTTGAAGATTTATTTCTTATGACAGTTTTTTTTTTTTAAATCTTGAGAGTAGCTGCTAAGCATAATTTTTATTAAATAAAACATAAAATTACATCCATCATTCATCATTTCAAATCTACAACATCATCAACATCAAATAACTTCAACAATTTAAACTCATAACATCAACACCTAACAACACAACATCATAGTAACATTTTTTTCTTTTTCTTTTTTTTTTTTGGGGGGGGGGGGGTGGGGGCGCAAGGCCACGAGGGGTGGGGGAAGGCCGACACGGCTTCGACCTCCCCCTGTTCAGTCAATGGTTTTGGTTTAGCGGTTTTTCAGGTAAGGATACTCGAGACCGGCAGATCTATAGTTTAGGGTGGATCTAGATTTTAGAGGCGTGAGGGTGGAGCGGTATTGAAGTTAGGAGGGGGCTGTGGCGGCTAAAGAAGACAGATGCGAGAGATGGCTGGAGAAAATAACAGCTGGAGACGGCAAATGAGAGAGAGGCGGAGGAGCTACGACTCTTCTCCTTGACTTTCCCTTTCGCTATTTTCACAAACTGAGCTCTAGCAGCTGAAGAAGTTGCAGAAGGTTCGAAGTTGAGGTGGAGAAAAATCGAAGTTGACGGTTCACGATTCTTACTCAAAGAAAGAAGAGACGAAGAGGGCGGAAAGCTAGCCGGCGGCATGAGCTGAGATGGACTTAGAGTGGGCTGGTGGGAGAGGAGGGAGGGGGGTGTTGGCGGCTAGGGTTCCCCTCCCTCCCTTATGTCAGTCTTATCACTACTTATTAAGGATTGTATTGGTGTATGTTTTGACATTTAATTGAAGTTTTTGCATAAGGTTTCCTCATGCATCGTAGCATAATCATCTATATGTAAACGTATTAGATACGCTTTGATTGTTTAAAAATCAAGAATCGATACGTTGGTTCCATCAATTTCTACACAAAAAATCACATTTAACACAGTATATTAAGTTTAGGGTAATTATATTTTCCCCCATCTATCCATTCCCTATTTCATTCCCCATTTCATCTCTCAACTAACTAACTTTCTCTTCTAACTATAATTACAAATTATAATTATCTAATGGTCCCTACAAATTAATTACCCAATTTTCTCCCTTTATTTCTTTCCTCTCTCTCCCTCCCTCTCCCACCTCCGCCTCCGTCTTCCACCTCCGCCTCCACCCGTCTCTCCCACCTCTCCTTCTCCGCCTCCGCCCGCCTCTCCCACCTCTACCTCTCCGCCTCCGCCCGCCTCTCCCACCTCTCCGCCTCCGCCTCCCTCTCCCACCTCCACATCTCCCACCTCCGCCTCCCACCTCCCACCTCCGCCTCTGTCACTCCATCAAGCACGCCTACGCCGGATTAGATCCATCACTGTCGATCGCTGGGTCAGATCTATTGTGTCTATGTTCCTCTTCCTCATGCAGTAGCGAGTTATTTACAAAGAACAAAGTTTCATTAATGGTGAATTAGGCCAGTGCGTACTAAGTACCAAGAAATGACAAAAATAAATTTTGAAAAAATTAGAGGTGTATGAATGAATACTTGATGTTTTAGAGATGAATACTTCAACATATATGAATGAATACTTGATATCTTAGGTATAAATACTTTAATGTATATGTATGAATACTATTCGGCTGCTCTTGTAAAATTAATCGAGGTATGCACATATGTTTGTATACTCTTGGTACATTAACTATTTACACTTACACGACGATGATGAATACTTGCTCGATGAGAGATGAATACTTGCGACGAGGTATGAACACTTGTGCAACGGACAACTCGAAAGTATATCATCATGGATCTCATTTGAAAGAGAAAATTGTGTAGAAGACATTCGTGGTTTTAGATTTGCAAAATTCCTCACAGATCGTCAGAAATAGTAGTTAGATTGAACAGAGAAAAAAAAACCATCTCTAAAAACGTGTAAAAGATGAGTGAGTGATGTGTCCAAATATGCTTCTATTGCAAAGATGAGTACCTTCATATAGATGGATGAATACTAGTTGTGTTACAGATGAATATTTTTCCACAAATTCCTAAAATGCGCTGACGGTTATGCGGTCCCCCCACTTAATTAATGCGCTAACGGTTATGCGGTCCCCCCACTTAATTAATGCGCTGACGGTTATGCGGTCCCCCACATATGTTGTTTGTGGTCCCCTACTTTCTTAATACGCTGAATGTTGTAATGTATCAAAATATGCTTCTATTGCAAATGTGAATACCTTCATATAAATGGATGAATATTAGTTGTGTCACAGATGAATACTTTCCGTAAATTTCTAAAATGCGCTGACGGTTATGCGGTCCCCCCACTTAATTAATGTGCTGACGGGGAATGAAACGGGGATGGTTGATGGGGGATAGCTAGGCTCTCCCTTAAGTTTATTACTCATTATCTTTGTATTTTCTTTTTTGAAACTTTTGTTTAATCACCACCACTAATTATTAATTATACTTATATAAAATTTATTCAGACTAGTACTAAATAAGCACAATTAAACAAACATAATTTAATAATACAATAAAACAAACATAATTAAATAATATAATAAAACAAACACTATTTAAATAAGCCCAAAGACTACAATTAATTAAACAAACACAACTTAATAACACAAGAAATTAATTAAACAAGCATAATTAAACTTAATATAGTTTAAACAAGCTCATTTAATTTTTTTGAGAATCTAATATATATAATTATATTGATCATATCAGTGATTAGTATCAATATACTTAATATAGTTTAATTTTAGTATTACATCTTCTATAAAAAAAAAAAAAAAAAAACCCAACATCCTAACAAATTTCCATTCATTTGCTAAACACATGTATTCTAAAACTTCTCCTAAATTAAATACTTTAATTTTAACAAATTAAAATTCTCGTTCTAATAAAATTTCTCTATTATCGAACAGGTACTAATTGTCCACATGTTACAGTGAGGAGAACGGAGTAGGTCCGATGCCCATCGGACCTACTTTAGGTTCAACGCCACGCTGACCGTCCGATCTAGTACAAAATTTGTGCGCACGAAAATTGAAACATACACGCACGGGGTTTAAAACATTTTGCACGAATCTAAAAACAAATCGATGGTGATTAAACCCATCGAAACGAGGTAGGTCCGATGCCCATTGGACCTACTCTCAAGTCTACAGTGAGATGCCATGAATTTTCATTAACGACTAACATTTGGACTATATGCGCACGTGGCATCGGACCTACTCTCAAGTCTACAGTGAGATGCCATGAATTTTCATTAACGACTAACATTTGGACTATATGCGCACGTGGGACCCACAAGAATCAAATGAGTCAAAACGGTAACTCGGTATATTCTTTTTTGAAAAACGGTAACTAAAAGCATTCAGCCCGGCCGGTGTATGGTAGACTAATACTACTTGTGGTCCCTACTCCCGGACGAGGTGCTAATGCTTCTCACTGTACTGAAGTACTGATCCTAGCCACCTTTTTATCTCAGCATAACGCACTTCTTGTGGTCCCTCATTGTTTGGTTCACAGTTCACACACACTTCACATACATATTGAGAATTAAAATATCAATAACATTACGTATAAATTAGCAGCAGTCTCAGATGAATACAAATTCTCTCTTATAGATTTACAAACTAAAATTAAAAGAACAAAAATCTAAAATCTACATTTATGACTGTATATTAAAGGTATTTTCTAAAGATATTTACTCGTTAGAAAAAAAACTAAAAAAAGTATCTTACAGAATAAAACATATTTTTTGAGAACCAGTTAAAGTACCAATATCAAATTGATTATATAGCAATTTGTTACTAGAGCAAAGCTAGAGTGTGTTGTGCTCATCAAGAATGATGAATTCAAATCATTGATGAATTTCAAATGATGAATTCAAATCATTGAAATCCATCTAATTCACGAGTGATGTGTGTCCATGCAAAATTTTGAAAGTTTCGAATTCATTTAGTACAAAAGTCAAGCGGTAAAAAAAATGACTTTTTTGTAAGTTATTTTATGCATTCATTTTTTATAATTTTTTTTACCGCTTGACTTTGTACGAAACAATTTCGAAAATTTTGAAATATCACATGTACACTAATTGGTGGGTTAATTTCAACGATTTGAATTCAACGTTGAAAACTAATCCGATAAATTAGAGTTGTGTTCACCAAACTGTCTTGGTAAGCACAACACACCATAACTTTGCTCTTGTTACGGGTGTCAATGATACCCTTTTATTCGTTTACCCGACTCATATCGTATCCGAAAAGACGGATAAGGGTAAGATTTTTTTTTTCGTTAGTTTATCGGGTATGGGTAAGGGTAACAATTTTTTTTCGTTATCTTACCCGTTATCCTATAAGATAATTTTTAAAAATTAAATTATACATATAGTCATATAGATATACAATTGTATGAAGATAATACATGATACAATAAAGGTTTGTATTTTACTAAATTTTCATAATATAAATTAGTTTTATTCATTATTATTTTTTTTCTGTTTTTCTTGTTTTGAAAAATATTTTATCGAAATTACAAATTGAGATGTGAATGACACTTTTTTATCCGTTTACCTGATCTGTACCGTATTCGAAAAAACAGGTAAAGGTAAAGATTTTTTTTTCGTTATCATGACGGGTGCGGGTATGAAAATGTTTCCACCCGACCCGTATCATATCTGTTGACACCCCTGGCCTCTTGTTACTATGCAATAAATATACATAAACATGTTTACTATACAACGATATATAGGTTAAACAATGCGGGGAAATAAATTTCAATGCGCAATTAGTATCAATTGTATAATTTTTCATGCCATAAGATCGATGAAATATTAAAACTTAAACAGCATATATTATTATTTTTAGTTAAATTTGACAAGATTATCAAAATGGTCGAAGAAAAAGTATCTAATATTGAACTCATTTTCTTCGTAAAATCGAGACGAGTAATCTGAAAAAGGAAATATTTCAAACCGATATAAGTATTGAATTTTATGGTACTTATGGTAGTGGAATTTTTAATGCCTTGTAACGCCTTGGTGGTTGATATGTGCTTGACCTAGAACACCTTGCATCAATATGAGATTCCAAAGTAGAAGTCTTTCATGATATCTATGAAGAAATTAATTATAAACCAAAGTTTTCTCTTGCTAGAGAGTAGTAATTTGATCGCTCATTAATTCCTATCCTCCATAGAACTATTCTTGAATTTAGGATTTGTGGGTTCTTTACGCATGAGAGATGAAACAAGAGAGAGATTTTGGTAGAACTTGAACTCTCTAAAAACGAATTCTTCTCAAAAGAAATGAGAGAGATGCTATATAAAGCAAACAAGGAAAGTGAATTATGTTTACGAAATTAATCCCAAGTTCTATCACGTTTTTTACCATAATCTAATTCGAATTCGGTTATGCTCCAGAAGGAAAAGTTATAGATCTTTCTTTTAACTTTCCATCTATATGTAGTACGCCCAAAATGGACATCGTATGAGGGCGTTATGGTCCAAATATGAAACATGCGCAGTAGTTTTCAGAACACGATAGTCTAAATTAAGCACCATGTTTTACCACGTTTTTGAACATGATATATTTCGAATCAGAGCATCTACATCTCGGCAACTCAAATGAGTTTCTAAATAACTATTAACCACTTTTTAGAAATTAAGGTCTAAAGTTTTTAAACTCACATCTCTAAAATTAATTTTAGAGTTTCTATTAGGCTAAGTCAGTAATAAATTAAAAATGATAAGTAATTTGAGGCAATAATTTGGACAACATTGAGTTTATAAATAGTTTCTTAATAAGAAACTTTCATGTATAGTTTTTAAATAAGAAACTCTTCCACATCCCTAAAACTGAATTAGAAATGCCACCTCATATTAGAAACTCTAATAATACCAGGGATGTAGATGCTCTTAGATTTTCTCTGAAGAGAAAAAGTTCTAGATTTTTCTTTTACCTTTCCAGAAATATATAGAACGATAAAAACAGATGTCTATTAAGAGAGATATGGTCAAAATAAGAAATGCATAGCAGCTTTCAGAAAACGTGGTAAACTATTTTGGGCAAATTTTTAATTATGGAAATAATTCTTAAAATAAACATGAGCCATAATTAATAACAACCAGTAGGTTTTGTTTATTGGACCAAGTTCTATTTTTTCTTATTCGAATTAATCAAATACAATTAATCTAATTAATTGTAGTATCATATATAATTAGTCCAAATGATTATATTTCTCATGTTTTGGTGGAGAAATCAATTTATTTGTCACGTCATACATGTCAAATAAATTAAGGAGCATTTCTAATAATTATTTATTGGTGTGAACATGTGAGATCTATGTCATTTGGCAATAGAATCTGAAACTCTTTACGATTCCATAAATTTACAAGCGGCACTCAGCAATATGCATTGTAATTACTCAAATGACACTGATGATAAGTATCATACTATATCATGATCCCTAAGCAACAATTGCCTTGTGTCAATTCCATTCTTATGATAGCATGAATAGATCCAAGGTTGGAACGTGTCATCCTTACAAATATATTTGTTTCTTGATTCCGAAATAATTCAGTAATTATGATTAACTTCTTAATCATATGTGCACATACTTGTTTAATTTCATCAAGGGGCCTAGTGATATCATCACTCATTTATATAAGGGACATTGATATTCTTGATAATTACTATCTCTCCGCATGAGATAAACATACTGAGATAGAATCTGTATTACTGTCAGTTACGGACAACGTTAGATAATACCCACGAATTTGAATTCTCATGTGAGAGAAACAACCATCTCATGCCTTAGAATTCCAAATACAAATAAAATTGATGACATAAACACAATCCATATTAAATGTTTTACTTTGGTCACGTCCAATCTCCTGATCTCCATATCCATTTGATTAGATTGACAACTCCTTATCATATGATCTACAGAACATTATCATCATCTAATCCAAATGCTAATATTATACCGGTAATTAATGTTCCTTATTAATTACCAAGACTGGTGACACTTTGGAGTAAACTAACTCCTTTATAGAGTTCCACAATTCCAAATTCTCAACCAAAATGATCTATAAGTAATAAAATATTTAATGAACAAAATGATAAACAAAATTATTCAATTACATAAACAAAACTTAAAATACAATTATCATATGATTAGCTTCTAGATCATAACACAAACAATAAGCATAAATAATATATATGTTTAAAATGAAGAAATAGTGATCCATTATAAAATCCTGCAATTTATATAATTTCAGGGCCTGGATTAAAATGTACTTGACCTTTTTCGCATTTATGGAAGTTGCCTAGGGAAGTATTGGTGTGAGCAATGTTTTAAATAGCGTTTATAGCGTCATAGCGGGAAGGCTACAAAAAAAGCTATAGCGAATAGCGTAGCTATAGCGGAAGCTATTCTAAATAGCGTTTTTTTTTACAAAAATTATATTATATATTTGTACTATATATTAACATTATCTAAAGTTTCATTGAACAATAAATAACACCAAATTAATTAAGAAGTTATAATATTCATATTGAACTAATACAAAAGTCCATGGTTCAAAATATCCATAATAATATCATAAACTATCGATCTTTTTCTATACAAAATATCTTAAGCATCATGATTCATTCTATTTTTTTTTTCTATACAAAATAAATTTTATGGATCTTTATTTAAGTCCATATAAATTGTCTAAAAAAGTCCAATATGCATAGCGCGCAAATAGCGCGCTACACGCTATGCGCTATAGCGGACCGCTATTACCGCTATAGCGGCCGTAGCGCAATTAGCGTATTTTCATACCATAGCTTAGCGTTTAGGGTCGAAAAACGCTATAGCGGCGCTATAGCGCGCTATTTAGAACACTGGGTGTGAGAAAACTGAGCTACGTTTGTGTTGCGGATGCAACAGTAGCTAATTATAAGCTTTAATGCTAATGTCTACACAAACCATTTCACATTTTTAAGCTTCACATAAGCAGCGGAAATTGTTTTCACACGTCGCGCGGGTACTAGTTTACATATGCGTGATGTGTCTCTCTCTTCTCATTTGATAATCTGTGGCAGTGAATTACTCAAAATTTACAAAGCATATATTGATTTCATCCATTAGGCATTAGCTCATTTTAATAACCCATTGCATGTTTGGTTGTTTTGTTTCTGTTACAGATATCCTGAAGACCAAATCGATGAAAATTACTTAAATATTGGAAAGGAGATAGAAAAGTCCACCGACTTTTAAGCGAATAGATAGCAGTGTAATTACACTTTTTTGACGCCTACGGCCTACGGTAGGGCTTCCCCTCGAAAAAAAAATATACACTTTTTTGTCTCTGTATTTTGCTGTTCATGTCTAGTGGTGTCTGTTATGATAAGAGTCGGATAAAAGTATTTTCATATTCATATATGTTACAAATTATTTTTATCCGAATTCTATTCTTATTTGTTGTAAATTATCTTACCCGTTACTCTTTCTAACCCTTTATGATTATCGGATAACGAAACGGTAGCGGGTAAATACCATGTAATACTAATATAATTATTATTTTTATTATTTATTAAATAAAACATTAAAATATATACATTCATTTCACACATATATAGTACTTTATTAGAAAAAAAGCTGATCATGCTAAGCGCAAGTAAACTAATTAAAATACTCTTTTCAATTCTTATTAATATATATAATATATATATTTTTTTATAATTACCTGATTGGGTAACGGGTACAGAATAGTCTTTACCCGTACCCTTACCCGTTTAGATAACGAAAAAAATATTTACCCATACCCGTACCCGATAAATTTACGAAAAAAAAATCTTCCTCGTACCCGTCTTATCGGATACGGTACGGATCAGATAAACGGACAAAAGGGTGTCATTGACACCCCTATTCATGCCCCCGAGGATTGTCTATTTCCATATACATCCTTTATGCTTCCTTTTAAAAGTTTGATACTCTCAAGTTAGCTTGTGAAATAGTACTTATTTATTTTAATTACACGAGTAGTAGGGAAAAAATATTATTATATATTATTTTAAGTAAAGATTGAAGGTCAAGTACTCTAATTATTTAATATTTGTTGGGATAAATTTCATACCAATTCGAATAGTTAAATAATAATAAATAATAAAGTTGAAAATGCAATACTCGAATTGTGTACGAGACACAGTTCTTAAGCGTATTCCGTCTCTATTGTGTAAGACTTGGAATCACCATCAAGATGATCCGGGATGTCGCTTCTTAGGACACGACCATGAGAATGACCGACGTCCGCAATATCAAGTATAGATCAAAATTTAATACCTTTGAGATAAATAAAAAAATGTTTTGTGGAAGTGAATTAAGAAAAAAAAAACTATTTCTTTCTCGGTTCAAACAAACAAAACAGAGGAGACTCGGCAGAGTGTATTAGAGTGGTTTTCATTTCTTTTTCTACTGCATGCTAGAAAGTAATTAATTAAAGAGTTACCCTCAATTATGAAGTGTGTAAATATTTATAGATGGTTCATAACGGTAAGAAGGAATGCCAATTCACTGATTTTATCATAATTATTATTGTTTTTCAAACGGCAAGCACCAAAGATACAAAGAAAACGAAATAATCAATCGTATAGATTTTTCAGTTCAATCCACAAGTTTGCTAATATTATAAATAATAATGAAATTTTGAGTTTTCAAAACTTAGGATTCAAAAGAAATTTTTCCATCAGAATTTATTATTATATTCATTCAAGACAACGAATTTCTAGAATTATTTTATTAACCAATTACATTAACAAATCCGTCGAAAAGTGTGAAACAGTTCTCTTAATTATAGTTTTAAGGTCGGGTCCTTTGAAAGGACCATTATGTAAATTCCTTCGTAAAAAGACACTCGATTTTTCTTTCTTTTGTTGTTTGTCTTTTTCTCCTGTGAATACCCTTTCATTACTACTGTACTCCCCACGTTGCTGTCCTTTTCTGCCCAGCAAACTCCTCCAACAAATCGCTGTTCCTGTATAGTACTCATTAAACCCATACTTTATAGCGGGTGAACTTACCGATAGTCTTCATTCGTTACACACTTTGTCACATGAGAAATGATGCTCGAATCGAAGCACATCCAGAGATGAGAGATCTCGAAACGGATATATGCTCCCCTCTTTTGCGCCCCGTGCGATTGATTCTCTTCTCTTCTGCCCTTTACTCTCACTTTCTCTCCGGAGCGTTGTACAGCACCGCCGCGTAAGCACCGGAGATGCGCTGTGGGTCCCACACGTAAAGAGGCCGTCAATGATCCCGTCTTGGATTTCATGTAGCCTTTTGATTGTAGTTTCCTTTAGCTAATTTATTGGGTAATTAATTAGTGTTTCTTTTAAGATCGCTAGCCTTTTCTTTTCTTGAACTTGGCGAGTTTGGAGTCTAGTTTTAATTAGGTGAATTCTACAACTCGATTAAAATTTGATCGTTTCCTATTTTGTGCCAAGTTTTCCGAGCTTCATCGCTGCCTTTATTTACTCCATTTCTACTTGATAAGTTGATATCGATCACTTCTTTTGTTCTCTCTGTCATTCTTTTCAGCTCTTTTTCAAAACCCTATATATTCCATTTGATTCACAGACTTGATAAAGAAGTTACTGATTTCTATTTATTTTACGATGCAATTTATTTTTCTGTTTTTCTATTTGGTGAACTTATCTTTGTACGAGTCCAGCTTTTTGTCTCTCTAGTCCTTATTTACTTCAAAATTTTACAAGTTGTAAGATTCCTTAGTTACGTGGCTTGACCCGTTTACTTAGCAATATACTGTACAAAAAATGCGACTGTTCATATATTTTCTTCCTCTTTGTGGTGAATTTTCTCAGAGAAATGCAGCTTTTTTCTGAAAGATTCCCTTTTGTAAGAGAAAAGTACGATTACCGTAATTCCACTATAATTGATTCAACTTTTGACTGAAAAGTTGGGTTTTCTGATTCTGAAAATTTGGTTGTCTTTTCATCGCTGTTTTTTTTTTATATATTTTATGTTTTATTCTGAAGCAAGTGGGACCAAAATTCTCTAATTTGCTGTCAAGAGTACTCGTCGAATCTTTTTCATAATCTCCTCTTTTCCAACTATCATCCCATTTTTATTTTAGATTGTAATAAATTGCCTGAAACCGAGCAACTTTTTCATGTATTCTGTTTGGCAACAGAACTGCAAAATGATGTCCTGGAACAGTTATATTTTCTAAGGAAAAGTGGAAAACATATCTGGTACAATTTTTTTACTTCCAAGTTTAACTATTGTCTCCTATAGTTCTAATCGTCCTTGATGTGTTTGTTTGTAGATTGATGCTCGTCATATCACAATAGACGGCCATAAATGCACATGCACTTGTTGCTACATCTAATAGGTAATCTTACTTAAAATATTGAGCAGAATTAAATTTAAAATCGACAAAAGAGAATATGAAATTCTGTTCATCCCAGCTCTTTACTCTTGAGTAGTCTCTGTTGTTAACTATGACTCAACTCTCTCTTTCTCTCTCACACACACAGGTCGAAATGCACATAATTTGTTGAGAGAAAAATGATAAATGTGTTTGATCTGAGTGCTGGAATGGCAGGAACTAAGCTTCTTACCGAAAAAGTTCACAGAGATGGTACTGGATCTGTTCCTTTTCTTTGATTTATTTCTCTAGCTGAAAGAAATCTCTCCTAGTTAGTAATTTTTTCGGGGCTTCTTCCAATATTTACAACATTTTATTTACTTTAAATAAATTGCTTGGAAGATGAAATTTCTGGCATTTTATTCATCATCCATCTATTATTGGTCATAATGAAAATTACTTTCTTGATTTTTATGTTACTCTGTTTTGAGTCCCTCTCTAGTTAGTTGCCTTGTGCAACTTTTATTAAAAATATAGAATTCAATATTCTATGTGGTCTTATATCTTTTTCTTTGCTTTTTATATTGATATGAGCTAACAGTAAAATATTTTATGATATTGACCCAACTAATCATGACAAATTTGGGCTCTTCGGTTGCGCTTTTGTTGTGTTCCTCCCCCGTGGTCCAGTTCCTTGTTGGAATGGTACTCCAATTATTGCTTCCTGTCAATTTCTCATTTCTTTATGATAAAAAAGTGTATGAAAGGTACTTCTAAAAAAAAAAAAAAATCTTTTGTCATGAACACGTCCTTATTATTATTTTTGTAACTCGAGTAAAGCGTTGAAATAATGTTGTCTTTTTTGTCTTATTTTATTTTTCCTTTTTAATTACAGAACTGTCTCCCTGATACAATTTCTTTTTTATTTTACTGAGTTAATTAATGAATTCTTTTTTTCCAGATTCTCCTGTTCGAAAAATCCATGCAGATGTGAAGAAATCTCCTGCAATAACCCCGAATCTTCCAGAAGACAGTCTAGTAAGTGTTCTTCACTGTTATCGATTTGTATGATACCAAGATTGAAACCACAACTCTGGTTATAGTTTTGAAATCCAACATGAAAGTTTCCTAATTTTCGCTTCAGGTGTTGAGTGATCTAATTCGAAATTCGCCAAAAAGGCATAAGGGCACTCCAATGAAAGCATTATTAGACAAGGAAATGTCAAAAGAAACTGAACCAAGACGGAAACAAACTAGTGTAGTTGCCAAGTTAATGGGTCTGGAGGACCCAAATCCATCAATCCAATACACTGCTAACCCTTCCCCTCCTAGACGAACTCGACTGACAATTGCACAAATACCCACAAGACCCAGGGACCAAACCGTAAAAGCCCATCGGCAAGACATGCTCGCCACTCATTCGATGAAATTCTCGAGTACAAGGATGTGTACGAGGTGCAATGCCAGGGAGTTCCTAATGGTAAAATTCTGGATAGTGGGAGAGACATTCGTATGGACTTGGTCCGCAGGAAGTTCACAGAGGCAAAACGGCTCGCAACTGACGAGCGGCTCCTACACTCTCATGAATTTCACAATGTTCTAGATGTGTTAAATTCTAACAGAGATTTATTTCTGAAATGTCTAGAAGAACCCAAGTCTCTCTTCTCCGTTCCTCCACCACCTCAGACTAAACGAATCACGGTTTTAAAACCTGTCAAGTCTTTTGAGAATAGCATGACTGTGTCGAAGCAAATTAAAAGGCAAGAGCTAGTAGATCACAATCCTAACAGGAGGTTAGATAATTTCTCTCAACCAACCCGTATTGTGGTGCTCAAACCTAGTCCTAACCCTTTAAGGACTGATGAGGTGGGGTCTGCAAGGAATAGCTGGCATAGGCGTGATGAGTCGTTGATCTCTTCCATATGCTCTAATGGGTATAGAGGTGATGATAGTTCTCTGTATGACCAATCTGATAATGGTTATTTAGAGGAAGATGCCACCGGTACCGGTGGTTTTAGTGAATCAGAGGCTGCAAGTCCACTTTCACACAAGTCATGGGGTTATGCTACTGGGACAAAGCTTGGTAGCCCCTTTTCAGTTTCATCTTTTAGTCGGGATGTGTACTCTCCAGAATCTTCTGTGATTAAAGAGGCAAAAAAACGGCTGTCAGAGAGGTGGGCCATGGTCACGTCAGATGATGTTAATACTGTACCAGTAACAGTTCCGAGAAGCTCGAGTACTCTAGGAGAGATGCTTGCCACTCAAGAGTTGAATAAAGAGAAAGAAATAATTGCACAAGAGAGGTCTTTGTCTATTGATAGAGAGAGAGATGTATCATCCAGGGTCTGTCAAGGTCCAAATCATTACCAGTTTCTTCTTCATTGTTTAAAAATTTGAATTTGAATTCTAGTTCAAAACCTAGTGAGGTTGACAAAGGGAATAACAATAAGGGGAAGTCATTCTTTAAAGGAAAGGTTTCAAACTTTTTCTTTAATAGGAGTAAGAAGCCTGGGAAAGTAAAGGTGGGTACTGGTTCCGAAGTGCTGGATCATACAGATCCGTTGTCGATTACAAGTACTCATACTTCTAGTGCATCAAATGTTGAGATCGAGGAAGAATGTGGTACATCAATTGGTGCTCTATTTAAGGTGATTTCTGAATTTTCTGTAATGCATTTGGACCGGTACCGGCCCCTGTAATGTTTGTACTGTTACCAACCAGTATCAACTTGTAGAGGATCGACACCAACTATTAATGGAGATTACTCTACATAATATAATTGAATGCAGTAATCCTATACTTGTACCACTATATGCTTGTCTGCTGATGCAATTCGTAAATACTGATTTTATAACGTAAATCCCATTGTTTCTTTTTATTTTGTCAGCATGGTCTCTCAATCGAAAATCCTCACACAAATGAAAGCCTTGAGAAATTGTTGAGGCCAACACGAGACCAGCCAAGCCCCACATCAGTACTTGATGTAACATTTGATGAGACCAGTGGTACAGAGCCTGACTCATTTCATCCCTCAATTACTAGCTATCAGCGTAAGTATCTAAAAAGAACGAAAAATATCAGGCTTATACCATACTATTATTATTGCAATTCTTATGCTTGTTAGGAAGAATTTGCGTAATTTTTCAGAAACTTGAAGAAACATGATGTTATTTGTTGAACATTTGTTTTATTTCGCAGAACCACCGTTATCAAGATCTTCAGCAATTGAATCAGTAGCTCGTACATTATCATGGGACGAGAAATGCTCGACAACTCCAAATAAAGCACCGGATTTTCTCAGAACCATTTCCAGAGTCAATAAGGAAGAACAAGAACTCTATTCTTTTGTAGAGAAGCTGCTAGCAAGCTCTGGATTTGACACACCAAGAACCTACACTATTCTCTCCAGATGGCATTCCCTCGATTCGCCTCTAAATCCTACCTTGTTAGATAAGTTTTTAGACCCAAAAGAAGAAGCTGCTAAGTGTAGAGAGAGGAGGTCGAATCAGAGGCTACTATTTGATTGTGTAAACATCGCGTTATTACAAATAGGCAACTATGTTTTAAAGAATTCATATCCATGGTCAAACCTTCACAAAGTTTTACAGGATGGTCTTTTGATCAGTGAAGTTTGGAGGCTTGTAAGGGATTTCTTTTGGAGTGAGGGAAAGTTTGTGCCGGAGGAGAGAGAAAATCCAAACCTAATAGTGGAGAGGGTAGTTAAGAAAGAAGTTGGAGAAAGGAATTGGACCGAGTCTATGCAAATTGAGGTAGATGAGATCAGTAAAGAAATTGGTGGGTTTGTGTTGGATGACTTGGTTGGAGAGGCATTAGCTGAATTTGCTGTTTTGTATTCATGAAGAAGTAATAATCATGCATGTAATTTTTTTGATAAAAGGTCGTTACTGCAAGGATTTGATCTATTTATCGTGTGGTATTTGGGTGAATTTATCAGTTTCTGTGATTGTATAGGGAATTGTTTTTAACAACATCAATTTACAAAGCCATTGTCAGATTTACTAATATGTTGCTGTTTTTTTCCTTCTGTTTTCAAGCCTTTAGGCAAAACAAAACAAATGGAAGGCCATGTGCTTCTCTCTCTAGAAGGGTGCAATAATACAGTCCACCTTTCTAGTTTCCAGGTGACCATCTTTCAATAAATATTCTTCCTTTCAGTTGAATATTTCTAGTAAAATATACTATTCGCATGTGCCGACATTTTTATTAATATCCAAAGTTAATTAGAAATTATTATTTATGCTCAGAATTCCGCAGATTCGTCAAAAATGTCCAAACCGGCCATTTTGCCGGCTTACTCTCCCTAGTAAACAGGCCATTTTATGGCCGGCTTAATTTTTTTTTTTTTTTTTTTGAGACACTATGAAGATCAAAATAATGAAATCTAACACTGAAAATTTGAATTTTTTGTTTAAATTATTTGTTAGATTACTTCTTTTGATTTATAATTAGAATATTTATATTTCAAATTATGTTGAATTACACTATATTACAATAAATTATGTTGAATTACACTAAATTACGTTAAATTACAATAACTTCGCTAATTATGCTGAAATACGGTAAATTACGCTAAACTACACAAAATTACGCTAAAGTAGACCGATTTTGTGTCATCTTTCATGAATCATAAAAAATAGTAAAAATTGGTATTCTACAAGTTCATTATGTAACTAATTTACTGAGCTACTTAGATTGAATAATAGAAATGAAAATCTTAATCGGAAACTTCAACTCAAGTTTTGAGGTTCTTCCATTTGTTTTTTGGTAATTTGAATTTTGGAATCTAGCATCACGGGCACGGACGCATGCGTATTTTCGCAAGCTTTCCGAAAAGTAGTCATTTGCTGAAATCGGACACTTGAGCGCCGTTTTATGGCCGTTTGAAGTTTCGTCATCGTTTTTCGCCTTTCCAGTGAAGATATCGTCCCTATTCATATGTAATTTACCGTAATTTAGCATATTTTAGCATAATGTAATGTAATTAGCGTAATTAACGTAATATAGTGTAATTCAACATAATTTCAAGTAATTTAGCGTATTTTAGTATAAATATGCTAATTAGACATCAAAAGAAGTAATCTAACAAATAATTTAAACAAAAAAATCAATTTTTCAGTGTTAGATTTCATTATCTTGCTCTTCATACATTTCATTAATTTAGTGTAATTCAATATAATTTATTGTAATATAGTGTAATTCAACATAATCTGAAGTAATATAATGTATTTTTTAGTATAAATATGGTAATTATAAATCAAAAGAAGTAATATAACAAAAAATTTAAACAAAAAATTCAAATTTTCAGTATTAGATTTCAATATTCTTCATAGTGTTTTCAAAAAAAAAAAAAAAAAATTGAGTAAGCCTAAACCCTAAACCCTAGGGAGAGTAAGCCGGCCATTTTATGGCCGGTTTGGGTATTTTTAGTAATTCTGCGGGATTTTGGACATAAATAATAATTTCTAATTAACTTTGGATATTAATAAAAATGTCGGTCGCATGTGGAATGCTTAGAAACATTCTTTGGAATTAAGCATCCTCTGTTATTATTAAAATACATTTGTGTGGTTGATGTGCCTTGGGTGACTTTTTAATTAAGGAATGGTTGTTGCGTGAGGTGTAGTGTAGTGCCTTTCTCAGTTAATAAATTATGGTTAGGTTAATCTAGTCAGAACTTGTATTTTACCAAGTTGCAACTATCATAAGGGAACAATATTTTATGAGCTGTATGGACATCTGTAATGTGACAATGCTACAGAGATCTACTCTCCATAAATAGCTTGGGTCCATAATTGTTTTGTTTTAGAATGGGCCCATTTAAAATTGGACCACTGATATAATTTGTCATGTTGCTACTTGCTTGGTAATTTGCCAACCAAGATATAGTAGCAATTTAGTACATTTTTAAATTTTAAACCTAGGAAATTGAATAGGACGATCGATTTTACGGAATACTGACAAGAAATTTTAAAACCCAAAGTTGTTTTTTTCTTAATTAAATTAAATGGTTTGGGACATGTGAAAGCATCACTCTAGATCGGTTTTAACGATTTTAAAATTAAACTCATCAATTTGTACATTTAAATATTTAAAAAAAATTAAAATGGAAAAAAGCTTCGAAATGTTTTAGGTCACACAAACAAAACTTAAACATATACTAAACTATAATTCAAAATGCAAAGAAAAACTCTAACTATAACATAAACAAAATATAAATATATACTAAAATATAATTAAGAATTCAAGTACAACCCTCATTCTAAAAAATGAGAAGTTTAGCTTCTCTTGGCCATGGCAAAATAAAAGAAATAATTGGTCCCTAAAGGCACTAGAGAGGGGGTGAATATGGGCCTTTTAAATTTTAATACTAAAGTAAATTAATATTCACCACTAATGATTTTAACTAATGTGTGCGTGAGTTATTCTTGGCGGAAACAAAAATAAACTTTAAACTAAGCAAAGTTAAGAGACACTTGACACGAGAGTTGTTTATGTGAAGTTTGGCACTAACGCCTACGTCTCTGGGGCTTTGCGACCTTCGAGATGACGCGTCTTTCTTTATCCAATGAAAAAGGAGTATAGGGTGGAACCGGTGAGCCCTTACAAAGCTTGAGAAGTCACACGGCCCGAGCACGTAATTGGCTCAAGAGCACTAAAGGCTCTAATACAAGAGAAGCGAGCACTCAAGACTCTAATGTTTGAATAGACAACAGATCTCTCACAAATCACTCTAATTCTAATCAAGATTGAGATGTAGTGGAGAAGATTTTCGATTGTTGAATGAGTATTGAAGTTTCAAGATCAAGCAACCATGGTGGCTCTCTTTTTTAGCAAAGGAGGATGTGTTTGACGGCTGGAGCACTTGAGAGAAACCTAATATTTGTTTCTATATATAGGGAGAGAAACAAATCTAGGTTTATATACGTTTTCATAACTGATATTGGTCTTCCACGGCCCATAGCGCCTCATCAATTCATAATTTGAATAAAGTTACAAAATAAAAGTTGTAGATCTCGATTTCCTGGAGTTTTTAAGCTTTGATTCACTCAAATCGAAATTCATATGACCAAACTGTGGCCAAAATACGAACAATGTGTAAGCTGATCGATTTAAAGCGTTGCAACGTTTTAATCAACCGTTGCAACAGAATAATTCATTTCCGAGACTCAATTTTCTGCAAAATTTTCCAGAGTCAACCATTGTGACAACTGTTATAACGCTTGACAAACGTTGTGGAATTTCAGCAACCTTCAACAATCTTCAAACTGGTATATCTCGGCGCTCGAGTATTCGATTTCGGCATATGACCACTTTTCAGAAAGCTTGTGAAGAGTAGATATTAATTTTGAAGTCTTAGCTTTTATCAGTGCAATATTGCAGTCAATTATCTCAAACACAAAGGAAAGAGCCTCAACAGTCATGTTGCAATTTTAAATCTTGTGAACCTGCAAATATCTCAACTCAAGGAAATTGTTAAATTTAATAAATATATGTTTTGCAAATCTAGTCAAATAGACTAAGTGGATTATTGCATAGTCCAATATAAAATAAAGAGATCATAAATTACAATCAAGGTTCTAAATAGCGATTATAGCGGCATAGTGGGGAGACAAAAAAAAGAAGCTATTGCGAATAACGTAGCTATAGCGGAAGCTATCATACATAGCGTTTTTTTCTTTTCAAAATTTATATTCTATATTTCTACTAATTATCAACATTATCAATATTAGAGAATTGGAATAACAATCAAATGATAACTAATCTAAGTCTATACTTTTTTCAATCATGCAAATAAGAAGAAAAAAAGAATCTACAAGGTAACATTATTTAATAGGTCATACTTGATAGTATTACAGATTATAATAGATAAAGAGCAATTAATTTTACAAGTGAAAAGAAGTAAGTATATTTATTTGAACATTTTATATATTTAATAATCAAAATTAGCTTTCAATTGAAACGAACAGCAATAATTTTTCAAGTGAATACTAGACAAAGAGCAAGCAAAAGAAAGAATTAATATTTGAATATTTCTGATATAGAATGAGAGACTAAATCACAAATAGGAACATAAGCATATAGTTTGGTTTAGAATACTTATCATAGAAGACCATATAGCATCATAAATAAGAACAAAAGCCCATGTAAATCGTAAAAAAAAGCTCATGTAGCACAGCGGTAGCAATAGCGCGTAGCGTATAGCCGTCGTAGCTGAATTAGCGCACTTTTATCTCGTAGCTTAGCTTTTATGGTCCGAAAAAGTTATAGCGCTCCTATAGCTAACTATTTAGAACACTGATTACAATTCAATTGAAGATGAAAGAACATCTGCCTCCTTAGATGATGTCTTCTTCTCTTGCTTGGCTTCTAATGGCTACCCTTCTCTCTCTAAGTAACTCTCTAACCTAACCTAACAATGAGAATTGCTAGTCTACTATTCTTGACTTGACACAATTAAACATGTACACTAAATTCTATTACAAGAGAGGTATTTATAGTATTCCTAAATGAGAGGTGAAGTAGTGAAAGTAGTGGGAGTAGTGGGGGACGTGGGTCCACCCTTGATTGGATAGATGAAGCCAAAAATAGATAAAATGACTTGGCTCTGAAGGAAACGCGTCATTCTAGAAGGCCCATAAGAGAAATTACCTATTTTTAGGACAGTCCACGGATCGTGCGGCATGGAGGATATCGATGTCATACGGGTCAGACACTTAATCATATTTTAGCTGTAGTTTGGTCATCCAGACTCCGATTGAGGTGATTCAAAGCTCGTTGGAAAGTAGAAAACGAGATCTATAACTCTATGTGGAGCTTTGCCTCGGGATTAGTGTGTAGGATACCTTGAAGTTTATACAAAGTGAGGAACTTTATTGATCTTCATGACTCAGCTGTGCTACCATATGTATCATATGTCGCGTAGACTTTCAGACTTAGCCAATTCTTAGCTCTTCTACTTCATGTTGCTTGCCATATATTAGCAGATTTTCTTCATAATGTCTTCATTTCGCATGTTGTGCACTTTGTGTAAGGTGTTGCATGCTCCATATGATGTCCTATTTTAACGCCTTATTCATAAATCACCTAATACGACATTTTTGCTCTGTTTTTGCCATAAATACACAATTTTCTCAAAAACCTGCCAAAAAGACCTAAAAAATGTTTGCGGTAAATAAATTAAAAAAATAGCTACTTTGCATTTGCTTTTTGTAATTTTTCGAAAGAAAAGATAGTGATTTTCGCTATATGTTTTGGCTTCATCACCCGTACTGTTCTTAAGCACCACTGATATTGTGTAATTTGTGTGTATGACATCCATCAGTGTGAATTTTTGTGTTGTCCAAGCAATCAGTATGCCTTATCTAGTGCCAACTAAATCCAGAGTTTCAAATTGATCTAACTGTCTGTCTTATATTTCACTTGGTTATTACTCAATGTATACTTGAGTATTACACTAATACACACTTTGTTATTGCGGTAATGCACACTTATTTTTTTGGGTGTAAAGTCCGTAACGATTTCATTGATTTAAAGAGTTACAAACTAGCTGGTACATATGATTAGACAACAGGTGTCTTAGAAAACATTCAGCTATAATCAAACTAAAAATGCACAGGGCTATGTGCATCCTGTGGACACAAATTTGGTCATCATTGCTTAATGAAAATGATAGCAGCCTAGTGATTGTTTCCTTTGTGCGCAAAGTTGCCCTGCTGGCAGACTTCATCATAGAAGGCATTGAATCAAATCGGACGAAAACTGAATCAACCAGACCGGGACAGTCACTACTCAGGAATCTAATGGAGGCACTGAATCAAACCGGACAAGGAACTGAATCAACCAGACCGGGACAATCACCACACAAATTTGGTAATGCACACTTATTCATTTCTTAAACTTGATCAAAAACATATGTAAACTGTTTACGTTGTAAGAGATTGAATATTACATAGAACACTTCATCAAATAATACATATTGTACTATATCGTCGAACAGGGTTTCAATAATTAATAAAAAAAAGACTATATGGATGAAAAACGAACAAGTATCCTCTCTAGTACCGTAAAGTGGAGCCCACTATTTATAGTTCAGATTCACTTTCAACCCGATCAAACTCAATTCGGTACCTATTTAGACTGTTGGAGTCCCCTTTGAGATTCATGTCAGGTTAAAAATACGGTTTGTACACACTAATAGTGAACAGTGAATTTACGATACCATTGGTGATCCAAATTCATGAAAAACACAGTGCGAGCCGTACAATGGTTACAGGCCCAAAACTGCAGCCCATTCATATATGAAGGATTAAGGCTCTCATAAGTTCCTACAAATAAAAGAATTCAGCGCTTGTAATATTTGCTTCGGCCCGTAAAATCCAAACTTTGTTTGTGTTCGCCATTAGTATTGGGTTGCTTCGGCCCGTTTTGTTTTTCATATCGCTTGTAATATTTTCTTGAGTGAGCCTATGGTGCTATGCATAGCACGGATGGGGTCCGTGCTACGGCTCAAAATTTGACTTTTCAAAATTCTAACGGTCGATCCAACCGTTCAATGTGATAACCATATGAATATGTACTTGCAAACTAAATTTTATATTTTTTCAAATTTTTTTACTATTTTTTTAGATAGGTAGAAAAATCAGTGTTTTCTGAAAATTCTGGACCATCAAAATTCTACCTATCTAAAAAAATAGTAAAAAAATTCGAAAAAATATAAAATTTAGTTTACAAGTACATATTCATATGGTTATCACATTGAACGGTTGGATCGACCGTTAGAATTTTGAAAAGTCACATTTTGAGCCGTAGCACGGACCCCATCCGTGCTATGCATAGCACCATAGCCTCACTCTATTTTCTTTCAATAACTTCTCATTTTCCTTCATAATGTTTTTTTGGGTAGCGAGGCCTGTAGGCAGATACTTCATTGATAGTAAAATTTAATTTCTTACAAAAAAATTCCTGTAAAAATTGATCAACATAATTAGCAATATTTTTTTTACTATACAATGAAAAAGGTATTGTATAACCAATTGTTTGAATTGTTCACCGATTATTAAACATACAAATGGTGTTAATCAACATATCTAAAACTTGTTTTATTCTTCCGTACACCAATTTCAAGCAAAAATCTTGCACATGTAATTATTTACAAATTTGTTTTAATCGAATGACGTCAACAATAATAATCTTAAATTTCAACGGTCTTAAATAAAGGTTTCTACAGGGCGGCTCCTCGCTTCCAAATGAATAATGTCCACAACTAAAAGAAAGATTATCAATCATACAAGAAGTTTTGAGACAGGCCTTAACTAGGGGTTTCTTAACTAAAGAATGGATGCATTACGATATATGATCACCAAATAATGACTTTCTTTAATCCGAAAAAACACTTATCCTAGGAAGGTTTCTACAGGGGAATCCCAGCCCTCAAATTTGACAAATTCCCTGGTGGAGACTTGATGATTTAATTTTATCTAATAACATTGTGCCATTTTCATTTCTTTTTGTACGGTTTTCTGTGACGTCTCATATTGTAATTTTTCTAAAACAGTCCTACAAAAGCATATTTAAAGCAGTTTGGCAAGTTGCTACACATAGAGAAACACAGATACGACCACACTAGATGAGATGTAGGTATATTTTTCAAGCTTCCACGACTAGTCGCCACTGGATCCCACTCAACTGGTGGAGGGAGATCCAAATACTCAATTACACGCAGCCTTTATTATCTTAGAGCAATTTCTGAACCAATTGAAATTTTATTTTATTTTCAAACCAACTCCTCTCATCATGAAATGTAGGTCTTCTCTTGTTGTTCTCCCTTTCTTTGTCTTGTGTGTTTTGTTATCCTACTCCAGCCTCCGTACCAAATGTGTGACGACATGCGTTCGTGGGGCTTTGGCCAACATTAATGACTTCAATTCAACTCTCATGCAACTAGCAGCGGTTGATATCGGAGCTGCCAATGTAAGACGAGATGCAGAGCAACTAATCCAGAGCCAATTCTCAAGTGGACCGGTGAAATACCAACCAATGGCGCTCCAGTTTCTCCGTGACTGGCTCGATAACAACTGTTTTGAACCTAGTATTATATCACAGCTTGTTAATCAAGTCAAGAAACCGATTGACCGGCATAACGGTAACACCAAATTCAAAGAACTCTACTCCAGCTGTGCTGTCGTAGGAAATAGCGGAATTCTCTTGAACTCAAATAACGGAAAGTTAATCGACGGTCACGAATTTGTGATACGTATCAACAATGCACCGACTGATAGCTACACTCAACATGTCGGGTTAAAGACCAGTCTTTCCTTCATAAATAGCAATGTGCTCGATCAGTGCATAGTCTATGATCAATGCTACTGCCACAAAACCGGTGGTCATGTACCCGTCGCAATGTACATATGCCAGCCAAAACATTTCGCTGACTATGCAGTATGTAAGAACTCATCAGAAACACCACTGATGATCACAGACCCTCGATTTGACATGCTTTGTGCGAGGCTTGTGAAATACTATTCCCTGAAGCAGTTTGTCGATGAAACAAGAAGAAACCCCGAGGAGTGGGGTGATTTTCATGATCGGGAGATGTTTCACTACTCGTCGGGGATGCAAGCCGTGGTGCTTGCATTGGGAATTTGCCGACGGGTGAGCTTGTTTGGATTTGGAAAGCAAGAGGGAGCCCACCACCATTACCATACAGGACAGAGCGCAGAGCTTGATCTGCATGACTATGCGGCCGAGTATGCATTCTACGCCGATTTGGTCAAGCGGCCGGAGATGGTGCCTTTTGTGAATGCGGTGCCCGGGTTCAGGCTACCGAAGGTTGTCGTCTACCACTAGGGGAAGCAGGAAATTAAATTCTTTTCCTTTTTTTTTTCCCCTTTTTTGTGTGTTATATATACATAGAGAGGAATTGTTTTTTTGGTCTAGTAATTAGTAAATGGCATAGGTAAAAAGTTCCTTTGATCTTTGGTTAGCTACTTAATTGGCTAGGATTATCTTTAATATTGAATTAGTTATTTTTAATATATGATCATAAGAAATATGGCCATATGACTGTGCGATTTCAATATTAAAGAATTCACTTCTGACAATCAAATTGTTCTTATAAATACATAACTAGTTTCTTTTAACATTTACGAATGTTCTATACACTTATATATATATAGTTGTGATATATTCTCAAAGTATGTCTAATGATTTTATAAAAGTTGCATAAACGGCCATTATTACATGCACTTGTGTATCATCACTACATACATATATCTTGAGAATATATAAATGCATATATAATTGTTAAAGAAAACTATATAAATGTTAAAAAATTCGGTAAACATTTACAAAAATATATATTAAAAAAAAATTAGTTTGATAATAAAAACACAGTCACACAATTTCAATGAATATAAATTTTAAAAACAGTTAGTTTATTGTTAAAGGTCACTAATAAAGTGTGATGGCAAAATTGACACTTCAAGAAAGAAAGACTCTAAGCAACTTAACAGTCACTGTCAAGAGTTTCCCAAAAAAAAGAAAAAAGAAAAGAAATAGACTGTAAGCATTATGTTTCGTTAACAATCAATTCTTGGGTTGTTATGAATCTCTATCAAAAAGAAAAATTATATATATATATATTGTCCCTACAATAATGGGACAGTATCCACGACGGATACTATTGGTATACTCTTGCTGATACTCTCATCGCTAATAGAAAAATCACATTTTTATCTGTATACCTTCACGGATAGTCATTTTTTATCTTCACGGATACTGTTCCATTCTTGTAGTGTATGTTTCGTTCACTTGACGGAATACTAATTATGTGTGGCTGAAAGGATACTCAAATAATGTGAACGAGTACTCAGAGTCTCAGATGGGGTAAATCAAATAAAAGTCTTAGAAGCTTTCTGATGATTACTTGTGAATACAAAAGTTAATTTTTGACAGTGAGACTAACCTTTTGTTATGAAAAGCAACATAATAATATTGATTATAAATAAGACAAATTCTATGTTGTCTGAACCAAAATTTTTATTAATATCCGATTTTTTCCGAAATTTACAAATCTACAACCATTTCAAAGTTATTTTCAGATCCGCTTCATATTTTTCGGATCCAGCGTCTCTTTTCAGAAAATAATTCTCCAGATTTAAAGATTTTCTTTCTGAAGAATTATTCTCTGGATTTGAGTTATTTTTAATTAAATAGAAAATGTTATGATTTATTTATTTATTGTATTTAATATTAGAAATATTTTCATATTTCTTTAAAAATAGATGGAATACAATATAATTGAATTTATTAGAAAGACTACAACAAATAATCCGGATCAACATTTTTCAGGTTGGATTTTTTGCGGATGTAAGAAAAATTAAATATCTCCTTGTGTGTTATTGGAAAAAAATAAAAATGGTTTGGATCGGAGTTATTGATCTCGGTTCAAAAGTCACTTCTGAGTAAATAAAGAAAATATCGTGGTCCTTCTATTTAAAAAAAAAACCAATATGATCCGACAAAATGTCGAGCCGAATGATTTAAGATCAATTTTTTCTTTCAAAATAGATACAGTATCTTAGAATTTGAATGTACTAGAAGGACCACGATATTTTCTTTATTTACTCAGAAGTGACTTTTGAACCGGGATCAATAACTCAGATCCAAAATATTTTTATTTACTTTTTTCAATAACCCATAAAGAAATATTTTAATTTTAATTTTTACAGCCGCAAGAAATCCGGCCTGAAAAATGTTGATCCGGGTTATTGTCTCAATCTTACTAATAAATCTAATTATATAGTAATCCATCAATTTTCAAAGAAATATAAAAATATTTCTAATTTTAATACAAAAATAAATAAATCATAATATTGTCTATTTAGTTAAAAAAAACTCAAATTCAAAGAAGAACCTTTGAATCCGGAGAATTATTATTCGGAAAGAGACGCTGGATCTGGAAAATAATTCTCCGGATCAGACAGATATGGAAATAACTTCAAAATGACGGTAGATTTGTAAATTTCGATTTTTTTTTTGGATATTAATAAAAAAATTGGTTGTCTGAATGTTTGGTTTAGCTACTAATTTTTTTTTGGGTCTATTGAATGTTTAAATTTGAGAAGGCAGGTATTGGAAGAATAAATTGAAGGTGTGATTGTCTACATAGTGTATTTAATTCTATATTAGATGACGGTCAGAGAAAAAATTAGGCACCTCTTGTTTTTTTTAAGTTTCTCATTTTGTTTTCTTACCATATCTTCACTTCTTTACTCCTCATTTTCTGCCAAAATTGTGAAAATAGAACAAATATGTTAAATGTATTATACTTCCGTAAAAAGACACTTGAATAATTACTTAAATATATATGAATTTTGGAATGTTTATAGAAAACATCAAAAGAAAAACTAATAGGAGTTCAAACGAAATTAAAAAAAAAAGGTTAAAAAAAATGGGTTCAAATGATAACTTCAAAATTTTAATATTGGTTTACTTGACGAATTTAGTGTTTAAAATAAATTTTATATACGCTAAGAAGTTAAAATAAATTTTAGAAAGCGAATTCAGAAAAATGTATTTTAACGTTTTTCAATAGACTGATCAGAAGGATGATTAAAGTAAAATGCAGCATTTTTTTAATGTACTTGTTTATAGTTAACATTCATATTGAAAATCGAAATATACTTTTTCTTATATTTTACTAAGCAGCTGAGCTAGCTACCTTACAAAAGCTCTTTTTTCTTTTTTGGGGTGATTACCTTACAAAAGTGCCGAAATTTTTATTAATACCATTTCAAAAAAAAAAAAAAAATTAAAACACCACTGAAATTGGAGAATTCGAAAAATATCAGAGCCTCCAAGTCAATCTGCGGCTTCTCAAAAATCTAAATATCATATTACAGTGTATTTTTTGTTTTTTTTGAGACCTCAACGTCAATCTACGCCCTCAAGAATGGCACTTGAGAGTAGGTCCAATGCCTGTCGATTTGCTTTAAGATTCGTGCAGAACACTTTAAACTCCGTGCGTGTCTATTTCAATCGGACAGTCATCCTGCTCGTTGAACCTAAAAGTAGGTCCGATGGGTATCGGACCTACTCCGTTCTCTAAGAATGGAGCCGCAAATTGACTTAGAAGCCCTGATATTTTTCGAATTCCGCATCATTTGTGATTTTTTTTAATAGTGGTATTAATAAAAATTTCGGACAAAAGTGTGACAACAGGACATGAACAATCCAGCGCACATATACACATGGCTCAAAGAATTGGTCAATGGTCATAGATACCAATTTGTTGAATGGGAGATCTCTAGTCAAATACTCGTCGCCTCGTTAGGTCCAACATGGCTTTGGTTGATATCGTAGAGTGGACGATTGTTTCTTTTCCTACAAACCATATTTTCTTTGGCCTCCGCCATTGTTAAAAATACAAAAATTATTCTATCAAGATTTAAAATTTGTGATTCAAATGTAGTAAGTAAATTTGATTAATAAGATTTAAGTATAATTTAGGGTTATTTTGACATTCATCCAACTTTTATGACAGATACATTTGAAATATTATTTAAATTAAAAAAATTTAGATATATTTAGAATTATTTAGATATGACATCCATAAATTTTGAGTCAATTTTGAAAGAAATTTAACAATAGAGATAGTTTTCTTTAATAACTAGCCTTTGATCTAGTGCCAAAGATATATGGTATTTATGTGTGAGGTCATGGGTTTGAAGGAGACATCATTTTATTGTAAGTAGTTTAATTATTATTTTATTTGAATTTTATGAAAAAACGATAGAGCTTTAATGAATTTTATGATGAATGATTAATAAAATTTCAATTGATTCAACTTAATTCATTTCTTATCTAAATAACTGAGAACATATATGTAGTTTAATTATTATTTTATTTGAATATTTTTTTTTAAATATATGTACCATAAATGTTGGTATACCACTAAAATTGAAATTATTCTCAATTATCCTATAATTTATGTTAATGACTTAGTAATTAACTTTAGATGTGTCTGTGCATCTTAATATTTTGGATATACCACTAGAGGAATTTTTTTATTTAAACTATTTCACATTAATTCTTTCGAAGATGAAAAATTAAAGTTTTCAAATTAAAGAGGAATGAATTTGCTCGTTCCATCATAATTTGTCCCGGTTCACCTACCAACTCTATTTCGTCATATGAACTTTCAAGAATCCTTTAAGAAACAAAACATGTACCTTTCAAAATAAACAAACATGTATCTTTTAGAGACAAGGAGAAGCAAGAGGGGTTAATGGTTCCTTCTTTTCAATATACCATGGAATGAGGTTTCCATAACCTAACCTTGTCATCTAGCTGCTCTACACGAAAACGAATAGAAAAAAAGTTTCAATTGTTTCAGAACTTATATATCTGGCAGCTTGCGAAAAGTCGCAAATGTTTAGTATCTCAAGAAACTCTACGAGGCTCCTGTTGCATGGATCTAATTTATAAGGCAAAAGTAACAAGCAGGAATTTAGGTTTTCTTTTGGGCAGCAGCTTAATTTTCTTGTCATCGAAATTTTGTGACGCGCCCGCTCGCTCTCCAACGGTCAAAAATGCAAGTTCTCTTCTTTCCCACATTTGGGACTTGGGAGCACCAACCATGCCTTTTTAGAAGTTTGTGGACCTGGTGTACCATTAATTATCTTTGGCATGCTAGAGCTAGTCAGCTAGACTGCCAAAAAGGTTGGAAGTCAGTAGATACTAAAATTTAAGAACTTAAATATTTTTGTTTTGAATTTAAAAAAAAAAAATTGTTTCTTAGATGTACTAAGAATGAAAAACAACAAAATTATTAACTAGTCTTGCATGATTTTAATAACTATTGGAATTGGAAATTTGTAAATCAACGTATGTTTCACCTTAAATCCATAAAAAGAGGAGTAAAATAATAGAAAAGCAACCGAACTTCCTCATTCTTTTTATTGGTGTACCGGTTCCATCTAAAAAATTTCTCCGTTTAGTATCCAAGCACTCTATCTGTGGGGTCCGCTGGCACCACCAATGGGGCATAATAAATTTATTGGAGCCTATATTAGGTACATGCAAATAGAGACCAGTACTGCGCACAGAGTGACTGCGTGAAACAGAGAGAAGCTGCATCTTGCTCTGCTTGAGAAAGTAAGCTCCTTTTCACCAATTCATCTTCTTTCATCTATCTCTTGATCAGAAATATTCTATCATTTCAGTCATTTAAGTTGTCAATTTGCTATTGACATTTTAAAATCTATGAATATTTGCTGCATTGTATGAAATTTCATCATTGCACCCATTGAATTGGGTTGGATAGCAGAACAATTATCTTACATTTGCATGTTGTATGCAGTATGAGAATATCATCTGAAGAAATTGAAGATTGGCGGTCTGGAAACAATGTCAGAAATGGAGAGCTCACTAAATTGGAAGAATTAAACACACATAAGCAATCAGATGATATGTATATACATGGAAGGAAGCAATCTTTGAGAGCACGATATGTATATGGGTTTATATTCTTTGCGACAAATTTACTGGCATGGTTTTTCAGAGATTATGGTGCTAAGTTTCTCCAACCACTTCAGAGTAAGTATATTTCCAAGTATCTCTGCAAACACAAGATTGTACATTTGTGCTTTCTAATGGCAAGTTGAAATTCCAGCATGGTGAAATAACAAAGCAAATTTATCTAAATGAGCCTCTGTGGTCCCAATTGTAATACTTTTACATGGTTCGGGATTATATTGTGCAAAATTGTATCAGTTATGGACTTAATTTTGCCTCATGTACAATTTAGTTTCAAGTCATCCTAAATTTTTGAATTAATTACATGCGAGCCAATCAATAAAAAAGATAACTAAAAGAAAATACGCAAACTGGTACCTGAGCTGATGGTACCAAATTCCGTTGCTGAAATCATTCCTTCTGTATTTCAACTGCTTCTATTAATCTTCAGATCTGAGAACATGCAAAATCAACCAGGATGAATGTTTTCATGCGGGAGGTGTCCTTCATGTGAGCTTAGGGTGCTTCGTATCCTTTCAAATTATAAACCCGTATAGAATTGTTTGTAATTTCTATCAGAAAAAAACTATCCTCCCCGCGCCCACCACCCCACCCCCCACAGTTCCACCCACTCAGAACAGAAAAAAGATCAGAGTTTATCTATTACTGATAAATAAGTGGATTGGTAACTTTAACTAAATTATCAGATATTTTTCTTCGTCATGTTCGTTACAACATCTGGAGCACACAAGCTTCATGGATTTCAAAATACTTGGCATTCTAGATGGTGGATTCTGAAATTTATTTTGTATATTGTCTCACTTGTAGTTCCATTCGTTATACCCAAATCCTTCATTCTACTTTATGGTATGTAGAATGTAGAATTTTCCATATTTGAATTTTGATTGACAGAAGAAAAGCACTTAACTAAAAGCCTCTGATGAATCAGCATCTTTATAATATGATTTCTCGTCGTTCCATTGTGTAGGTGAAGTTGCTCACATTGGTGCAGGGTAATTGCAATTTTCTTTGGATTTAACATATTAGTATTCACCATATACTGACTGGTACAAGTACTGTGGTACCAATATTCTGAAACCCAAGCTGTGAAATCTCTGCAGGATATTTCTTGTCCTTCAGTTAATAAGCATGCTAGAGTTTATAGCTTGGTGCAACTCCAATTGGATGCCACATCCACAATCAAATAAATGGTACATATGATTGCTTTTTCAATATATCATTCTTTTGTAATTATAAGGCTACCTTCGCGCATATTAATTAACAAAAATTTCTGTTATGCAGTGACTTCTTAGGGTTAATTTTGTCAACTATCTCCTTCATAGCTTCATATAGTGGTATAATCATGATGTACTTCATGTATGCTTCAAATTCAACATGTTTGTTCAATATTTTTACCATTACATGGACTGCTATTTTGGTTAAGGTGATGATGGGAGTATCACTACACTCGAAAGTATGTCTTTCCTAAAACTTTATGTTTGCAATAATCAAAAGTTTTTTTGTTTTATTTTCTCTTGTATGAAATATTTTTCTCTGTAGGTTAACGAAGGGCTTCTTTCTTCTGGTATAATGGGCTTATACATTGTTTTTCTTTGCTGGTCTGCTATTCAAAGGTTTGAATTGCTTTCAAAATATATCAATTAATATATACCTGCAAATATACTATCATTTTAGATTTTCTGCAGTTTTGGCACTTTATTTTCTATTTGTTCTTCAGAGTGATTTTTCTTCTTAATTTGTAGCGAGCCCCAGAGCGGAAATTGTCAATCACAATTGAGATCAGACAAAAACATTAATTGGAGTACAATAGTTGTAAGAAAAAAAAATTCTCTAATTTTTGTTATGGAACCTATACAGCATAAAAGTTTTATTTTTTGTGATACTTACACTTTGTAGGGATTTCTAGTAGCCATTGGTTCAATTGTCATGGCAACCTTTTCCACTGGAATTGATACAAGATCCTTTCAGGTATTAAGCTCTCAGATAAGAAAAAATATAAGTAGGACAACTCAACATTCCAGTACAACAAAATCTGCTTGTGGTTTTTCAGTTCAAGAAAGATCGAGTTCAACTAGAAGACGACATACCGTACAATTATGGTATCTTCCATTTTGTATTTTCCATGGGATCGATGTACTTCGCCATGCTTTTCATTAGCTGGGATCTCAACCATCCTACTAAAGAGTAAGTTTTGTAAGACAGTTAACATACCAAACTACCAATGTGCTTGCAATTGGCATGCATTGGCACTTGCCAGAACAGGGATCAAAAGTTTCTGGTATATATGGACCAGTATCTCTCAACATATGAAGAAATAAAAAATATATATACTTATCATTTGAATTATAAATGTTTATGATTTGTGTTGGGAAGATGGAGCATAGATGTAGGGTGGGCAAGTACCTGGGTCAAGATTATCAACGAATGGTTCGCTGCCAGCATTTATTGTAAGAAATTCTTCCTAATTTTAATTAATTTTCTCTATAATATTATTTCATCACCCAAAAATATTCCCAGTTGATCAATAAAATTTTTTTTTTTACAAAAATGTCCCTATAATAAATCAAAATCATAGCATTTTATGTAGAGCAGTTCATATATGAATTTTTGCAGTGTGTTCATCAGCTTACTGTTGCAGTCTACTCATCTGTAATGAAATTTTTGTTGAGTCCAGAGCCTACTGGTACAAGATGTCAGGACCTGTATGGTATTAGGATATTAGCATGATTACTGTAATTGCTGATGGTACCATTAATATATCTTTTGTAGTGTGGAAATTATTATCTCCTATTCTGTTGAAGAAAGTTGAAAATCATGAGGAATCTGCCGAACAAATTCAGCCGTCAGTATAGATCTCTTAAAGTTTTTTTTTTTTTTTTTCCTCCTTTTGTGACTATACAATTTTATAGGATTACAAGCAATCATTTTTTTTTTCTTATATGAAATATTGAGCCCATCAAATCCACCATGTTAAATTGGTGGAAGTTCATTATTTGTTATTCGTCTCATCACAATTATATTTATGAACCATGTTAAATTGGTGGAAGTTCATAAATTGACAAGCAGGCCCGCTGGTGTAGAAAAGGCCCAAAACTAACAGGCCTACAAAATTTTAGCAGATAACCATTAAATGTAAATTATAGGCCTATGTGAAAATAAAGGCCCATTCACATGAATTTAAAGGAAAAAAAAAGTTCTATACTTCCTTGTTTGCTATCTTATTACTTGTATATTCAGTTGAAAATTAAAAACATATCTGCACCTGCCCAAAAAAAAACCACTCTTTGTGTAAATGCCGTTTCATGACTCTTGGGAATAAATTGTTATCTAAAATAAAATTGAAGGTTCTTAGTAGTTGAGGTTAGGCACACTAAACAAGACAACCAAAGAAACCCTAACTAGCAGCGACCATTAGATCCAGAATACCAAAATTTAGTCAAAGGAAAAAATGTTAAAATACAGAATTTTACATGTTATATATATAATCTGTATGACTTTCTTCCAAGTCTTTGAGCTCTCACATGCTCATGTGCCGTTGTGCTTTTAAAACTGTACCGAACCGGAAACATTTCTCTTGTTTCTTGCGTTGACCCCCTCGCTTTGTGCACCTATTTTTTTTCTCTTTCTTTGTTAATTAAGCATCTTTTCTTTCCGATTTGCCACGTTGGAACTCGTAATTTTTCAACCCCTATTAATATATTAATATTAGAGGAGGGATCAAATGCTTACATTTTTTGTACCTCCATCGTGCCTGTTTTTTAAAAACTTTAATAACTCAAAATTTGCAAGTTAAAAGTCAAAATAAAACCGTTAGATGTGATCTACATTATTTTATCTATGCACGTACAAAAAAATTAAGACATTTCAACATTGTTTTGGTTGTTACAAGCTCCATAGTTTGAAAGTCTGACCCCACCGCTGATGGTACCCACCATTGAGTTCAGATCCAACCAGGTTAGCTAACCACGAGGCACCAAAATGTAACCATTGATGCTCTCGTTGGTATAAAATTGAAATTAGTGCTTCATTTGGAGGTCTATTGATTATTTCTATAGTTCACAGAAAAATAAACATAGGCAATTAGACTGTTAGTTATAGTTATTCGGTTATTTATATTTATGTAGTTCATATCAGAGGTCTATTTAATGCTATAGGTATGATGCAGCAGTGCTACAGTAGCACTAAGATTAATTAATTAAGCAACATGGCCAAAAATTTTACGCAATTAATTTGTTCCTGTTATGTACTTTGTTTTACTATGAGTACAGATTGGTTATTATTATTATTTTTTAACAATTATATCTTCTTTTCATTATTCTCCGCCACCCCCCCCCACCCACACACACACACACATATGCAAATTTATGTGTGGATTCATATCAACGATTATTTTTTTTTTTAATTTACTATCGTATATATAAAAATAATACAATGACAATATTATAGTTTAAAATAAAAGCCCATTATAATAGTAGTATAAAGTAATTAAATTTATAGTTCAATATATAAATAAAAAATATAATATGCAAATTCTAAAAATCCAATATTTATTAGAAAAAAGGCTTATAAAAAAAAAAAGGAAAAAATTGCCCCTTAGAGAGTGAATAGTCTAGAATTTTCAAGAGATCATTTTATTCGAAGAAAAAATAAATTATACATTGAAAATAATTAAAAAGTAATCTCTAGACAATATCTATATCATATTGAAAATATATGTATGAAATATTACTAGAATTTGGTTTCATTTGTTCAAACAATTATGTTGGGTTCATGCGTTGTATCATGGAAATCTTTGTATATAAAAAAAGAAGAAAATATGAACACGTTCATCATCTTTTCTTTAATCAGATTCTTAGTAGGGGCGGTTAATTTTTTTTTTTTTTTTTTTTTAACTTGGAGGAAGTGGATACATAGCTGGCATGTGACAAACGGATAGAATAATGTTCGTTCTTGTTATATTTTTTTTGGTACGTTCAACTTTTGTAAATGGTTTATTTATTTAATAAAAAATATTATTTAGATTAAAAATTAAAAATAGTTAACAAGTTTTTAATTTTTTTTTTCAAATTTGCTTAAATTAGTTAAAAAATAATGAACACATCTACAATTTTATTTTCTAATTTAATTAATAATTTATAAATATTAAATAAATGTACTTCATTTTACCTATTTCCTTTTGCTATCTATCCCCACGTCGTCAACCAATTATGCATCCATCAAAGTGTTCAAAAACATCACATCTTCACACTGTTAGTGTGCAAAAGCACACAACTAATTAAGCAATAATGTTGTAATTGAATGGATAATTCTAACACGTAACAGAAAGGATAGTGAAACTAACCACTCATCTAAACCATATTCCCATTTTTTCAAGATAAGAGTTCAGATCAGGCCAAACTTTGTTTTCATGTAGCTCTTATTGCGGTGTTAATTAAAATTAGGTAAACTCTGTTAGATGTACACTTCTTTAGGTATGGATGGATTTTTTTTTTTTGAGAATCAATAAGGGTCTAGCTAGGGGTGTGAACGGGTCAGATATTATTCGACTGTATCCGCATCCGTATCCAAAAATTAGATATGGATATCCGATATTTGAATATCCGTGCGGATACGGATATGGATATGGTTTTGAATTTTAGTTATCCATATTCAAATAGTAGATAAATACCATATAGTTTACTATATATTATGAAAATATTTATGTATATATATCTACGGATATCTGATCCGTATCTGTATGTATCCGTTTAATATCTGATTCGTATTCGTATCTGAAAATTAAAAGCAGATACGGCTATGGTTTTACCACTATCCGATCTGTATCCAATCCGTTTGCACCCCTAGGTCTAGCCCTTATTTTTCATTAACCATAATTGAGGATGGATTATCCTTGGAAAATACCAACCAAGCATTATAATAATGAGTTGTTATACATGATTGAGGATCTAAGTTGGATTTAATTAAGTAACAACCAATTGGTACTCTTAAGGATTTTCTTTTAAGTGGTTAGGCAACCAAATAACGAGTAGCTTCAATCAAACAATATTTTGTTCACAAAAAGATAACACAAGATAGTAAATCATATGTTTTTTTTGTTCAATTGTGTTATAAGTGATAGAGATCGGTAACACTGAAGTAGTTTGATTTGTTCTATTTAATTTGATTCCTTTGTTCAACTATACATTAAATTATTTTCTCTATTCTTTATTCTTCACCAGATAATAAAAGCCTGCATAATATATTAATCAAATCAAATACATGATTCTAGTAAGATTAATTCGTATCACTTTTACGGAATTGTTTTGTATCCTCCCCACTTAGTTATTCTATGAAAGCCTCTATTTTAAGTTGTGAGTCATAACTCTACCGCACAGAGAGGAGAAACAAAAGCAAAATAAAATATTACCGTAAAAATTTACTCTCTACTTTTTATTTGAGGTGACTAAAGTCATTGAAAATTACCGAGTTTGTACGACACACTTCACCTCTCCTCCCTTCCTCTCTCCTTGTGTTGCTATGTGATTTTCCTCCTTTTAAATAGGTGAACATATCCAATCATGTCCAATCTCAGTGCTTTTCTCCTTCCTTTCATTTTCTTTCTTTTAAGTGACCTCACATTTTTGCACGGTTTTTCTGAGTCAAACATAGACTACATACAAGGGCGGAGGGAAGAAGAGGGAATGGAGGTAAATTGACTCTCATTTTTTTTCTATTTTTTTTATTGTTAAATTGATTCTCATTCTCCATAAAAAAAATTACATGATTGACCACATATGTGTTTGATCTCTAATAATTTGAAGTCTAGCTTAGCCCCTGACTACGTAAATTCTACGTCCACACAAAATAACAGTTAAAAAATAGACATTGTGGATAAATTCTTCTCTATTTTTTTTTTTCCAGAATAATTTTTCTTGTACCCATTAGGTTTCTATAGAAAGTAAATAATGTCTTGAAAATGAAAGGAATTTTTTTATTGGTAGTAATTAATAAAAAAGAAGAGAGACAAATGGTAAGATTATAGTAATATTTATATTGGTAGTAAGATCGGTAGAATTTCTACCGATCTTAACTTTTTTTTTAATCTGATGTATAGATGGGAGAATTCTTATATTTGATTTACAGTAAAATATGAATTTTTTTTCAAAAAATAGATAAAATGTTTTGATATATCTAAATTTTAAGATATTTTATCTATTTTTTGTAAAAAATAGATATTTTATTAGAAAAAATTAAAAATAAAAAAACAAACTGGTTTAGATCGGTAGAAATTCTACCAATCTTACTATCAATATAAATATTACTGTAATCTTACCATTTGTCTCTCATCTTTTTTATTAATTACTACCAATAAAAATTTCCAAAATGAAATGGGGAGAAAAAAAGCGCTCAGTTGTCAGTTGTCACTACCTAGCCCTAATTCCGCTTGGAAGCCTAATCTAATAACCTACTCTCACGTGCTGATTTGAATACCACTTTCAGGCTCTACAATTATCAATATGTAACGGTGGAAACAAAAACAATGAAAAGTTGTTATCTGATGGTGGCTGTTAAGGATCTCCCAATTGCTCTCTTCTTACTGGGTTGAGATCTTATGTTTTTATCTAGTTATCAATTATTACTTTTTTTAGAGAAAATTAGATATCTGGAATTTAAAATTTCAATATCCATAAAAAAGACTATCTATTCGGATATCAAACCCTCAACTTTTTACACATTATCTTTCGCAACTAAATTAAAAATTGATTCTCATGATTACATATTATTCTAGTTAGATACTGAGATGTAACTAAAATAATGTGTAAATATAGATAATAATATTATTTTATCTTATATTTTGAATTAATTTTATGTGTGTTATATATTTAGTTTAGATAAGTCATACAGAATATATCACGCGCGCAAATATGTCTACACAATATTTTTGATGAGATATCCATATCCAATTGATGTTGAATATGATGAGAAAAGAAGCAAAAAGTAAAGTTTGAAGAAAAGGAATGTTGAAAAGGAAATAATTCTACTTACGAATATTTAATCAAAAAGTTAATACAAATAGCCATACAAAATCTGCTTTGAATGAGAATAATTACTTAAAAATGTATAAACTATTTCACTTAAAATGACTTACCATCACAAACTTTGTAAGAGTTTGTATTGTCTTTTCAAGATAAAATGTCCAAATTATATATGAAGACATATCATAAACACAAGATACCAATTCTAAGACCTATTTCATTAATTTTACATTACTATAGACGCATATTAATTAATTATATATCTAGTACATAATTTTGAATGAGGTTACGGTAATTTGCAATGCACATATGTGTTCATGCTATGAATTCATATTTTTGGTTCTACAGTTCAAACAGTCAATCCAACTCATTCAATATGATCTCCATATAAAAATGTACTTAAGACCCAATTCTACAATTTTTAAAATGTCTTACTATTTTTTTAGATAGATAGAAAACGACCTGATCTAAATATTTTGGACCATCCAAAAGTAGTGATTTTCTACTAATATAAAAATTAGTAAATAATTTTAGAAGATCATGTTGAGCGGTTTAAATCGCTGACTGAATATTAAAATAAATATATAAATTCATAGCACAGATTGATATGTGCATTACAAATTATCATAACCTCACTCAACCTACAAAATATATATTTTCTTTTGGTCTTATGGGGCTGTTTGGCAACGAGGGATTAAGTTTTCTTAAGGTTTAATCTGCTTCCTTTAGCTTTATTTACTGCTTAATTCTGCCGAACACCGGTTTCTTAGTGCGGATTAAGATCACCTCATTTAGCCTCCTTTTGCCCGGACCTTAAGGCACTTCTACCATTTCCATTAGCTTCCTTAACTTTCATCCACGAATTAAGACAACCGAACATCATTTTCTCAGTGCTCCATAATTCTTAATCCTCCGCTCTTAATTTCTCGTCGCGGAACGGCTTTGAAACAAGTGGAGGCCTTGCTTTCTCTGCCCGGACGTACAAACTTTTGAATAAAATAGACTTGAGCAAAAGGTGAAAGAAGGGTAAAAAGTAGAGAGAGAAAGGGAGTAGTGGTGGGCAATTTGGTTTGCTAATGGAAAGTGGGAAGTGGTAGCAACCTTTTCAAACTCCTAATCAGCTCCTCACTCCTCACTGCCTCACTCGGAGTTTGGCGCGTGCCCGTGAGGTTGTTGTCACACCAACGCATCATATCTATAGATTCCGATTTCTTCCGTTTCTTGCAAGGATTGTCATGCCCTTACCATCATATGGATCATGTATATCTTCTACCTTTGTTGTTATATATGATATGATATATCCCTTTAACAATTTTATTTATTTTTAATAAAATTAAATTATCGATAACAAGATGGATTCTTTTCTTTTTATTTCATCGCATATTTTAAATCAGAGAGCTTACTTTACGAGGTATACAAATTAATTTGTTTATTATAGTCAATTTGATCCAACTCAAAAAATTACAGGATTGGACACTCTACGTGTAAAATTTCTAAATTTCTTTTTTGGAGTTGGATCAATTAACAAAACAAGATACATTTTTTTTCCATTTTTGGAAAAAACATTGACGGTGGCTGTCAATTTGTACTTAGTGGTGGAAATGGTATAATTGATTCAATCTGCTTAAGTAGATGATTCAAATTGGAAAACATAATTGAGGTTGAGTGGTCAATCAGTAACACGCCAAGTTAGACAATTGATGAGTCCAAATTGAACTACTAACTTTCAGTATAAATTAATATGCCTTTTAATTCTAATTCTACTTGCGTTCAGATCACAAGCGCATGATTTTACCGTGTAGTATAATTGGGGTATCGATCCACATTGATAGTGTATTAATTATCTAACTTTTCACTAGTCTAGATACTTGAGGGGTTTTGAAAATAAATTTTAAAATAGTTTTTAATAGTAAAAACCCTTAAGGTTTATGCGGTGGCGTTAATTGTGTTAAGATTTGAGTTAAACAGTAAAATATAGATTCTCTAGGGATCATGTGCTCTACTTCTAAATTATGCAAAAATATGTTCAGACGTCTCTCTAACCCGCATACGGTTTGTCACCCTGCATGCGGCCAAGATTGTCCCACAGCTACCCCGCATACGGCACTGTCACTACCCTGTAGGGCGTGCTGGATTACTGTGTACATGATTTGAAAGGTTTTTCAATCTTGCGATCTGCTTTTGGGGTATCAATTCAAAGTATTATAGGTATGTAATTATCTTTCTCACACAAACACAATTGATCAATCCCTATTCTACCCCTCAATTAAATATCCCAAAGACCTTACCTAAAAGGTGTTTCGTAATATAATCTAAATTACCAATTTACGCTATCCTGCCAAGAGAGCCCACTGGGTTCTAACCCTAGTCTTTGAACCGATGTCAGGCCTCGTTAGCCGAAGTGTTACATATACTTACATGCATTATCCTCCTCACACCGGGATGCAATGAAAACATATTAGTATGTGGAGGTATACTGACATATAGAAGACAGAACTATGTATGCAAGAATTTAATAAAAATAGTTTAAACAATAAAGTAAACTCAAATTAACATACACAAAACATAAACTTATATTAAAACATAACTTAGAATTCGAGTACAACCCTCACCCTAAAGATGAGAAAATTAGCTACTCAATACCATGACAAAATAAAAGGAATAAAATAAAGAGAATATAAATTACAACCCGATTGAAAATGGATGAACATTTGCCTCCTTAGATAACGCCTTATTCTCCTGCTTGACTTCCGAATGCTACTCCTCTCTCTAAGTACTCTCTAACCTAACCTAGCAATGCGGATTGTTGATCTCTATTCTATGGACTTAACGCAATTAAACACATACACAAAAATCAATTACAAGAGGGATATTTATAGCATTCCTAATATGAGAGATGAGTAGTGGAAGTAGTGGAGGTAGTGCAAACTTGGAGTGTACTTCAAGTTTGCTTAGATGAAGCCAAAAATAGCTATGAAAGCTTGCCGCTGAAGCAATTGCATTCATCTGGGAGAATTCTGCCGAAATTAGCATCAATGGTGGAGATTTGATCAGGATCTACACAGTCCACGGATTTAGTCCACGGATCGTACGGCATAAATTTAATCCGCATGCGGCATAGGGGACCCTGCACAACTTCCTGACTTACAGATTTTGTTGCAATTTCACCATTCGCATGTTGTGCACTTCGTGTGGGGTGTTGCATGCTCCATGTGATGCCCTGATTTGGAGTTGTCTTCAGAAATCGCCTAAATTTGACACTTTTGCTCTGTTTTTGGTCTAAATACACAGCTTTCTCAAAAATCTGCAAAAAGACCTAAAAACACGTTTGCGGTAAATAAATTGAAATAATGGCTACTTTGCATTCGTTTCGCCATTTTTCGGAAGAAAAAATATAGATTTTCACTATATGTTTTGACTTCATGAATAATCAATTTAAACATATAAATATAAAGCGGAGGTAGAAATGTTTTTTTTTTTTTTCCATTTTGATCGATAGTGCGATTACAATTACTTTCACTTTTTATTTTTAAGTTCAGCTAAGGATGAAGTGTTCATCAACAAAATCTAAGAAATTGAATGCTTCATTTTTATAAGGAAATCTAATTATTCAAAGCTATATAGAAAGAGGGCTTAAAAATCTGTAACATGCTTAAAAAGGTGGGCAAAAAAGGTTTAAGAAAGTTATTTTAAGCTTTACACGGGGTATGTGTTTGGCAAGCTTAAGAGATCTAAGGAGGGTGGGCCAAACGGGTATGATTCAAGCTTCTTAGTGAGTTTAATTTTAAAATCTATCGGATTGATTTTAAATTATAATTCAAAGTGTTGAAACCGATCTACTTCACGAGTGATGTATTTACATACAAAATTTATAATTTATAAATTAATTTAGTATAAAGTTAAGAGGCCCAAATAATAATGAAAAATAAAAGCAATAAAATAATTTATAAACCTTCTTTTTTTTGCCCGCTTGACGTTGTAATAAATTTAGTGGGGTTGTGGTAATATGCATTACAAATTGACTAGTGCTATAGATTTATATCTCAATTTCTAAAGTTCAGATAGTCGATCTGAACTATTAAATATAATATTCGTATCGAAATATACTTATAGACTAGATTTTATATTTTTTCAATTTTTTACTATTTAATTACATAGGTAGAGAATCATTGTTTTTGGATGGTTCGGAATTTTCAAATCAATTGATTTTGAAATGATAAAAATGAATCTAAGAAATATAAAATTTGGTCAGCAAATACATTTTTATATGAAGATCGTGTTGAAGTTGAACGGTTCATATCAACTATTTGAACTTTAAAAATAGATATGTGAGTCCATGGTATGAGGCGTTGTGTAATATGTATGTTACCAATTACCATAGCCTCTCTAAATTAAGTCGAAAAATTATAAATTTGACTTGTAATGAATTATTTATAAAATAAATTAGTTTCAACAATTTGAAATTATTCTGATAGATTATGGAGTTAAGCTCCTTAATTCCGTTGATCTTGTTTAATATAAAATAATTAAAATTTTAAATATTTAAATATAAATTTACACCGTTGATCTTGTTTAATATCACATGGGGGCTTTGTTTTAAAAAGAACTAACAAAATGTAGAGATCATTTGATATAGATCAAGAGATAAAAAATCAATGGACAGAATAAATTCAAACCAGCCGTTCATTTTCAACATCTTGATCTTTTACTAAACAGAGTTTAAATGCTAATTTTTTGTGTGCATGTATTATGTTTGTAATATTAAACAATATCAACGATTCACTTTTGTGTTTTCAAATCATAAAATTTTAATTATTGATATAATAAAAAGTGTTATTACGGCGTGTCCCCAAAAATGCTTTATCCCTGTTAAATTCCGATTTAAATTGTGCCATGTAGCATGCGTCAGAATTACAACAAGTAGATCTTAGATGTTCTTGAACTCATCAAATTTTGTTGAGAAATTTAGTTTCAAAACCTATTAAAATAATTTTAAACGACAAATTTAAATTGTTAAAATCTATTTACTTTACGAGTTATCTCGTAAATGTATTTACATTAGGGGCAGAGCGAAACTTTCAAAATATAAGAGTCAAATTTGAATGTGGATCAATCATATAAAATTTTCATACTGCGAATGAAAATCAATTTTATAGTACCTGTAGCATTTTATTCTAAACTATATAGAAAATCACTTATAACAAAAAAAAAACTTGAAAATAAATGAGACCAATTGACCCCCGTAGCTTATTGCTCTATCCGCCTCTGTTTACATACAAATTTTATTAATTTTCGAATTAAGTTAGTATAAAATCAAGTAGTAAAAAAAATGAATGTATGGAAATTAATTATAATAATTTATTGAACATCTTGAATTTATATTAAATTAATTTATAATCTATAAAATATTCATATAAACACATCACTCCTAAAGTAGATCAGTTTGAACGATTTAGATTTGTTGTTTGTAGGGACGGATCCACTTCAAGTGAATAAGATCCATTGGTCTTCAGTTATTTTTAAAATTTATATGTTTATAAATGATTTTCTATATAATTTAAAGTAAAATCCAATGAGTATTATAAAATTGACTCTCATACTTGATATACAAATTTCATATGATTAATAATTATTGTGTGTTTGACTCCTCATAATTTGAAAATCTAGCTTCATCTCTAATTGGTTAAAAACAATTAATAAATTTTGAAATTAAACTCAATAAAAATTTGGTTAACTTGAAAACACGCTACGTGTTCACAAACCATCTATTTATTGGTTGCATTGAAATTTTAAAACAGTATTTATTGGTTGCATTGCGTTCGTATAAGATAGTAGCTTGTAAAGGAAGTACCACAGCGGATCGTGTATTAAAAGCATAAATCTTATTCAACGAAATCAAATCGATACCCTCGATTAGTTTTAGAATCAACTGGCCATAACCATCAGATTACCATCAATCGCTCTTCAAGTCTGCCGACATGCGACTATGCGAGAGAAGAAAGAAGGAAAAAAAAAATAAAAGGTTAAATTTGCTTGGCTAAGGTGGGACCCACCATCTCAAAAATATCTATCTGTGTATCTGTGGCTACTGGCCAACTAGGGAATTCGTATCCTCTGCATTAACGGAACGTGCGTTAATAAATCTGAACCGATAGAGATCCGCACTAATATTAAAGAGGCCTGTGCATTATAGGCGGAGGCCGGATTGGCTCCGATCTTGATCAAACGGCTGATATGCAATAAACTCAAAAGATTTCTTTTTTAGTTAATGCAGAAGATGCGGACTTCCAACTAGGAGTGTCAATGGATACGATAAGGATCGAGTGAAAGCATTCTCGTACCCGTATCCGTTACAAATTGTCCTTACCAACTTTATCCGTACTCTATCCTGACCTGTTATGGTTGTCGGATAATAGTAGCGGGTAAATAACGGATAATGCTAATATAATATTTTTTTTATTGTTTACAAAATAAAACATTAAAACACATTCATTTCATACATATGTACGTACTATCAAGAGTAGTTGTAGAATATATATTCATTACTCAATAATTTATATAATTTTTTTTATAATTACTCGATCAAGTAATAGGTATGGAATAGACTTTACCTGCACTCTTACCCGTTTAGATAACGAAAAAAATCTTTATCTGTATCCATATCCGTATCCAATAAATTTACGGAAAAAAAATCTTACTTATATCCGACTTATCGAATACGGTAATTACTCGGATAAAAGGGGGCCATTGACACCTTTATGGCCAACTCATGGGAATTTTTGTTATCTTTCATAATTGAAAAATAATAATAATAGGAAAAAGGTTGATTCTATTTTTTACAAAAAAAACATAAGTACCGGATTAAAGATTTGGTACCTCCTGGAGTGTACTGAAATTTTAATTTGATACCCTCTTTTCACACAAAAAAAAAGACTAAAAAAAACCAAATATAAATCTTACTGCAAAAGATCTTAAAAAAAAAAGAGGTGTACCGTACACCCCCTTATTTAATTACTTTTATTCGGTGTAGTACATAATTTTTTTTTTTCAAAAAAAGACATTATTTTCTTCTTAACCTTTTTTTTTTTACAACTGTGTAATCTTATGTGCAGCGGAGTGAAAGAAGATGTAATGAATCTTCCATTCGGTACTTTGTGTTTTTTTTTTTGTATAAAAAGTTGGACCTCAATCAAATTTGTATAATTTAGACTGATTTAAATTGAAATCATCAATTTAGACCTTTTTTAACTTTGGGTCTCAACTAACCATCATGATATTTGATGTATTAGAATCTCAAGATGGTTTGAAACAAGGTTTTAAAATGCGGTTTTGTTCATGCATACGAAAGGCTACTACATACCGTATATGCGGTATGCGGCTGTATATATAGATTTTAATGTGGATTTATATATGCAGATTTTAAAATGAGAAATATATATATATATATATATATATATATATATATATATATATAGAGGTTGGCTATTCTACTTCCGTAAGCATATGCCCACATATGCTTATAACTCATTTTTGCGTTTCCAATGTTCAAATGGTCGATCCGAACCGTTCATCTTGTTCTCCATATTAATATGTACTTGGAGACCAAATTTTACATTTTTCTGAATTTTTTTACTATTTATTAAGCCACTTTGAAAATTGCTAATCATATGGTCCAGAATTTTATTGCACTGTTTTTACTGTTCACCCAGATCAGCAATTTTCAAAGTGGCTTAATAAATAGTAAAAAAATTCAGAAAAATGTAAAATTTGATCTCCAAGCACATATTAATATGGAGAACAAGATGAACGGTTCGGATCGACCATTTGAACATTGGAAACGCAAAAATGAGTTATAAGCATATGTGGGCATATGCTTATGGAAGTAGAATAGCCAAGCACTATATATATATATATATATAAATATTCATATGCGTGCATTTAAATTTATTTTCACATAAATAACATGAAGTGTCTTATTGTATGTGAAAAATATAATAAATTTTTGCATAATAATCAAACCTACTTTCCACATAAACAACAAATTCTGTATGCAACAATTATAAAGCCACCTAATACAAATTTGAGATTTTGGGTTGGATCAGTATAACGCATATTAAATTTTGGTTCCATGCGCCGCATATTTAATTTTGCACCCGTATATCAGCATATGTGGTCCACATATGCGGCCTCATATTCAAAACCGCATGAGAGGGACTGCATGACGTTCTGAGTATGGCTGCCGACTGCATAGGCATATGCGGTCCATGCGGTTGCATTTTAAAACACTGGTTTGAAATGTAATACAATTGTATTGCAATTGTAATGCCTGCAGTCATCTCAAAACTTAAACCACTATTTCAAATAGAAAATAAGAAATACAAGAATATATACTTTTTAATATATATGGTTGGAAAATTAGAACAGCTTACATACGATTGGCACTAAGATATATGTTGACATGTATTTTTGAAAAATAAATTGTAGTAAGCCAAGCTATAATATCAAAATAGAAAACAATATACCAAAAAACTATACTTTATCTCTATTTTTCAGCATATCAAATAGGTCCTTAACATGAAATATTTTTTATGGTGTTCAGCCAAAACTAGAGAGTAGCAAACTAGCAACCTATAAAATGGACCAGTCCAGTTTATAGTAAATCTGAGAGATGATATATGCCAAATCAAATTTTGTCAAGTACCATTTATAAACAAATTAGACCCAAAAAACCAAAAACAGAGATGATATATGCCAACATAAAGCTAATTTAAAAATTGTATTTTACATCCAAAAGTGATCTAAAAGTTCCAACAGTTTACTTTTAACATTTTTTTCTCGTGAATAACTAAAAAAGATTAAATTGAACCCAAATTGACGTACATCATATTAAATAATTAATGAAGAACACATACAATTTTTAATTTTTTTTTAAGAAAAATATTAAATAAGTGTTACGAAGTAGTGCTTGTGCTTATATTACTCAGTTTTAGAGAATTTAGACGGTTTAGGAAACTTTAATGGAGATAGTACCTAAATTTGAGTTTTCATTGCATGTAATTTATTTTAGGGTGGGACTTAAACCGTCCGATCATCCTTAAAATTCACACGAATGGTTTATATTTTACGCGGTCGTTTAAATTTATCAAAATAATCTCCTAGACAAATATGAGCAGAACTGGACTTTCAAACTATAAAGATCAAACATATATGAAAGTCGATCATATAATTTTTTTTTTGCAGAAAATGAGAATCAATTTACGGTACCATAACATTTTACTATAAATTATATAGAAATCATACATAGATATAAAAAAAAACTTAAAAAAAAATAAAAGTAAGTTAACCCCCATTATTTCTTCTTAAATTTGCAGTTGCACAAAAATCTTAGCACAGATCAAACAGTTTAATTCTTACTTTAGATAAAAATTGTTCAAATCTCTTTCAACAAAATCCACTTACAAATCTGTCCTTGATGTTGGGGCCTAGTTAAAATCTATTGAAACTTGAAAGGATTGGAAAGACATGCGTAGTGATTGAACCTTTTCTTTGTGGTGGGGATCATTTAATTGCCTTGTTGTCCTGCCACTTGAGGAAAGTAGTGCCGTGTTTCATCTTTTCTTTTCTCTGTTTTTTCTCTGAAATGTAAAATTTAACTTCTCTAAGAAATTTAAAATGTTGCAGTTACTTCCCAGGAAACGGATCAAAATCTGCTTCTATTTTTAAAGAACAGGAGAACCCTTCTCTTCTCATTTTGTGTCTATCTCTAATTTAGAAGAGAGAAAGAACAAAAAAAGAGATAGACACCAAAAGAGAAAAGGAGAGTCCTTCTATTCTTTAAGAATAGGAGCCAATTTTGATTCTTAGAAAACCTGAATTCAGATCCTCCCGGTACAATATCTTTTAGAATTTGTGGATCTGGAACGGTCTTTTTAAATTGGCATGAATCTCAAAGTCCAATAATACTGCCACTGTTCTAGCTCAAATCTCAAAGCGTCTGAGAGTAAATTTCAAACCGTAAAGTGAGAAGAATCTTTTACGGTACCTGAGAGGATACTTTTCCCAGGAAACCCAACCCCCCTCACACATTTTTTTTTTTTTTTTGGCAGAATAAGCAATTAGGCAATTGGGTCAATAAAAAAAACCAAGTACATTGGATGAAAAAAAAGGTTTTATGTTATATATTGAAAGTAGCCTGGCTAGGTAAGAAAACAGTTTTTATCATTGTATATTTATCAAAAGTATTTCCTAAATAGATATAATTTTTCAACTTTTTGTAACATTCTGAAAACACGAGTCATGATTTATTGATTATTTAGGACTTTTTAGCAATTATAACAATTTTAGATCCTTAGTTAAGAAAAGTTCTGTTTACAATGATAAAAGATAGAGGTTGTTAGGTAAAAAAGTTTAAAAGGAGAAAATCATTACGGATCACTCCTTGTATTTCTATATGATATATCATTTAGCCCCTAATCTGTTTTTATAAGAGTAAAACAAGAAAGGAAACCAAAATCTTGCCGTTTCTTATTCATTTTTATAAATGAAGGCTCTACCATTTTATTATTAATAAAAGGTCTTAAATAATCAACAATATTCTTTAAATCGAATATATTAATTACTGAAAAGTTTCAAACATTTAAAAACCAATTTAAAACCCTTTTTTTTGGGAAAAAATATGTCTGTTGCAGTAACTGTAGTTGTAATTTGACAAATTACTTTATGAGTTATTCACAATCTGAAATACAAAATGAATAGCCTGAAATTTATTGATGATAAAGGGATAATTAAATTGAGTAGTCTAAATAAAATTCAAGCGGATAACGTACCTTATCTTATTTTTCGCACACAATGTTTTCACTCTAAAATATATATATATATATATATATATATATATATATATATATATATATATATATGAGCAGAACTAGGGTGTGATGCGCTCACACCGTGAGCGCACCTCCTATAGAGCGCATTTTCAAAGTTCAAATAGTCGATTCGAACCTTCCAACGTGTTCTTCATATTAAAATGTGCTTGGAAACCAAATTTTACATTTTTTGGAAATTTTTTACTATTTTTTAAAAATCATTTGTTTTTCAAATTTCAAATTATTGTTTAGTTTAATCAATGATTTTTAAAAAATAGTAAAAAAATTTTCAAAAAATGTAAAATTTGGTTTCCAAGCACATTTTAATATGAAGAACACGTTGGAAGGTTCGAATCGACTATTTGAACTTTGAAAATGCGCTCTATAGGAGGTGCGCTCACGGTGTGAGCGGATCACACCCTAGTTTTGCTATATATATATATATATATATATTTATATATATATATATATAGAGTAGAACTAGGGTGAGCTGTGCTCACCAAGCCTTTTGGTGAGCACACCTCCAAAAACCGCATTTACAAAGTTCAAATAGTCAATTCGACTCTTCCAACGTGTTCTTCATATTAAAATGTGCTTGGAGACCAAATTTTACATTTTTTGAAAATTTTTTACTATTTTTTCAGTGCATTTGAAAATCACAGCTTTTCATTAAATAAAAAAAAAAATTCAAAAAACACTGATTTTCAAATGCACTGAAAAAATAGTAAAAAATTTCCAAAAAATGTAAAATTTGGTCTCCAAGCACATTTTAATATGAAGAACACGTTGGAAGAGTCGAATTGACTATTTGAACTCTGTAAATGCGGTTTTTGGAGATGTGCTCACCAAAAGGCTTGGTGAGCACAGCTCACCCTAGTTCTACTCATATATATATATATATATATATATATATATATATATATAATAGATAGACAAAAACACCTCTAAAAATGAAAAACCCTAAAAAAAGAAAATCTTGCTGACAAAACCCTAAAAAAAAAGAAAAAAGAAAAAAGAAAAAGAAAAAGGGAGGAACAAATCAATGTGGGGCTGTGGGTAATGTGGAAAATCGTCAAGCCAAATAAAAAGGAAGAAATTAGGTGAATTGAGAAGACGCGTGAAGGGGTCACAAAAAGCATGCCAAATAAAAAGGAAGAAAGTATGTCAAGTTATGACACAAATTTAATATGAAGAGTGTTATGTTATTTAATTAAAAATTAAAAATAGTATTATAAATGAGTAGGATTATGATGTTTTTAAGCTCATCAGTGTCTCTTGATGAATTTAATTTCACAATTTATCAGATTGATCTTCAAATAACAAATTCAAATAGTTGAAACCGATCTATTTTATGAGTGATGCATTTACATGCAAAATTTATAATTATTGAATTAATTTAGTATAAAATCAATTACAAATATAAACGTATCATTTGAAAAAAGAAGAAGAAAATTTACAAGTTAATTTTGATACATTTATTTTTTTTTATCATTTTTACCACTTAATTTTGTACTACATTAATTTCAAAATTTATAAATTTTACATATAAACTTATTATAGGTGAAGTAGATTAGTTTCAATAATTTAAATTTATTATTTGAAACAAATTTGATAAATTTTGAAGCTTAAAAACACCCCAATTATACCCTTTATAATTGGTATTATATTTCTATTGCACGTAATCACATCAGTGCATAATCTTTGTAGCAATCACCATTAATAGAAATATTAAGGATCCCTTCAACAGAAAAATATTCATTAATCTTCATTAATTAGACCAAAAAGGGATTCAATGATCCACTTATAAATAGGACATGTGCAATCCACTAAACTTACAGATTATTATCATATTTTCTTGCTAGAAGTTCTTTATATTTATTACCTCATTAATTAAACTTTGTAAATTAATGAAAATTCTTTGTGAGAGTGTCTTTTTATTCTTATAATAGACAAACTTATTTTGAACTCATTTTTATCTAATTGATTATAGAAATATGTTGTGTATTTTAGGTATTGGATTTTTGGATCTTTTATTACCCCTTTACATTTAAATTTATCAGTGTTCTAAATAGCGCGCTATAGCGTTTTTGGACCTTAAACGCTAAGTTATGGCATGAAAATACGCTAATTGCGCTACGGCCGCTATAGCGGTAATAACGGTCCGTTATAGCGTATAGCGTGTAGCGCACTATGCATATTGAGCTTTTTTAGATAATTTATATGGGCTTAAATAAAGATCCATAAAATTTATTTTGTATAGAAAAATAGAATGAATCATGATGCTTAAGATATTTTGTATAGAAAAAGATCGATAGTTTGTGATATTATTATGGATATTTTGAACCATGGACTTTTGTACTAGTTCAATATGAATATTATAATTTCTTAATTAATTTGGTGTTATTTATTGTTCTATGAAACTTTAGATAATGTTAATACATAGTACAAATATATAATATAATTTTTGTAAAAAAAAAAAATGCTATTTGGAATAGCTTCCGCTATAGCTACGCTATTCGCTATAGCTTTTTTTATAGCCTTCCCGCTATGACGCTATAAACGCTATTTAAAACATTGAAATTTATAAATCTAAATACTCAGTAAAATGTAGTTGTAAGCGCACAACCTATATATGTAGTATCATGATCGATCACAGGGACAATATGAAATATCAAGTTCTACTAAATTAATCAAAACTATTTGTAATTTTTTTTTTTTTTTGGGGGGGGGGGGTGTTGTTGTTTTATTTAATGTAGTTTATAATTCTAAAATTTGGATTTCACAATTAAGTTCTTTACCTTGAAGGTCTAGACCATTGGTACATGTTAGTCTATTTTATTCCTAAATACAAATACTTCATATCAATATCAAAGTATAAATCTAGGGGTTCCAATTAGAGATTTGGCTTCACAGTTGAGTACTTCGCTCAATTCTAACCTTTGATTTTTGTACTTCCGCTTTAGATTGAATTTAGTTAATTCTAATCTAATTTTTTAAGGTATTAATGTATACAATTTAGTGCTATCAATTATTGGTCCAAAGCTACTCAAGTTATAGAACCTAAGCAGGATACTAATATCAAGCAAGCAAATTTTGCAATCACACAAATTCAATAAATCCATAAGATCAAGCATCAATCAAACAATCATCATATGAATACTAATCAAGCAAGATAGATTTTAACTAAACATCAAGTTTACAAGCCTAAGCCTTCAGAAAGAAAAACTAGTCTCGCATGAGTGCGCTGACATCCATGAAATAAATAAAGGAGAACATACTAGAAAAAAACAAAAAATAAGATAAAAAAGGGAATAATGCACCAATCTCTTCTCTTTGTCTTCTATCTTCTCCAAGTTGCTAGCCTAGTTCGCCTTCGTTCCTTTCTCAGAATCATCGTGAGAGATGTGAATTATGTAGAGAAATATGTAAAATCAAGGATGATCTCTTCCTGCTGCGTTGTGGCCTTTTTATGGACTTCATTCTCAGTCCAGCGTGATCAGGAAGGAAATCCGATGAACTTTAAGACTTATAAATCTAAATTAAACTAAAATACGAATAAATTGGTCTAGTTTTGAAGGTGAAACTCTAGCCAAAAGTGTATACAATTGGGGCCTATCAAAATACTTAATTCACTTTACAGAATTTCGATTTTAAAAATTGTAACTTAAATTAATTATCAAAGACCTTTTTGATAAATTTATCAGAATATTTTCAAACAAAGAATGTGTTTGAGAAATGATATCAGAAATGATTATGAACAAAAAATATATGATGCCACCATTATAATGATCGTCTGAATTTTTTTTATAATATGTATATGATATGAAAAAAGCGAGTTTAAGATGATTATAATAATTTCCTATAAAGTAATTACGCATTGAACTTTTGAGTTATTAAAATATGTAACAAATAAGGGTATCATTGTCATGAATATTATGCATTGGAGACATCAATATCTAAATTTAGAGCTGGATTTTGAATTTTTAATAAAGTAGCTGTTGCAATTCTTTAACAATCCGTTACGCACTCAAATAAATCCGTTACACCCTAAAAAATGCGCGAGTTACAACAGAAAATTTTGTCGATTTTGATTCAGATTTGAATATTTTATTTGCTATATCATAAGATATTGAATCTAATTAATATTAAGCTTTATACTCACCGTTCACGAAACTGACACAATCTATCAAAATATTTATGAAGAATTCTCGTGATCTTTAATTATTTAGTTATATATATATATAGAGAGAGAATGGCTAATATACAAACGTTTGTTCCTGGGCTCAGGAACAAACGATTTGGTTCTCTGATTTTCAAAGTCCAAACAGTCGATCCAAACCGTTAGATATTCAATCTATATTAAAATGTGCTTGGAGACCAAATTTTACATTTTTTGAAATTTTTTTACTATTTATTAAGCTGGTTTGAAAGCCGCTGTTTTTCAATGCTGCAGAAATTTAATAAAAACAGCGGTTTTCAAACCAGCTTAATAAATAGTAAAAAAATTCCAAAAAATGTAAAATTTGGTCTCCAAGCACATTTTAATATAGATTGAATATTTAACAGTTTGGATCGACTGTTTGGATTTTGAAAATCAGAGAACCAAATCGTTTGTTCCTGGACTCAGGAACAAACGTTTGTATATTAGTCATTCTATATATATATATATATTTTTTTTTAATTTATGTACTCGTAATTTATTTTATTAATTATACATACATAAAATTATAAAAGTTTAGCACCTCTAAATTCTTACCTTTTAAATTGAAAGATAAGTTTTCAAAAAAATTATTTCGATATTATATATCAGTTTTCTTTTTAAGATTTTCTTCGCCAAAGCTGCAAGGCAATGGTGTGGCTGCTACATGGGTACATCCTAGGGTGAAAACAGAGCGAATACAGAGCGGATAGTGGTAAAACTATATCCATATTCCTTTTTAGTTTTTCTGGATATGGATACGGATCGGATATCAGCTAGATACAGATACGGATACGGATCGGATCGAATATTTATTAAAATAATATTAAAAATAATTGAAGTTCATAATATTTATCTAATTTTAATGGTCAATAACAATATTTTTTCCATAATATATATTAAAATATATGATATATATCTACTATTCAGATACATATAATTAAAACGTAAAACCATATCAGTATCCATATCCACATGGATATTTGGATATCAGATATTCACATCAAAATTTTCGAATATAAATCAGATTTTATCCATACCATTTTCACCCCTAGTACATCCTCGACCCTCGGGTCTATCGGAAAATATTACATGTAATTATGTATATTTTTCACAATATTTATATATTTCTTATAAATTTATTATTGTATATATTTAAGATAGTATAAACATAGATTAAAAATTACATTTATATGTTTGTTCATTAATTTTTTTAATGAATTCTCAATATATATATATATATATATATATATGAGATGGGCTATTGTACTTCGCGAAGTAAAACCCCCGTTTACTTCACGCTCATATTTTCATTTTGAAAATCCAAACAACCGATCCGAACCGTTCAACATGTTCTAAATATTGAAATGTGCTTGGAGACTAAATTTTACATTTTTTAAATTTTTTTTACTATTTATTAAGCCACTTTGAAAATCGCTGATCCACTGTGAACAGTAAAAAACAGTAAAATTTTCTGGACCACCAGATCAGCGATTTTCAAAGTGGCTTAATAAATAGTAAAAAAATTCCAAAAATTGTAAAATTTAGTCTCCAAGCACATTTCAATATTTAGAACATGTTGAACGGTTCGGATCGGTTGTTTGGATTTTTAAAATGACAAAATATGGTGTGAAGTAAACGGGGGTTTTACTTCGCGAAGTACAATAGCCCATCTCATATATATATATATATATATATTTATTTTAAACAATAACATACAACTTATGCATTACAACATATATGTGTTTATATTTGAAATTAATTTATTAAATGTAATAAATATGATAAAAAATTTCAAAAATTATAAATTAACAACTCATAATAGAAGAAGTCCAGATCTAAAATTTGATACATAGGACGAAGTTTAGGACTTAACACAAACTCGCTCCTATTCAACCTATTGCCATTTCGAGTCCATATCCTCTGAGGTAACATAATATTTATGTTTATATCAGGATCATTTGATCAGAATTCGGGCCTATTCGATCTGACGTAAAATGTACAGAGTCCTTTAATATTCATGCGGATTTTAATCGGATAGCTGGGATCTAAACAAAAATATTCTGTTAATTCTTGCCATCCCTATCCACAGCAATCGAGTTAGTGCCTTGTGTGTGTGGTGTTCCTCACGGTTAGAAGTTGTCAACTTCTCAGTTTATTGTTCTATCAAGCATAATAACAATACACGCGATACATTCGTGAATAATTCGCATTTTATTTGTTTTGTTGACGTTTTCGAATCGAACTCCGAATAAAACGCAAAATCACGAATTATTTGCAAGAAAAACGCAAAAAAAAATTATTATTTTTTATTATTAATTTTTTTGGGCTTTTTTGCTTCCTTGTTGTACCGAATCATTTCCGAATTATACTCTAATTATACCCGAATCATGAATTTTTGATCCCGCCGAACCGAACCCGAACTATTCATTTGTCACTGTGCTACCAAGTACCAAGTACCAAGCACCCTCATATTTGATCAGATGAATATGGCCGCAGAAAATCAGCTAACAAACCCAAAGATCCATCATTAATTAAAGTAAACTAATCTCCTAGCGCTGTAGCGCATCCATAAATGTGAGTGAGTCTAACAGAAAAGCAAATCATAGATATGAAACTAGCCTAAGTTAAAATTAACAACCTTTTTTTTTATAATAAAGAGACGAAAAACAAAAATAAGTGGGGGCTACGTGGGCCGTTGGATTGAGACGCAAAAGAAGAGGGAAAGAATGAGATGGACAGCCGAGACCTGAAAGCGTGCTGCCTGCCATTATATTTCTCTCTCTTCTTCCGAATTGTTTCTCGCTTCTCAGTTCTCTCTCGTAATTTTTTTTTCTCCTCTCCCACTTTCTAGAGTCTTGATTTTGGCGAGGTTGGAATGGGACCAAAAGAGGGATAGATCTAGTAAAACAAGTCGGTGGCAAAAATCTTAAAGGTGACAACAGGCAGTAGCTTTGCAAACTCTTGGGAAGTTTAGATAAGAAGTAGGCGTTTTTTTTTTTTTTTTTCTCCTTTTCTCTGATTCAAACTAAGAAAGGCCACTTGGGAGTCTGTTTTGCTGCCAAGTCGGATCTACTGGATTGGGGTGTGAGTTGGTTTCAAGTGTTGTGTGGCTTGTGTTGCTTGGCTCACTAGATGGGTGCTTGATAAGGCCGTGGCATGATTGGTCGCTGGAGCTCGTTTTCAAAGTTAGGTGGAGAGAATCGTGATTGTTTTGATTTGAAACTGGTAAAAAGAACAAATGTCAGATAAGAGAATCTAGAGAAACGTTGCCTTATAATGCTACTTGCTGAAACGATTGAAATTTCATTTTTGGCTTTTCTTGGGAAGTCTCTCCAAAGACATGAAGGTAATTCCTTGCTTCTTTACCTTCCCTTAATTCTTAAAAGATAAACTAGGATTGCAAATGTGTTATTTTTTTTAAATGTAAACAGTACCTATTTCTTTTCAGGGAATTGAGTAAAGCCATCCACTGAAGTACGATTTCTAGTCAGACTGGAGGTTGCTATTTTTAGATTTTTTGCCAATTGATGCTTTATACATGGACGCGACACGGGTTAGTCAATTATTCTGTTTTGTTGCTTTTATTGATAATTACTTATTCCAAATTTGAAGAAAGTTTTCTGGCATAATCTCTACTAGAAATACTCTGTAAACTCTAGTATTTTAATCTTCGTAGTCTTGTAAAAAATGCCAAACTGTCCCTCCATTCGCAATCACTTTCCAGAGGAGAAGAAGACAATGTAAGAGTCATGGAGGGATAATTTGGTACTTTAAAAGGATAAATTGGTAATTTGGTATTCTTGTCCATGGGCAGAGTACCATTTTTATACCAGTTATTTTGGCTTTGGTGGCCACACATGAAATTACTTCTTAATTTAATTTCTGATGATTTCTTTCTTAATCCTGTTTCCAGCTGAAACTTATGCTAGGACTGCTACTATTGACCACATGCGAAGCACTAAATCCAGAAGGACAAAATCTATTAGAACTAAAATCTGGATTTATTGACAGTTTAAGCCAGTTATCTAACTGGGAAGCAAAATATCAAACACCTTGCGCATGGAGAGGCGTAAATTGCACCACCGACCTTAATACATTTGTTTTCTCTCTGGATCTAAACAATTTGAACCTCTCTGGCACCATCTCTCCAATCATTGGTATGCTAATTCACCTGACCTACCTTGACCTCTCTGGCAATCAACTTTCAGGGAAAATCCCTGGGCAAGTTGGTAATTTGGCCAACCTTGAAAATTTGAGCCTGAATAATAACAACTTTGAGGGAGAAATCCCACAAGAAATTGGCAAATTGGTTAATTTGGTGAGATGCAATTTATGCAATAATCGACTTTCCGGACGCATACCTGATGAATTTGGAAACTTGAGTTCCCTTTCTGAATTTGTGGCCTATACAAATAATTTGTCGGGTACACTACCAAGTAGTATTGGGAGACTAAAAAATCTGACCATTTTTCGGGTTGGGCAGAATCTCATTTCTGGATCCATTCCCCCAGAAATATATGGATGTGAAAAACTTCAAGTTCTTGGTCTTGCTCAAAATTCATTAACTGGTCAGATGCCTAAAGAAACTTTTATGCTAAGTAATTTGCGGGAATTGGTCCTTTGGTCAAATCAGCTTGCTGGAACAATACCATCTGAAATTGGTAGCTGCATGAGTCTCAGAACAATCGCACTTTATCAGAATAACTTGATCGGTACTATACCGGCAACAATCGGGAACCTGATGAATTTGGAAAATTTGTACCTTTATCGGAATAGTTTGAATGGCACGATGCCCATTTCACTGGGGAACCTGAGTACGGCAAAAGAAATAGATTTTTCAGAAAATGAGCTTTTCGGTGCCATACCAAGGGAGTTGGGTAGCATCAAGGGTTTGAGGTTGCTGTACCTATTTCAAAACCAACTTACTGGTTCAATACCTGTTGAACTATGTCATCTCCGAAACTTGACCAAGTTGGATTTGTCAATCAATAACTTAACTGGTCCTATACCAGTCGGGTTACAATACCTCACTCAATTGACTCAACTCCAATTGTTTGACAATTTTCTTACTGGTACAATTCCTCCTAAGCTGGGAGTTTTCAGCCGTTTATGGGTCATGGATTTCTCTAACAATAATTTAGGAGGTCAGATTCCAAGGTACCTATGCAGGCACTCAAATTTGATTTTACTGAACCTTTGGTCAAATAAATTTACGGGTAACATTCCATCTGAAATTTCCTATTGCAAATCTCTAGTACAACTCAGGCTTGGATCAAATAGCCTGACCGGTAGTTTCCCTCTTGATCTCTGCGATCTTGTGAATCTGACCACGATAGAATTGGATCAAAACCGGTTTAGTGGGCCCATTACACCAGATATTAAGAATTGCAAGGGTTTGCAACGGGTTAGCATATCCAATAACTTCTTCACCTCTCAATTACCTGGTGAAATTGGTGATCTATCGAGGCTTGTTGTGTTCAATATTTCATCAAACAGGTTTGTTGGTAAAATACCGCTTGAAATTTTCAATTGTACAACATTGCAACGTCTCGATTTGAGTCAAAATCAGTTTGTGGGCCCCTTACCTGACCAAATTGGGACACTAACCCAGTTGGAGCTTCTTCGAATTGCCGACAATGCCTTAACTGGCGCAATACCTCCCATTTTGGGTAAGCTTTCTCGCTTAACCGAGTTGCAGGTCGGAGGTAACAATTTCTCAGGTCCGATACCGAAGGAATTGGGCATGTTGTCTAGTCTACAAATTGCCATGAATTTAAGCTTTAACAGCCTCTCTGGAAATATACCAGAGGAGATAGGAAACCTTGCCCTGTTAGAGTATCTACTGCTAAACAATAATGGGTTAACAGGTGAGATACCTGCTACATTTGCAAACTTGTCAAGTCTAATGGGCCTAAATGTCTCATACAATGACTTAACGGGTCCTTTACCGCCCCTATTGTTATTTGAACACATGGAAATGAGTAGCTTTATTGGTAATAAGGGGCTTTGTGGGGGTCCCCTCGGGCAATGCAATGAGTCCCCGGATTTGTACACAGAAGGCTCCTCTCGAAGGGCGGATACTCCCCTGGGCAAGGTTATAGCCATCATTTCAGCTGTAATTGGGGGCGTTTCTTTGATATTTATAGCAATAATTGTGTATTACATGAGAAAACCACTTGAATCTGTGGCCCCACTGCAGGAAAAGCAGCTACGGCCTGCCCCCTCTGACCTGTGCATGTCACCAAAAGAAGGTTTCACCTTCCAAGACCTAGTTCTTGCAACTGATAGTTTTGATGAGAGATTTGTCATTGGCCGAGGTGCATGTGGGACTGTTTACCGGGCCGTGATGAAATCGGGCCGGGCTGTTGCAGTTAAAAAATTAGCCTCCAATCGAGAAGGAAACAACACAGACAACAGCTTTCAAGCAGAAATTCTGACGCTGGGAAAAATACGGCATCGCAACATTGTAAAACTCTATGGTTTCATCTACCACAAAGGGTCAAACTTGCTTTTATATGAATACATGGCAAAGGGGAGTTTGGGTGAGCTGCTTCATGGGTCAGATTCAGGCACCCTCGAATGGGAGACCCGTTTCAAGATTGCACTCGGTGCTGCTGAGGGGTTATCATACTTACACCATGATTGTAAGCCGAGAATTGTGCATAGGGATATTAAGTCGAACAATATATTGCTTGATGAGAATTTTGAGGCCCATGTGGGGGATTTTGGGCTTGCCAAGGTCATTGATTTGCCACATTCAAAAACAATGTCAGCTGTTGCTGGCTCTTACGGTTATATAGCCCCAGGTTAGTGTACTAGAACATCCTTCTTTTTGTTGTAGTTGTTTTGGTTTACATTTTATTAAAATTGTCAAGTTTGCATGTATTATGTAGTTATTGAATGATAAATTGTCATATACTTAAGAATTTATATCTTTGGTACGGTAAAAAAACAGTGGTTAATTTGATGGATGTCATGATTGGTATTAGACTGTGGGTCTATATAGCCTGGTTTCATTTTATGTGACTTACTCTGAAATGTCATATTTGAATAAGCCCCCAATAAACCTATTGCAGTGGGCACTGTAATACAAAACAAGATATTTGCATGGTAATCCATGAAAATGGTTCTTGTTACCTCCATAAATGATATGTCAATCATTTTGATCTGACATTTGATTTTAATTTTTTATGACAGAGTATGCATATACAATGAAGGTAACTGAAAAGTGCGACACATACAGTTACGGTGTGGTGCTACTCGAGTTGCTCACTGGTAAAGCACCGGTACAGCCTATAGATCAGGGGGGCGATCTAGTGACATGGGTCCGAAACTTTATTCAGAATAGCAACAATTCACTGACCCCGGAAATTCTTGACAATAAATTGGATCTGTCAGAAGGGTCGGTTGTAGAGCACATGATCACAGTTCTGAAAATTGCATTGATGTGCACCAGCATGTCACCATTTGATAGGCCGCAAATGCGACAAGTCGTAGTTATGTTGGTTGAGTCTAGCGAGAGAGCTAGGAGCCACGACTCATCTCCCCCCTCTGAACATTCTTCTCACAATGAGAACTAGTCCTGATTGTAATTTATTTTCCAACTTTTCACTTTCTTTCTTTTTTTCTTCTTGAATTTATCAAAAGGTGCATTTATCCCCACCTTTTTTTTTTTTCTTTATCTTTTCTGGACCTTATAACAATAGTTATTCTTTACACTAGCTCATGTTAGGATATAGAAATTTTACAAAGTGTACCGGGGTATATTTTTTTAAGCACATTGTTAGGTACTAGTATGTCCAATGTTCCTCGTGCCTCTTGTCGAACATTCTTCTCAGTTTTCGCAACAAAGTGACAGCCTTCAATGCTTTCGCTGTTATTTCCCTTCTTTTTCTTTGACATTTGCTTCCTCGTGGTATTTTACTTAATATCCATTTAGTGACCCATAGCTATTATGAACTCGGCATTAATATTTAACTTACAAGCTCATCATATTTGGAGTTCTGACAGATTTTCAGATAGTTGACACAGTTCAGTATTTTTGGAATGTGTGTAACAAGTTTGCCTAACAGAGTAATTGGTCATTTTTTCTGTTCAAGTAAGATTGATTTGTTATGCTATGGATATTGCTTCTGCTGCAAATATTTGTAATGAAAACTAAAAACTGGAAATGCCCTTCCAAAGCAGGCCCTGTCCAGAGTATAAGGCCTTAGAAAAAGGGAATACAATTAGCTTGGCCCATCACAGAGAGTTATATGGTTATGCAAGAGAGCCATTTTGCTAAGAACCTCTGACAACAGCACCTTTTTCCTTGGTAACCTGTTTTCATTACTGAAAATAATAAGTGTGTTTACAACCTAAGTATATACAAGTTGATTTCTACATCAATTCTAATTACAACCATTCCTACATCTTATTCTAACTACAAACTCTCAGTAACACACTACCTGAAACACATTAGGACCCAAACCTGATAAGAAACTTCTACCAATCAGGCCCTTGAAAATATACATATCTCAAAGTCGCACACAAAAAAATAGAAAAGTTATCTGTATCAACTTGGAGCTTCTATTCATCTAGCTTTCAGCAATAGTATGCCCTTTCCTCTTCTCCCATGTCTCAAGCCAACTTGATACTGCCACGTTCTTCACACCATCTCATGCAAAGAACAAGGCATGAAACACAGACAATTTCAAAAAAGAGGAAGAGCATACCTTATGCACCTGTTTATATTGAATAGAAGTATAATTCCTTCTTAACACCAAAGAAGCAACCTTTTTTTTTTTGGAAAGAAGGCATATAAATGACCGTTTCATTAGAATGAAATATAATGAAACCACCACCTTAAGTTACATTCGGAAGTTTAGAGTAACAAAAAAAAAAAAAAAAAACCCATCAAAAGCCTTACTTGGCCAATAACAGGTCTCCGCACCCACTGCATCCTTGACCTAGCCATTACCCACAAACCATTATAATCAACTATTATACTATAGAATCACAGATGTGGAGTCTCAGTCTCTCAGTATCAGCACAAATCACAGAAAATTAGCTACACACATTGGGAGCTTATTTAAACAAAAAAGCAAAAAGTAATACTTTATCAAACAACCAGCAATCAGAGAAGCCAACTTATATCTGTTACTCAATTTTTTTATTTATTTTGATAAAACCAATACTGCAATCAAGAATTGACCAGTATCGGGATTATGCCTCCTTAGATCTCCTTAAGGCTCCTTTAGCTTCCTTAGTCACTTAATCCTCCCAAACATCGGTTCCTTAGTGAGGATTAAGGTCACCTCCTTTAGAATCCTTTTGCCCGAAATCTTAATCCCTTGCCCATATCTTAAGGCACCTTTACCCATGGATTAAGCCTCCTTAGCCACTACCTACGGATTAAGCCTCCTTAAGACAACCGAACATGATCTCCTTAGTGTGAATTAAAGTCTAATCCTACTATCCTTGCCCAACAGTTTTCAAGTATAGACAAAACACGACATGTTACTCATCAGTTACTCATCAAGTAGTGTTTCTATTTTGCTAATCACCCCAAACTGGCAGCTAGTAATTTACTCGGAAATGTCATTGTACCAGAATAAAGTCCAGAACCAAGCTTGGACAGCAAGCTTGGGCATGAAGGAGAGGCAGCTGGTATAGGGCTACTAATGGACTGGAGGAGCTGATTAAAGGATGACCAAAAATTTCGATTAATTGATTTTCTCCATGTTATAGGAGCTAAATGTAAGATTTAATTAGCGCACTGTCAGACAGATGGGGGTTTAAATCCCCAATTTTGTTTTTGTTACAGGGGTATAGGCCTAGGGAAAGGGTAGATAAATGTACAGTTTGTATATATGTGAAAAACTTCAGCTAATTTAACAAGCAGTTAAGGTGCTTATTTTCAGAAAATAAAAAAATGCCAGCTGCGTCTTGTATAGGTGCAACGTGATTTCAAAAGACAAAAGGAAGCCAGTCGAAATGTTTTAATTTGAACTGTTCAACGAAATAAAAGAGTAGCTAACCAACAAACCTCACAACTATTTTATCCACAACTGGAGTGGGTTGTTCATCAGAGCCCCCTACACTGGAGTTCAATCGACAGCCTTGTATTTTGTTGCATCAGCGTCCATGGTGATAGCCTGATGGTGTACTTACTATTGGTCCCGAAGAGGAATGGGGAAAATAGAAAAAAATAGAGATGTGAATAAAGAAGCACATTAGATTTAGAAGGGGCACCTGTCAAAAAAAAAGATGAAATAAAAACTAGAGAGGGAGGAATAAGAACAACTTAATTTGGTATAGATCTCCTGCACTACAATTTTTTAGTTCTGATTTCTGTCCCATTTTCTGTTCTTCAGTTCTCCTTCAAGTAGTACAATATGCCAGATCAAACCATCCTTATTCAACTTGTTAGTTCTGATTCCTGTCCCATGTTATTCTTCTCCAAATAACTTCTTGTTCTATTCAACTTCTTCACATGATTCCACTTAATAAAGACTTCACTCAAAGTTTGAGTTTCTTTGTTAAAATTTAATAATGACATGATCTGGATAAAAAGGAAAAAAGGGTGGTATATGCCGTTTGGAAATACGGGTGCAGAACCAACCATTATGATCAAGTAATGTACATAATAATAGAAAAAAGAGCACTAATTATAACAAACCTCATCTGAGGAACCAAGTTTGGTTTAAGTAACACTGGATTGGTCAATTAAGGTATAATTCTTTGGTTTTCTTCTTCAGGGTTTAGTTTGGTCAAATTTTTTTCTTCTTATCTTAAACTATCCCTTGGTCCTCCCAGAAAAGCTCAATTAAATGCAAACAAAACAATAAATCGCCAAAAGCAACATTTATTTGAAATCAATTCAGCACTCAACCAGTGAGAATCTGATACAATCCTGGTACTTCCTATCATTTTAGGGCACCAATATCCAGAAATGTTGTAACTGCAAACATACAAATATCAAGATGTGCGACTACATCGACATATACTCAATATGCTACAAGAATGATCAGTTCATGAACAATTCCTGCAACAGGGATAGACATTATTCAAATTTAACCCTATAATTGGTAGCTGGAAACCTACACCAATACTCCAGCCTTCTTCAGGAATTCATTGAGTCCTTTAAACGACGAACCACCTTCCTTCCAAGCATTCTCCATCAAATGTTTAATCTCTGTTGCCTTCCTCCTAATATCCTTCCCTTTCTCACTCTCCCCCATCACCATTTCTATCACCTCTTTGACCCGCTCGCTGTCCACATGTGAATACTCGTGATTACCTCTTGCCAATTCTATACTAGCACCCCATTTCTCCAACATCATCACATTATAAAATTGCTCTGCCGAGAGAGGCCAACCGATAATTGGTACACCATGTACCAGGGACTCAAGTGTTGAGTTCCACCCGCAATGGCTCAGAAAAGTGCCCGTGGATTTATGTGCTAGTATACTAATTTGTGGAGCCCACCCATGTATGAGCAATCCTTTCCCCTCCTGGCTCATCCTCTTCTCAAAACCTTCAGGTAGCCACTCAGGTTTAAATTCTCCTTTTACGTCAAAACCAACAGGTGGTCTGATGACCCACATGAAGGGTCGGCTGGCTGCCTCAAGACCCAGTGCGAGCTCCATCATCTGTTTTGCTTGTATTGTGTTTTGGGACCCAAATGAGACGAACAAAACAGACCCCACCTCCTGAGAATCCAACCAGTTAATGATACTATTATCTCGTTCTGCTGATGTATCGGGGGCACGAAGCAATGGTCCTATGGGCCAAACTGGCATTTTAAAAGATTTTCTAAGCATACCAAGCCCATTGAATTCAACCTCTTCTACGGTATTGGCAAGCATTGCATCAGTTTTATAACAGAGTAAAATCTGACCTTGAAGAAATTCACCCCACGATTTGGACACATTATCATCCAACCAGTATTTGGCGAGTTGAGTTTTATGTAGCACAACTTCGGGGTACTCTGGAAGAAAAAACTCGTCTCCTTTCCTAATATTTTTGGGGAGATGAGTGCAAATAGAGAAGAACACGGCCGAACCGAAACTCCCACTTGAGATTAAAATCGAGTGAAAGGCATTGTACTTGCGTGCGACATCGACCGACCAGGCGAAGAAAAAGTCAGCGACAATGGAGACAGGTTTGGAGTTAGAGGCGATGGAGGCAATGAAGGAGTCGAAGGCGGGGAGGAGGGAGAGGGTAGCATGGTAAAAGGAAATGAACTGGTCGAAGCGGAGGGAGGTGAGGGTTTCGGTGTGTGGGGGGAGGTTGAAGGATTCGGGAGAGAAGGGGAGGGGGTGGAGACGGAGAGGAGAAAAGGGAGGGAGAGAGGAACGGATGGATTCGAGGGTGCGAGGAGTGGAGACGAGGGTGATGGTGAGGTCGGGGTGGCGGCGGTGGAGAACGGAGGCGAGAGAGATGAAGGGGTTGATGTGGCCTTGAGCAAGGAAGGGGAAGAGAACTATATATGGGGCCGGGGCTGGTGGTGAGTTATTGGTGGCCATTAGAGGAGATGGTGTTTTTAATCTTGATCAGAAGTCAGAAGTCAGAACAGAGGAGAGGGTGCACTGAGAAGAGAAATAGAACCCGTTCTCTCTCCACTCCATGGAGCCACGAATTCACCGAAATTTTTATTAATAGAAATAATAATAAATTAATGTCAACATAGAACAAAGAATTGGTTAGATATCCAAATCTAACAAAGACGTTAATTTTCGTAACGTCCAGGGGACGTTACGAAAATTAACGGCCCAGTTAACAAAATTACCGTCCCTAATCGTAGTGCAAAGCGAGGCCGTTCAGAATGATGACGTTCCGGGAGAGACGAAGGAAAAAAAAAAAAGATGAGGCCGTCCGCAACGATAACGGCCTGCGAAAAAAAAAATAATTCGAGGCCGTCCGCAAAGATAACGGTCAGCGAAAAAAAAAAAAAACCGTGGCCGTTGCGAACGATAACGGCCAGCCTTTTTGTTTTTTAAACGCCTAAGTACCCGACCGAGCTCTCTGTCCTCTGTCCGTGACCTCCGATAAAAAAAACAAAGAAAGAGAGACGCGGCGCGGCGGTAAGAAAAGAGCACCGACGGAAGCGGGGAAAAAAAAAACGCCTGGCCGTCGTCAACGATAACGTCCAGGTCTCTTCCCCGCTGCCCTTCCCTCTTCCCCGCCCGCTGACCTTCCCCGCTGACTTAGAAAAAGTAAATTTTTTTTTTGAATATTTTAGAACTTTGTAAATTAACAATAATTTAAGAATTTGTGGTGAAGATTATTGTTAGGTTTAATTATGTGAAATTGTATTCGATTAGATTTAATTTTGTTAATTAGGTTATTGTTAGGTTTAATTTTGTAAATTAGCATTCAATTTGGTTTTATTTTGTTAATTAGATTATTGTTATTGTTAATTAGGTGTAATTAGGTTATTGTCAGGTTTAATTTGGTAAATTAGCATTCAATTTGGTTTAATTTTGTTAAATTGCATCCGATTAGGTTTAATTTTGTTGATTAGATTAGTTAGGTTATTGTTAGGTTTAATTTTGTAAATTAGCATTCAATTAGGTTTAATTTTGTTAAATTGCATTCGATTAGGTTTAATTTTACATGGTAGGTATAATTTTATGCAATTGTACCCGATGTCAAACATGTTGGATGTAGGATGTCAATGTAAATGTAAATGCAAACGTAACTGTTATGAGTTAGGTTTAAATGCAAAATTTTGAAAATTTAGATTGTTTTAATTTTAAGGTTAAAATGTTATGCATGCAGAATGTCAAGCAGTTGTGGTCCGAGTAATCCTCCGGTAGAGAATTTTAGCAACTTATTATGGATGCCGCATGCACAGCATAAGGTCGCACTGTTATCTGACAATGTAAGTTACTCAATGAATCATCTCATATCCAAAATTCACATGTTTTTTAATAAAGAGATATAAATGTTTGAATTACGAGTTTTGATTTTAATCAAATTGTATAACAATGACAGGATTATACCGGGGTGGATGTTCGACACCACCGGTCTGTGATTCCACGCGACCCGCGTTGCGACCCATTCTTGTGTAGTCTCGGTTTGTATCAGATAGCTCGAATGGATGATATGAACATTGACAAAGGGCTCCTCGCTGGCCTCGTTGAGCGGTGGAGACCGGAGACGCACACTTTCCATCTTCCTGTGGGAGAGATGACCGTCACACTGCAAGATGTGTCATGTCTATGGGGATTGCCGATAAAGGGGGCTCCGGTGACCGGGTTTGCAGACACAAATGCGCATGCATTAGTGGAGCATTTTCTTGGAGCTGGGAGTGCAGATGCGGTGCTTAAAAAGAAGAAGAGATCGCAATCGGCCGATGGAAGTGCTGTTCGCACGACGTCCGGATATTCTATATGTTTGAAGGAACTGCGCATTCTATTTCCTGCCATGCCAGCTGAAAATCCGGGTGAGCCTACAGATGAGCAGGTACGCCAGTACACTCGGGCTTACATACTGGACTTGTTCGGGACTTTACTTTTTGCTGATTCTTCGGGAGATTCGGTTCCGGTGATGTATCTACAATTTCTTGGAAACCTTGACGAACCGGTGCAATACAACTGGGGTGGTGCTGTTCTAGCACTACTCTATAGGAACTTGTGCGTTGCCGTTGAGCGTCAGACGAAATCTATGTGGGGACCAACTCTTCTTCTACAGCATTGGTGTTGGTCCAGATTACCGGCCGGCCGTCCTTACCCCAAAGGTGGTTGGACTCCACATTGGGGCTACCCGAATCCAGAAAGGTAACTACAAAAAACTTTACAATACTTTAATTTGATGTGTTTTATGTTTATTAAGAATCTTAAATTTTATGTTTCAGGTGTCCTGCAATCGGGGAGATGTGGTGCTGTCGCCATGAATATAATCAAGCTCACAATCGGGCTGGACCTAGCTACTTCCGAAGCCAGTTGCAGGATCTTGAAGATTATATGGTAAGATGGGAACCTTACAAAGCGATGTTGGACCAGGAGCCATCTCTGTTGCCAGCACGAGTTCAGGATGACACAGATGTGTGGCTAGCCGTTGTGCCACTGATACACTTTTGGATAGTTGAACACCATTATCCTAATCGGGTGATGCGTCAGTTTGGCTTTTCACAGCCCATCCCAGTAGCACCGCCGTTAGGCGAGGACGAGGTACGCCGGTTGCATAACATTATTCATTCTGTGCATGTGACAAGAAAAGATTGGGCTGCTGAGCACCACACCTACGTAGAACATGCATCTCATCCTGCCGATCACTTGGTTGCTCCGACGGGACTATGGTCGGACGACCAGCTTTTTGCATACCGGACTTGGTTTCAAAACAATTGTATGCACAATGTCTTCTTGTCGAGAAGGTGCATACAAGGTCTTGATCATCCAATTCCAGAGTACAGGGATGAGCATAACGAAGTAGGGTACATTCCCAGTGCCCCGAAGAGCACACGTGATGTAAGTTTCAATACAATTATCAAAATATTTATTATAGGGACATTAATCTTTCATACATGTTACTAACTTTTTTTTTATTTTGTAGGCACTGCGAGGAGTGAAGATGGTGTCGTACGGTATAGCTTGTGCCAAAACAAAGACTCTTAAAAAGGTGGGAAAGTTTTTCCTCAGATTAAGTTGTGGCCTTCTCAGAGACAATGGTATGGAGCCAAAATACCGTGACATGATGAGAGCGGCCGATCTTCCGGCCAACTACGAGGACATTCCAGACGGTGAGATTCCTCCCGGTCAAGAACCCATCCCCGACTTGCCCGCAGATGATGATCCCCACTATAGAGAGAATTGGCTAAACTCGAATGACGGATTGATGGACTACCTTGCACGAGTCGTACCTCCTCAGGTCGATCCGATAAGTGTATAAAACTTTACAAAATCTTAAGTAATTATCGGTTGTATTTATTGAAATACTGATATATTTATTGTAGGAACCGGAGGTCAATGTCGGAGCCTCACATGACGGTGTTGCACAGGGCAACACAGGACCTAGTTCGGTCGGCCAGGTAACTATTCTAAAATGTAACAATTTTGGTGTTGATTGTCGATTCTACATTTATTAAGTACTAAATACTTGTTGCAGGAAATACCCGACTTGAGTTGGCTTGAGACATCACAATTTATGACAGAGTTGCTTCAAAACGAGCCAGTTCAGCAAGGTCCTACACAGGAGGGTCAGTACACGACACACCGCGACATTCCCGTCCAAGATTCCTCGTTCCACATGGGTCACACGGGACCAAGTCAGGTTGACCAGGTATTTCTTCCAAACTCGTAACAAATTAAATCCTAAAAATTCGTGGTTGAATGTTTATTACAATACTACAACATTTATTATAGGGACATAATGAGTTTGTCGGTTTCGATGAGTTTGGACACCAGACATATCCACATGCCTCTGCTTACGATGAGCAATACACGGGTCATACAGGACCAAGTGTGGTATACCAGGTAATTTTTCCGAAATTATAAGTTTTATTTAAAAAATAGTCTCTATATGTTTGGTAAAGACTTCGGCGATTGTTGTAGGGTTCGGATGACCATTTCATGATGCCCGAGCCAGTTGCTACCGGTACATATGACGGTACGGTACCTAGTCAAGCCATCACACCACGTACTGCAGCGGTCGAGAGCATATTTGGCACCCCGTCACACAGTGCCGATGCATACAATAATGTCTACGTTAGGCGTAGGAGAGGACAACAACAACAACAACAAGAGCCAGCACGCAGATACCCACTCAGATCGCGCCACAGTCCGGACAAGTTCACTTTTGAGTAGGTATTTCATTTCGTGTATGTTGTTTGATGAACGGATGTTTATGTTAGTTTTTGTGCTTGTATGACCATTTGTTAGTTTATGTTAGTTTTTGTGTTTGTATGATTATTGTAGTTTTTGTTAGTTTTTGTGCTTGTATGCTTGTATGCTTGTATGCTTGTATGCTTGTATGCTTGTATGCTTGTATGCTTGTGTCATGCCGAGTTCGGCATGATCTATTCGGGTTGGGGATTTGGTTTGAGGATTTGGACTTTGTGCTTTGGTTTTCTGGTGCTGTCAAAATTACAAAATGCACTCCGCCAAATTTTTACCAAAATACAAATACGAATATAACGGAAAAATAAGTACCATGTCCAAACAAATTACAAAATTATGCATAAACAACAACAATTACTAAAACAAATACAAATACGCTTCATCTCCGACTGTAACTAGAAGAGGTTCCTGCAAAGAAATAGACAAGACGTGTCAACAAACCTGCTGCATGTATATCAGATAAATAAATTAAATTTAAAATATCAACAAACCTGCTGCATGTATGTCAGACATAGAACGTCTCGCTTGCTGTCCCATGCCCCGTCTAGAAGAAGCCTCTGAACCAATAAAACAACATTGAAAATTGATATTTCCAACGAGAATGACATCAAAATTAGTTATTGAAAATAAATTTAACAAACCTGCTGCACGCCTGTCGGACGTAGAACGTCTAGCTTGGTGTCCAACTGTCCTTCCTTCCATTTCGTCCATCGTCATGACTATACGGTTGTGCCTTCTCCTACCCTTTTTGATTCTGTCTTTGTCCGGAACAATTTTCGGACCGGGTATGGTTGGCCAGTCACATTGGTTGGCATAGCCGTGGAATTGGCCACTCCAAGTTTCAGCGAGTTTGGTTGTGGAATACAAATGATGCACGAATAAATTGTGGTTGTATCTCCGGTCCCGACACACGGCGAGAACATGGGCGCACGGTATACCTGTAAGTTGTGGCTTGAGACACACACATTCTGCTCTGTTTCCGTCACGTATGTCGACCCTGTACTTGAAGGTCTCCCTTCTATAACTAAAATTCCCATCTCGTTCTTTGTATACAACTCTCTCATCCCTGACCCTGACCTCGTGTTCACCGTGCTCACCAACTGGCATTGAACGCATTGGTAAGCATTTCCCGATTCTTTTTGTTAATAGTCCTTCAACCCGGGCTGACCAAAGTTGCTGATCGGCTATGCGAGCCATTGCTTTCTCTCGTCTTTGGTTAAACCAAGCGAGACACTTGTAATATGTGTCTTCCACGAGTGCAACGACTGGCAGTCGTCGACTATCTTTGAATACAGCATTCAACGATTCAGATCCATTAGTAGTCATAATTCCCCAGCGGGGGCCGCCGTCCATGCTCTGATACACCTTCCATGGTTTAGGGATCTCGTTATGGTTGGAATCCTGGTACTTACCGACATTTTCTAGGTATGCAACTGCATCTGGACTTTTCTTCCGCAATAGTTCGAAGAACTCTTCGAACCTCCGTGGCTTCTTTTTGTTCACAAGTATTTTAAATAGCTCGCATATTTTTTTATTGTGTACCTTTTTCATCAAATTCTCGGCGACGTGCTGCGAACACAATCTGTGAACGCACTCGCCGCCATCCTCATACCAACCACCGTATCTATCGGTGAATACTTTCTTGATCCCCATGTGCCGGTCAGAAACAACACACATGAACCTATTACCAATTACCTCCCAACGCAACCACCTCATGAACCATCCCCATGTCTCGAATCTCTCTTCCTCGACTAATGCGAAAGCCAGAGGAAGCAACTGGTTCTCTGCATCATAACCGCACGCCATCAGCAGTCTCCCTTGGTACCGGCCAGACAGGAAACATGCATCAATACTAATGATTGGCCTGAGATGAGGCACTGCAGCAATGCACGGACCGTAAGCCCACACAGCTGCCTTGAACAACCTTTTTAGCGGATCATCCATGGGTACGTGCGCAACTCCATATTTTGTTCCAGGAGTTGATCTTTTAATTGCTTCCAACAATGGAGTGAGAAGGTTGTACGAGCCTTCCCAACTGCCGAATATTTGTGCGATTGCCAGCTCTCGGCCACGCCACAGCTTGTTATATTTGGGAATAACTCCCCCGTATTTCTTACGGACTAGCGCTTTAATGTTTTTAATATTTTTTGTAACATCTTCCCTAATATCTTCTCTTATAACATCGGCAATCACTTCTGCAGTTAATTGTGAGTGATCGGAACGAGAAGCATCGGCCTGGCACGTATGTGGTGCTCTGCTCGTTTTAATTTCCCACTTTGATGAAAATATGCCAGACGTGGCATACAAACGCCACATACACCTGCTGCTCTTGCATTCATATATCAGTTGGGTTCTACTGCTACCGGTAGTTTTTATTTCAATATTATTTCTGATGTGATAATCATTTATGGCCAACTTTAGAGCCTCTTTTGAAGAGTACTCCTTACCTACACCAAGTGGATCATGTACGTGTTGGGTCCTGCTGAAGTAGGATACATCTGCTTCCTGAAATCCCGAGGTGTCATTGAAACTGCCCACCGGGTGACTCGTCCCGCGATCAGATATGGGAAAATGTCCAGCCTGAACACGTGGTGTTTGCGATTGTCTCTGAGTATTAGGCGGGACATCCCCTTCTGTATCAGGTTCGGTATCCCAGTCGGCATCATCCTCACATGAGTCAGCGTCATCTTCGTCGTCACTTTGCGGTACGTCGTCAGCATCATTACAAGGACCACCGGCCCTCGGCGGATCAACCCATGGACTGTCCTGATTATTCTGCCCTGACCAACCCATATCTGCCTGAACAGGCGGTGACAAGTCGTTCACATCGGGATAAGGACTCAGATAAAGGTCACGCCTCGGTGTTTGTTGTGTCTGATAGGGTTCGAATAGACTGGGACCCGCTTGTGAAACACTGTATTGGGTATGTCCAGGGTCTGGTTGTGTCTGATAGGGTTCGAATAGACCGGGACCCGCTTGTGAAACATTGTATTGGGTATGTCCAGGGTCTGGTTGTGTCTCTGGTACCACACTATCAATGAATAATTGTGATTGCATCGAACCGACAATTGGAACTAACTCAATGTATAAATCGACGTAAGAATACTGGGTCCTGGCAAACATACTTTGGTCATAAATGCCTCGCCACGTCTGATCGCACACGATTTCTAATATCTCATAATAACGCCGAGTTGTTGTACCAACATTAACCCGTGCAAGTGTTTTTAGGTTGTACTCACTCTCAGAATATCCAAGCTGGCGATAAATTTCACCTTTCACATCATGCCAACCCTGCTCACTAGTTGCCATCAATGTGAATCGAGGAGATTCGGTGTACTCCGCTCCTTTACGACCTTGTCGTATTTCACCACCGAAATGAACTCTCACCATGAGCATGATTAATTATTTTGATGATTCAACCTGCACAATAATAAATAAATTAGATATAATTTATTATTATAACAAACGTTACTAATAAGTACTACTAAATTTATAAAAAAAATTCAAAAACTAAATTTAATTAAGCATGAAAATGTGAACTTCTTTATTTATTTATATATTTCAAATTATTTAATATTAACAGTACTATTTTTTAATATTAACATTACTTATTTTTACAAATTACCATTAACATTACTAATATTTTTACACATTAACATTACTAATATTTTTACAATATTTTTTACAAATTAACATTACAACATTACAACATTACTAATACATGACATATAATTGAAGACATTATTAATATTACAACATTACATTAACATTACCATTACTAACATTACAAATTAACATTAACATTACTAATAGTATTTTAACTAATATAAAAAATAATTTTGATATTCATCTAATTAAATCATAAACGTAAATATATGACATATAATTGAAAATTTACCTTTATTGACGATTTCTTTATTCTTCTTTGTTCAGCATTTCCTCCACATCAACATTGGCTTCCAACTAACTATGAATTCATTTCCGGTTCGATTTCTTTATTCCATAACTTTATTTATTTATTTTTTTTAGAGGAGAGATTTTCAGCGAGAGAGGAGATTCTGAGAGTTATATAAATTTCAGCGAGAGAGGAGAGTGCTTTATAGGCTGTCTGGACGTTATCGAATACAACGTCCAGATTTTTAAATTTTTTCCGCTGGGACCCGGGAAGAGGTACCATCATTCTGCCCGTTATCAAGGATAACGTCCAAGTCGCTTTTCCTGTACTGCCGACAGTCCGTCATCCTTGGCAACGGCCTCAAACATTTTTTTTTTCCGATTCTGGACGTCATCTTTGACAACGGCCTCAGTATATTTTTTTTTTCCGCAGGCCGTTATTGTTGGCGACGGCCAGCCCTTTTTTTTTTTTTTTATTTTCTCCCTGGACGTTACCTTTAACAACGTCCAGAGATTAGCCGCCGCAATTAGCGATTCTGTGGGTTTTATTGGGCCGTTATCTTTGGTAACGTCCTCTGGACGTTACGAAAAACAACGTCTTTCTTAGATTTATAAATCCCACGAATTCGTTCTTCTATATCGACATTTTTTTATTATTATTTCTATTAATAAAAATTTCGGGTAATATCGCTTCGTAATCCAAATTGTATCTTCTTTGACCTGATAATTTTGTATGTTGTTTCATAAGTCTTGCCAACAACTAACAAGTATATGTTGTATACCATTGATAAAGAAATTTGCTTTCAATGATCATAGAATTAAATATAATTCACATAATCGGTGAGAGTAAATTAGCACAGGACTAGATATCACCCCGGACAAGTATCCTTCTCTTCACTTTACAGTTTAAGATTAACTCTCTGCCGCTTTGAGATTCGAGCTAGCGCAGGGGCAGTATTCTTGGGCTTTGAGATTCGTGTCAAGTTAAAAATAACGGTCCAGATCCAGTAATTGTAAAAGATTCTCTATTACGGTACCGGGGAGAATGTGAATTCTATCACCCGTCTCTGTTATGCTTTTATTTGTGAAGTTTTAAGATATGATTTTTGATGCATTAATAGTTGAATAGAAAAGACGTTTCGATAATGTGTTGACATGTATAAGAAGTTCATAAAAATTTAGATTAAATTTTAAAAGCAATATAAAATTGCTACAATTTTATGAAAAAAAATGAGATAGGTTAATGTTTTATATACTTTTAGACAGAATAACTATATAGATCAAATTCAATGATTTTATTTTGCTATTCGGAATTTCTAAAAATAAGGGCATGGTCTATAGAGTAGAGGTATCTAAACCCAACTTTCAATCAAGTAATGTCCAGTTTTTGCCTGATATTATCGTAACCTTCGTCTCCTTTCGTCTCCTTTGTTGAATCCATTTCGTGAGGAAGCAGCTAAGCGGCGATGGCAACAGCTACAGCTCCGGCCAAATGCATCCTTGTCACTGGACCACCTGTAAGTCAATTAAAAACTTGCTTCTTTCGCATTCTCACCCTCCCGAATTAATTATTCATAATCCTCTTTTGCCAGGGAGCGGGGAAGACGACTCTGGTGATGAGAGTGTTTGAACGCCTGAGAGCATCTCAGCCTCATCTCAGCATCCGTGGCTTCTTCACTAGTACTCTAGAATCTCTACTGTGTCATTTTTCGTTTTGGTCCCTTCACTCTTTATTAATTACATCTGATTTGAAGTTTGTTCTGTGTTGTAAGGGGAGGTTAGAGAGGGTTCTCATAGGGTTGGGTTTGAAGTCGTGACGCTTGATGGAAAACATGGGCCTCTTGCTTCTTCTAAAATCTCTAAGTAGGTTTCTTTATTTCTTGCTTTTAAATTTTGGTTGTCAGAATTAGAAATTAGAAAAGTTTAGAGGTAATTGCTAGCCAATAGAATCTCTACCAAGTAGATAATTTTGATAGTAGTGTTTCTATGTGGATCATGGCTGGGTTGAAATCTTAAAAATGGACATTTGGCCACAAAAAAAAAAGGTTTTTAAGTAATAAAGAACAGACAGAGCAGAGTCTCTCAGCTTGTAACTTGTATCAACAGGGACTTTTTAAGTTAAGTCTGATGTTTTATGATGTTATAAAAGTGTATTCTATTTTTTTTTTAACATTTAATATCTGTTGCAGTGCAGAGTCTCTCAGATGGCCTACTGTTGGAAAGTACAAGGTCGATGTGCAGTCCTTTGAATCATTGGCCTTGCCTGAGTTGCAGGTATGTAATAGTACTGCAAGCTAATGCTGTTGCCCTAAAGAAACTGTAGCAAATTGATTTCTCACTGCTTAAAAGCAATTAATATTAAAGCTGATAAGCAAAGACAAAAAATAGTCGCTGTTTGGATAAAATTGAAGTTTTCAGTCTCTGCCGGCATAACTTGGCAGCTTTTATTGCTGCACTGGTACTGGTATCTGATATTGAAATCAATAGCACATATACAATGTGGTTATTGGTTATGTCAAATAAATTCAGTCATCGAAAAAAAAAAAAATTGTTAGAAGGTGCTGCTAATGTTTTATTTTTTTATAAATATGTTACTATCAGGTAAAGGAGGGTATAGATCTTTTTATAATTGATGAAGTGGGAAAGATGGAGCTATTCAGTTCATCGTTCTTTCCATCTGTAATGCGGGTCCTAGAGTCAAATATTCCAATTCTCGCCTCCATCCCTATACCTAAAATTGGTCGTGATATCCCTGCAGGTGCGGCTCTTTTTTTTTTTTAATTTAAATTTGTTGAATTCAGTATACTGTTCCTATGAATAAATTTATGCTTCCCACAAAACGCAACAAAATTGATCACAGTAATAGAAACAAAAATAAAATTACCTATCATTCTTCGTTCCATATGATGCATTTTCCTTTCGGATTTTTGAGTGACACTACCTCTTAATGGACATGTCGTCTTTGTTACTATCTTCAGTGGCAAGATTGAGGAACCATCCTGGTGCAGTGGTGTTTACACTAAATGCTGCAAATAGAGATACAATGAGAGAAAATGTATACAATCAGTTGGTGAATATGTTGCGCACAACCTGATTTTAAGCTTCGTTTTGAGTTTAAACTTAAATTTTGACTCCTGAAATAAACCCAACTTACTTTTTGTCTTAACTGCTGGTCAGCTGCTATTTTATAACTTTTTGTCTCAACTAGTCGAACTTTCATCATATTTTGTAGTATCCATGCCATACGCAATTATATATTGGGTTGTTTCAATCCTAAAAGGAAATTATTGTTGGATCCTGGTTTAACCTGGTTCTTCAACTCTTTGTTTGAAAAAGAGCCATATATGCCATTTCATTTCTGAAATTATTAAATACAAACCTCTCAATCACAAAACAAAATTCTGAAGTAGATTTTGTCTAAACTCTCAAACAGAATGTACAACAGCAAAACAACTTTTTATCTGAAAGCCCCTATATGACCGAAAAATTGCCTCAGCAATACACTGAATTTTCCTCAAAACACCAACTGGTTTTTAACTTGTACCAGCAAAAAACAACCCTGGAGCAACTCCCAGCTTATTAATTGCATCTAAAACACAAAAACATTGGAAAAAATCTTGTCCATCTGGCAGCACTAAGAGCCATGAGACCAGCTCTTCACAACCTCCATTCAGAAGCCGGTACCAGCGGTACCCCGGCAACAGTATGGGTCTGGTTCTTTAACACTAACCTGACTGGGAGTCTTAATTAGAATGCTTTTCCGAAAGGTCCAAAACATGGGTTCAGATCCAGTGTGGTATCCTACCTCATTCGTCTGTTTTAACCTGACACGAATCTGACACCGAAATAATTTTGACTAAGCTTGAAGGTTATTCTACAGAGATACTCACCCCCCAAAACATGAATTCCCTCTACATTAACTCAGAATTTGAGTTAATGCATCTTGGCCGTCCGATCAGGATCCGGGTAAATCCGGCTTGAGGTGGAATGCACGGGCCCTTTAATATTCGTGCCAACACAAATCAGACGGTCCAGATTCATTCTGCATTAACTCAAATTTTAAGTTAATGAAGACGATACGAATTCCCAAAACATAGCATGACGAATTGACGATGGCCACAATTTAAACTAGTTTACCTTAGATCTTATTGTTTATTTGGTATTTAGACTTGCAACTACTTTACTTTTAACAAAAATATAGAACCGCGTAGTACTGAGTCCGGCTAGTATGACATCGGTGTTATAACACCAACTATAAAATTGATTGGATAGACTTCAAACGACTAATCAAAACCGTTCAAACCGATTTACTTTATTAGTGATGCGTTTACATGCAAATATTTATATTTTTTAGTTATTTTAGTATCAAATCAAGCAGTAAAAAATGTTGAAAATGAATGCATTAAAATTAACTTAAAAACTTACATATTTGACCATTTGACTTGATAGTAAATAATTCGAAAAATTATAAATTTTGCATGTAAACCACAACTATTGAAATAAATCGGTTTGAACGGTTTGGATTCACCGTTTGAATTCAATTCGATAGGTTTTGGAGTTGATGTTATATAGGCTGAAATGACACTGATGTCATACTAGTCAGACTCCGTAGTACTTGGCACAGGTAAAATAACGATGGATAATAATTATACGCTCGAATTTCATACTCTGGAATTTTCTATTTGGAATGCATGTGACCCGAATTGAAATAATAATAATATATAGATGCTGCTCGGTTTTTTAAAGAGGGACAAATTATGGCTAATTAATTGTAATGCCCTTAGTGGAGGCGCTTGAATGCATGTCACCGAGCATGCTTCTACAGAAAGCTAAAGAGAATTTATTTTTTCCCTTCTTTACACGTTTTCTGGACTATTACAAATTAATGATCACGAGATAGAAAAAGGAAGAGCACAGAATTAATCTTCGACGGCTACCAATTAAAAATCACACCATTTCTTAGCACTATACAGATAAACTCTGTTATATCTTCAAGTCTTGTCATACTCTAATATTGAAGATTTCAATTTTCAATCGAATGGGTGTTAAATTATTATATTGTGCAAAATACCTCACAATAAATATTTTATTCATAAAATTCTCGGTATATATGCTTTTAATATTTTAGATGTATATATGCTCAATTTTAGATCAAGTTATGTAAATTTTGAAAGGTTAGTTTTGTTGTTTGCCATACCTTCGTAAAAGGGATCCCGTCTGTGAGTCTGGTTGAGATATTGAGGCTTGGAAAAAGTTCTCACCAGAACAAACGTGCATATTGGCACTCCCACATAATGTGATTCCTAGTCTCAACCATTCCCGCTGTGCGTTTAGTCCTATTTTATATAATTTATATATCAAATAGGATAAGACCGCGATTTACACTTGGTCCTATTTTTCGAATCAAATGTAATATGTTTTGATAATAAATGAAAGGTTAATAAATAGGCTATTAAGACTTAAAATTAAAAACCATTTCATAAAAAAAAAAAAGACATCAAATTTCAGCAACTTCGCGTGCCACATTAAATTCAAGATATCGATTTCTAATTCACTTTTTATTTTATTTATCATGATAAAGTAATTGTCAAATTATTCCTACCATAACATTAACATCTCAATAATGGATTATAATATGAAAAAACACTTACTTTAATTGTGGGCTTATCCTTAAAGCTTGAAGCAAACAACCTTCACATGCCACATGTTCCTGTGGGGCTGTTTTTCATGATCCGAGAAAAAGTAGAAAATCAGAAAAATTTAGACAAAATAAAGAAAGCCTAAACATTGAAACATAGCTTTCAAAAGGGGGCATCATATTAAAGTAGGCTTTTGTGATAATGTGATAATGTGATAATGTGATCTCTCTCTCACAACCTTTTTTTTGCTACCCCACTGACCTCCTCCCTTTCGTTTAGATCTTGTTTTGAACAATTGGGGTTGGGCCCAACCTTGTCAAGCGACCATCAAGCATCCTTAATGTAAAGCGCACCTTTAATGGGCTACCTCAACTGGACCCACCAGTTTCTGGGGCTATGATATTTCTGTGACATCTTTCTCTGTACAGACTATGTGGCCTTTATAATATGAATTGATATTTGAGTCCGATAGACACAAGTGACACAATCCGTTCCCCTTTTTTCCCTTTTCTCTGTTTTCTTTCAAGTCTGATTGCTCTCTCTCTTTTCTACCTTTCATTCTCTCTATTAAAATGAAGCTTGATAAAATATGTGTTTAGAGTTTAGACAAGCTAACTAACCGACATAGATACACAGAGGGCCCCCGACCGCACAAACATGCATCACAGTTAACCATATTATTTGTCGACGTGGACCATAGGAGGCTCAGTTGCATTGATTTCGAGCGGGCCCACCATGTGATACTTGATTTATGCGATCTTATTTTGGGTATGTAATGATCTTTTCTGGAAATAGAAAAAGTGAAAAACTGATGTATAATCAGGGAATCAACTCTGCTATTATTTCAATAAAAAAACAGAGTTCTGCTTTTCTGATCTCAACCATTCAAAATTTTTTATTTACGTATCTCAATAAAGAAATTTTTTTCATACACGAATCTCAATGCATTTGATGGTTGGGATCGGAAAAGCAGGATCCTGCTTTTCCATTGGAATAACAGCAAAGTCGTATCCTATAATCAGGGCATAAAAATTTTAACATAGAAGCGGCTTCGTACGATTCATGCGCTGTTTGAATTTAAAACAATTTTGTTAAAATTTGAAGCAGAATTTGAATTTTTTTATATAGAAAAGTAGAGGTCTAATCTATTAACTTCTATTTGATTGTTGGCTACGTATCTTTACCACTAGACTAAATACTTATTTTTTTGAATTATAAAATTTTGATTGAGTTGAAACTTAAAATACACAATATATGACTTCATAGAATGCATGATCAGGGGTAAAGATTTTAACTGGCTTTATACAACACACATATTATATAAGTAAAACATCGATGCATATGATTTATGCACTGCATGAAGCCAAAACTGCTATAATAAGATCAAAGGCAGAATTAGAATCAGTCTTTGATCTGGTGGCAAAAACAATGCTCTACATATGGGAGGTTGCAGATTTGAAATCCGGAAGAAGCAATTCTTGTCTGGGCATGATTTGATATTTAAGCCCATTGTTTTATTTAAGCCATGATTTGATATTTGTAACATGAATTGTTGTCTGAGCATATACATTTTTGAAGTGGTGACTTGATATTTGTAATATGAATTGTTGTCTGGGCATATATTTTTTTTGAAGTGGTTAGATGAAACAAGCAGTTTAATTCTTTTTAATTTTAAGTAGCAACTAAATATGATCATAATTATTAATTTAGCCCTGTATTGCCGAAATTTTTATTTATACCATTTTAACAAAATAAATTAATAAAATAACCATCGTTTCTGGTCAATTCTAAATCTAACACGGCCGCAGAATGCCGGAGCGGACCCATATGAGGGAGGCCGCAGAATGCCGGAGCGGACCCCCATATGGGGCCGCAGTATACCGGAGCGGACCCGGGTCCGCACTATGCCGGAGCGGCCCCTGTTTTTTTTTTTTTTTAATCTGATTCTGAAGTTGATTATGATTTTGTTTTGGAAATTTTTATCAAAAATTTAAAGTTTGTACTGGAAGTTGTGTGTAATTTTTGAAATGTCGTTTAATCTGAAATTGTTGTTCGTCGTTTGTTTGATCAAAAGAAACATTACAATAGAAAGCCATATAAAGAAGCATACAATAGAACAATGCTAATGTTATCGGAAATTACAAATACGTCTAATTAACCGAAAATAAACAACATTTCTACGAGTACAATTAAAAAAGCAACATTAACTCTCAATCTCGTGCAGCTCGAGCAGCTCTGTTTTGTCTTTCTTGTGTATCTCGGCCGGCTTGGTGTCCTCTTCTCCTATTATGTAGAACGTCCATCCACATCGGAATTCTGTCGTGCTGTCTTCTGCCCACAGCAATATTTTTTTTCTCTGGAACAAGGACCGGGCCATCGTGTTGAGGCCATTCCGACTGATTTCCATAGACATGCCATTGTGCGCTCCATGTGTTGATCAGTGTATGGATGTGATAGTAGTGACTTACAAAGACGGCAGGGTCGATGCCTCGGAGACGACACACGGACAGAACATGAGAGCACGGTATTCTCTCCAATTGAGGCTTCTGGCACGTGCAAGTTACCGTGTGATCATCCCCGATTATCACCGTGTATTTGTAATTGGCCTTGGTAAACCGACCAGAATCGTCAGGTATGAAAGCGTGAACTCTCTCCTGTGTGGAGGTTACCTCGAACTCGTTGTTGTTTCCAAAGCCCCCCAGCGTCTTCATTTTATCGGACCTCTCGAACCGTTTGTTGATCAGCTACGAAAAATTAAAAAATAATGAAGAAGTCAGATTTTTTTAACAAAGTTCATTAAATTAAAAATTATAAAGAAAGAACTACAAATAAAAGTACCTGATGCACACGACACGAGAATTGTTGACCTTGACTGACTTCCCATTCTGCTTTGGCCCTCCTTTGCGCAAACCATGTCATACATTTGTAAAATGTGTCTTCAATTATTGCTGCAACCGGTAGCCTACGAGAGGACTTGAAGACCTTATTAAGCGACTCGGACCCGTTTGTAGTCATGATGCCCCAACGGTAACCACCGTCCAGTGCTTGGAATATCTTCCATGGTTTGGGGCACTCGTTCTCATCTTGATCCAAATATTTACCCACCCCGTCCAGCCAATTGAGGGCAATGTCACATGCCTGCCCCATTGCTTGCATTCCTTGCTCGTACCTCCTCATCTTCCTCTTAGCCACACATATTCTAAAAAAACGGATTGCCTTATCACTGCAACCGTTCTTCTTCATGTTCTCGGCTATGTGAGTAGCACAAAGACGATGAACACATTGATCCTCATCCTCCTCGTTCCACCCCATATCATCTTGTCTGAACACCTTCTTGATACCCTTTCCCCTATCAGTGATGACACACATGAATCTGGAGCGGATTACATTACGGCGCAACCATTTCATGAACCACGCACAATCGTCATAACTCTCTGATTCTACCAGTGAAAAAGCCAACGGGAGGAGCTGATTTTCAGCATCGTACCCGGTTGCAATCAACAGCTTGCCTATGGTAAAATAAATTTTGTAAGAGCCGAAATCAACTAAAATAAATAAAGTGAAAACAACCAAATTAGTTACCTTTATACCGGCCTGACAGAAAACATGCATCAACTCTGATATGTTGAAAAGCAGCTATGCACGGTCCAAATGCCCAAGCCGCCCTATGAAAATACCTCCATGGTCCAGGTTCACCAGTGGGATATGAGGTCACCTCAAACAATGTTTCTGTCAATAAATTTAAAAAAATAAGTTCAATTTTTGATTGATAATGAAATGACATAAAAATTGAAGGAACAATGTAGTACCTGGGTTGCTTCTTTTGATTGCCTCCAACAATGAAACTACAAGAGCGTATGACCCCTCCCAACTGCCAAATTGACGGGCTATTGCCAACTCACGGCCACGCCATAGTTTGTTGTACGCCGGTATCTGACCGTTGTACCTTTCAGCAACAGCAATTCGGACAGCCTGAATACTCAAGTCGACATCGTTCCTCATGTGAGCGGATATACACTCGGCAACCATAGCAGCTGACAACTGGGCGTGATCTGTTCTTGTCGCATCCGCGTGGCATGAATGTTGTGTTGGGCACTTGGAGACACGCCATTGTGTTCCATAACCGGTGGCCCTTGCGAGTATGTACCACCCACAGTAACTGTCCTTGCACTTGAACCTCATTCTTGTGCGGTCACTGTGTGTAGGTTTTACCTCTTTGTTGCAAAGGATGTGAAACCTGGCAATTGCGCTCTTCATTTCCTCTTTTGAGTCATATGTTTGTCCCTCGAACAATTCATTCTCATACTTTGCCCTACTTCCAAACAAACCCGAATTGGCTTCCATAAACCCTGATGTGTCGTTGAAAGCATGAATCGGGTGCTGAAACCCGCGATCCATTATCCGAAACCCGCGATCCATCTTGAAAGTCCTTGGTTTGCCGAGCACAGGCCCGGTATCTTCCTGGTCAGAATAATCGCTCATACCCTCAGGATCAACAGGACCCCAATTTTCCTCTGCCTCTAGTATTTCCGGATCCACTTCTTCATCGGATTCATCCGGATCACAAGTTTGACCCCAATGAGCGGTCCGACTAGATGAAGGCTGGTCCCTCTGAACTGGGGCCCGACGGGAGGGTCGGTCCCTCTGAACTGGGGCCCGACTACTGGACGGTTGGTCAATTTGGACAGGGGACGGACTAGAGCCGGATGAGTTACCCCGACTACGACCCTGGATTAACCTCATAGCTGGGTTCGAACGCCGGGCTCTGGTAACCTCCACATATAGGTCAATTATCTTGTATGCACCCCCAGAAAAACTCATGGTTTGGTTGTACAATACCTGCCAGACTCCCTCATTCTGAACTGGAAATAGTTGGAACCAGGTTTGTGCCGAACTAGTCGGCATGCTAATTTTGGCATCAATTTTAAGGTCATACTGACCTTGATCCAACCCCAAATTCTGACATATACTTGATTTAAGTCCCAAATAATCAGTACCCGGCAATACCGGGATCACAGTAACAGGTCCAATACTATAGTAAACCCCGTTAGGACCTGTTAAAACATCCCCACCAGTGTAGATGGATACCATAAGAGCCATTTTTCCAATTCAATACAGAAAAAACCTACAATTAAAAATTAACTAAATTAATTATTCTAATTAAATTATTGCTAAATTAATTATTCTAATTAAATTATTGCTAAATTAATTATTCTAATTAAATTATTAATCTACTGAAATAAAAATAAAAAATTTAAAAGAAGAGAGAAAAAACTTACAGATCAGAGAGCTAACTCAGGAGAGAGAAGGTGTGAGAGTGTGGAATGAAATTTCGCTGTCATTTTCGGGATATAAAGAACAGGGTCCGCTCCGGCATACTGCGGCCCCATATGGGGGTCCGCTCCGGCATTCTGCGGCCTCCCTCGTAAGGGTCCGCTCCGGTGTTCTGCGGCCGTGTTAGATTTCGAATTGACCAGAAAAGATGGTTATTTTATTAATTTATTTTTTTAAAGTGTTATAAATAAAAATTTCGGCCTGTATTGTGGCGGCCTACTGTGTATATACTTCTTTTACTGATAAACATTTTTTTGTCTCAAGGAATTTGTCAACGAGAAAAAAGCATTAATATACCAAAACAGTGCTCAGACAACGATTGTAATATTCTGATGTTAGGGTGACAACGGTTAAAAAAAAGAATAACGATTACAATACACAATGTTTTGGTCAAATTTATTATTATGAATTTTAACAGTTAACAGTCAAATAGTTTCTATTTTAATATATACAGAGAATAATAAATTACCATTTTTTAATATTATTAAAAAAATATCTTTTTTAGAACATAAAAGCGTACCATACAAAAAAACCGACATTTTATTAATATCCAACTTAAAATGAAAAATATAAAATGTGCCCAAACTTTCTGGGTATTTTTAAAAATGTCCAAACTGGTCATTTTTTGGCTGGTTGGATTAAAAATTCGTACCGGCCAAAAATGGCCGGTGAGGTTTTTTTTTTTTAATATTTGTTAGATTACTTCTTTTGATGTATAATTAACATAATTATACTAAAATACGCTACATTACGCTAAATTATGTTAAATTACGCTAATTATACTAAATTACGCTAAAATCTAACTATGCTAAATTACGCTAGTTACGCTAATTACGCTAAATTATGCTAAATTATACTAAATTATGCTAAATTTCGCTAAATTATACCAAATTACGCTAATTACGCCAATTACACTAATTACACTAAATTAGGCTAAATTACGCTAATTATGCTAAATTATGCTAAATTGGCAATTTTCTTTTATTTTAAGTCATTTTATGTCATCTTTCATAAATCATAAAAAATAGTAAAAAAAAAAAATCAAAAATAGTAAAATTGGTATAACCAATTTACTGAGCTACTTAGATCTAAAATTAGAAATGAAAAACTTAAATCAGAAACTTCAAACTCAAGTTTTGAGGCACTTCTCTTTGTTTTTTGGTAATTCTGAATTTGAAAAATGGTCATTTGCTGAAATCGGACACCTCGAGCGCCGTTTTATGACCGTTGAAGTTTCGTCGTCGCTTTTTGCCTTCTTAGTGAAGATATCGTCTCTCTTGCCTTCTCCCTTGTCCTAACCTCGCATGTTTACAAGTGATGTCTTAGATAAATGAGAGCTGCTTGGGTCCGATGCCATCGGACTAAAATTTGGATCCGATGGGTTTTCGGGACCGTCCGATCCACTATAAGATTCCGCGCGCACCAATTTTAAAGCATGCGCGAAAGTTACAGACACAAATCTTAAAGCTGTCGACACGGTAATCGAATTCCATCGAACTCACTTTGAGTCCGATGGGCATTGGACCCAAATTGACCTCTAGATAAATACATGTACAACATACAAGTGCTTTAGAAATACGAGAAATGACTTAAAAAATAGATACCGATGCATTATACAGAAAGACACAAATCGAAATTGTTGGAGAATTCATAAACATTCGTCTGAAAGAAAAATATTTCTCATTTAGCTTTGAAATAACTCAAATAATATTTATTTATTTACTTATTCTTAATGGATTTTGGATTCAGATTGTATCACATTTACTGTAAGACCAATATAGACCAAAATCAAACAATAAGAGTATCCAAAAGAGAGAAATTTGCCATAATTTAGTGCAGTTTAGCATAATTTAGCGTATTTTAGCGTAATGTGACGTATTTTAGTATAATTATGCTAATTATATATAAAAAAAAAGTAATATAATAAATATTTCAAAAAAAAAAACCATGATCGGCCATATTTTGGCCGGTCCGAATTTTTTATCTAACTGGCCAAAAAATAACCGATTTGGACATTTTTAAAAATAACCAGGAAGTTTGTATACATTTGATATTTTTTATTTATGTTGGATATTAATAAAAATGTGCGGAAAAAAAGAAGATAGAAACTTAACATAACGTGCGTTCTGTTACTCGAGTATATATATTAGACAAAAGAGCATCCCTTTTTCCCTTCATTTAAAAACATAAAAAGGATGTGGTAGATAATTAAAATATAATAACAAGAAATGTTTCATCCCTTCCATCCAATGTAATGATTTTAATTATTATAACACTTTATTCCAAAGTTTATTATATGAAGTAAAGTTAATGATTAAAAGATCATCAATCCAAATGGATATTTTTTTTTCAAAGAAAGTGGTTTCTAAGAATATATACTCCACAACTGATTCTCTTATGTTTTAAACAAATTTCAGATTTTTAGTCTGTACTTGGTAGTTTGTACCATCGTAGGCAAGTGCTTTGTTTTCCTTAAGAAAAAAACTAATAATAATAATAAAGAAAACAAAAAGGAAACAAAAGTGTGTGTTCTGTTCCACGTGTAACTGAATCCTATACGACATCTTCAACGGTTCTAATTACAAAAATGCCATCATTTCCAATTGTCACAGAAGATAAAGGCCATGGAGGTGTGGCAACTTGTGGCAGATTTCTACACAATATAACATATATGTAATTCTGATTATTCCAACTCTCAATTTAAATCTATCATCAATTGCAAACATGCAAATGAGATACAGTGTAGTGTACCATAAGCGTTTCAGAGAATCCAAAGTGCTATAGATTAAATAACAGTAGAATGTTGGCTGATTTATGACTAATGAGGCAGGGCACCCATGTGCAATTCCAGGAAGGTCCCAAACATTCATCTAATTTTCTAATTTTCAATTTGCTCTTTTTCTATATGGCCTCATATTTGTTTTGATTACAGTTTTTTGCAAAGATGTTTGTTTTAATTTCCATCTGAGTGCTCGTTTAATACTAAATACAATTACAAACTTACATGCATAAAATGAAAATCAATCTTTGATGTAGTGAAATAATAATGAGTCTGACTAGTATGACATCAGTATCATTTTAGCCTATATAACACCAACTCCAAAACCTATCAAATTAACTTCAAACGGTGAATCCAAACAGTTCAAATTGATCTATTTAATTAGTTGTGCGTTTACAAAATTTATAATTAGTTATGCTAAATTACGCTAATTACGTTAATTACGCTAAATTGTGCTAAATTATACTAAATTACGCTAAATTTCGCTAAATTACACCAAATTACGCTAATTACACTAATTACGCTAAATTAGGTTAAATTACGCTAATTATGCTAAATTATGCTAAATTGGCAATTTTCTTTTATTTTTAAGTCATTTTATGCCATCTTTCATAAATCATAAAAAATAGTAAAAAAAAAATCAAAAATAGTAAAAATTGGTATAATCAATTTACTGAGCTACTTAGATCTAAAATTAGAAATGAAAAACTTAATCAGAAACTTCAACTCAAGTTTTGAGGCACTTCTCTTTGTTTTTTGGTAATTTTGAATTTTGAAAAATGGTCATTTGCTGAAATCGGACACTCGAGCGCCGTTTTATGACCGTTTGAAGTTTCGTCGTCACTTTTTACCTTCTTAGTGAAGATATCGTCTCTCTTGCCTTCTCCCTTGTCTTAACCTCGCCTGTTTACAAGTGATGTCTTAGATAAATGAGAGCTGCTTGGGTCCGATGCCCATCGGACTAAAATTTGGGTCCGATGGGTTTCGAGACCGTCCGATCCACTATAAGATTCGCGCGCACCAATTTTAAAGCATGCACGAAAGTTACGGACACAAATCTTAAAGCTGATCGGACGGTCATCAATCCATCGAACTCACTTTGAGTCCGATGGGCATCGGACCCAAATTGACCTCTAGATAAATACATGTACAACATACAAGCGCTTTAGAAATAAGAGAAATGACTTAAAAAATAGATAAAAAAAATAGATACAGATGCATTATAACAGAAAGACACAAATCGAAATTGTTGGAGAATTCATAAACATTCGTCTGAAAGAAAAATATTTCTCATTTAGCTTTGAAATAACTCAAATAATATTTATTTATTTACTTATTCTTAATGGATTTTGGATTCAGATTGTATCACATTTACTGTAAGACCAATATAGACCAAAATCAAACAATAAGAGTATCCAAAAGAGAGAAATTTGCCATAATTTAGTGCAGTTTAGCATAATTTAGCGTATTTTAGCGTAATGTGACGTATTTTAGTATAATTATGCTAATTATATATAAAAAAAAAGTAATATAATAAATATTTCAAAAAAAAAAAACCATGATCGGCCATATTTTGGCCGGTCCGAATTTTTTATCCAACTGGCCAAAAAATAACCGATTTGGACATTTTTAAAAATAACCAGGAAGTTTGTATACATTTGATATTTTTTATCTTATGTTGGATATTAATAAAAATGGCGGAAAAAAAGAAGATAGAAACTTAACATAACGTGCGTTCTGTTACTCGAGTATATATATTAGACAAAAGAGCATCCCTTTTTCCCTTCATTTAAAAACATAAAAGGATGTGGTAGATAATTAAAATATAATAACAAGAAATGTTTCATCCCTTCCATCCAATGTAATGATTTTAATTATTATAACACTTTATTCCAAAGTTTATTATATGAAGTAAAGTTAATGATTAAAAGATCATCAATCCAATTGGATATTTTTTTTTTCAAAGAAAGTGGTTTCTAAGAAGGGATCGACTAACAGTCCCCCCATTTAGTCCCCTAAACGTCCCCTAACGGTCAAAGTACAACTGTCAGACATCTATTCAACATACATTAATTCACATACAAAATGGAAAGTATTCATACCTAAGATATCAAATATTCATATATAATTCATCAAGTATTCATACCTAAGATATCAAGTATTTATTCACATACAAACTGGGGACCATTACTTTTCGAGGGCAGTAGCTGTCAGACTGCATTGGGGACCACAACTAAAAAGTCATGTGGATCACACCACTAGTGCTACATTCATTGATAAATTAATTCACATACAAAATGAAAAGTATGAATACCTAAGACATCAATTATTCATATATAATTCATCAAGTATTCATACCTAAGATATCAAGTATTTAAAAAAAAACTGGACACATCACTTATCTTTTACACGTTTTTCAAGGTGGTTTTTTTTCTCCGTTCAATCTAACCAATATTTCTGACGATCTATGAGGAATTTTGCAAATCTAAAACCACGAACGTGTTCTACATAATTTTCTCTTTCAAATGAGATCCATGATGACATACTTTTACACGTTTTTCAAGGTATCAATATCATATATGGAAAGTATTCTCCCAAAATGGAAAGTATTCATACCTAAGACATCAATATTTATATATAATTCATCAAGTATTCATACCTAATATATCAAGTATTTAAAGAAAAAACTGGACTCATCAAATATCAGATATGAAAGTATTCATACAAAATGGAAAGTATTCATACCTAAGCTATCAAATATTCATATATAATTCATCAGTATTCATACCTAAGATATCAAGTATTAAAGAAAAAACTGGACTCATCTTTTACACGTTTTTTAAAGTAGTTTAATGATTGACAAAGTTAGTTAGAATGAGGAAACGTTTAGGGAACTGGAGTGCGGGGGACAACATCTTTACTCTTCTAAGAATATATACTCCACAACTGATTCTCTTATGTTTTAAACAAATTTCAGATTTTTAGTCTGTACTTGGTAGTTTGTACCATCGTAGGCAAGCGCTTTGTTTTCCTTAAGAAAAAACTAATAATAATAATAAAGAAAACAAAAAAGAAACAAAAGTATGTGTTCTGTTCCACGTGTAACTGAATCCTATATATACGACATCTTCAACGGTTCTAATTACAAAAATGCCATCATTTCCAATTGTCACAGAAGATAAAGGCCACGGAGGTTTGGCAACTTGTGGCAGATTTCTACACAATATAACATATATGTAATTCTGATTATTCGAATTCTCAATTTAAATCTATCATCAATTGCAAACATGCAAATGAGATACAGTGTAGTGTACCATAAGCGTTTCAGAGAATCCAAAGTGCTATAGATTAAATAACAGTAGAATGTTGGCTGATTTATGACTAATGAGGCAGGGCACCCATGTGCAATTCCAGGAAGGTCCCAAACATTCATCTAATTTTCTAATTTTCAATTTGCTCTTTTCCTATATGGCCTCATATTTGTTTTTATTACAGTTTTTTTTTGCAAAGATGTTTGTTTTAATTTCCAAACTTAAAAGTGCTCGTTTAATACTAAATACAATTACAAACTTACATGTATAAAATGAAAATCAATCTTTGATGTAGTGAAATAATAATGAGTTTGGCTAGTATGACATCAGTATCATTTTAGCCTATATAACACCAACTCCAAAACCTATCAAATCGACTTCAAACGGTGAATCCAACAGTTCAAATCGATCTATTTAATTAGTTGTGCGTTTACATGCAAAATTTATAATTTTTTGAATTTATTTAATATCAAGTCAATGCGGTCAAATGTGTGAATTTTTAAGTTAATTTTGATGCATTCATTTTTTCAACATTTTTAACCGCTTGATTTGATACTAAAATAACTAGAAAATATAAATTTTTTGCATGTAAACACATCACTCATAAAATAAATTGATTTGAACGGTTTGGATTAGTCGTCTAAAGTCTATCTAATTAATTTTGTAGATGGTGTTATGTGACACCGATGTCATACTAGCCGGACTCGAAAGTATTTGGGGCATACATACCAGTGGTTGTTTCATAATACAACTAAATTTTGGGGACGTAAGAGCATTATTCGAACAAATAATAAATTTTCTCCTACCGGAAGGTAAGTCATAAGAAATGGCGCCCAAGCCGCCAATGCAAGATATGAGACTGATAATGACAGAGAGAAGCAATAATCAACCAACAATCCTCGCTTCACTGAGCTGTCCCAAAAGCAAAAAAAACAACAAAGTTACATTATTCCTCTTCTTTTACCCATTCAACAGCAAAAAGAAGCGCTAATCAATAAAGGTCCACCCTTTTTCTGACTGCGGGGGGTAAAATAAGTGGCGAAAGTCAGAATCAGAGCAAAAGATGGCGATATACTGAAAACAAAGAGAAAAATTAATGCAAAGCTTGCTTTCGCTTTCATGCGCCGCTGTACTAAAAGCTTACCTCTTGCATTGCATCCCTCCTAGTTCCTCTTCATGGAGATACTACTCTCTATCTCCTCCTCCGTTGGATGAGAAAGAATGAAGGTATGATCACAATTGTTATTAAGGATTCTGTTATTAGACAAACAAGATCTGATCTTGTCTTAAATGATTTTGTGAGTGTTGATTTCACTACTGAATTATTTTCTCAATCAAGTTTTTTGTCAGTATGTGTACACCCACAGCAATGATGTTTCCTGTTTTTCATTATGTGTTGAAGCTTTGCATCTGTTGCTCCGTTTAAGGATTTAGCAATTGGATTTAGTTTGAACATTGTTATTGTACTGATTAATTCGTAATTTAATTCCATAATAAAAGTATTTTTGGACATGAATATTGATCTTTGAGGTGTTCGACAAAATGCAGGTAGAGAATAAGCTCCTGTGAGAATTCTTTGGTCTTTCTGCAGATCAATCCCCTCAGTAATAGTTTTCGTAAACAAAAGCATGGCCGGTGATATTACAATACTTGGGATTTCAATCAGGGCAATGTCGTAACACCTCGAAAATTGCCATATATGCACAGAAGGAATACTGAAGGTATGTTAATTGAGAGTGAGACACCACTTTATACTTTAAGGCATTTATTTCATAGAAACTACAGATTCCATTACAGCTTTGTTGATCAAGGTATTGTTGATACTGACTGACACTTCAACTCATACCTGTATTCCTAAATTACTTTTATTTGGTTGATCTAATGTCTAGTCTGCTACACAATTGCGTAGCTGATGTTATATCAGCAAAATATAATACATCTATGAAGAAATTCATTTTCGGTGTGAAACTGTATCCTTTGGTGGGGACGCTTTGCATAAAAGTACCGGGACTTTTAATTCATATAGGTGACATCATATTTCAGGTCTAGAAGCTCCAAGGAACAGTGTTGAATTTACTTCAGAATCATGTCAGAGCAACAGTGTGGTTCATGATGATATACCAGTTAGTTCATGTTACCTTTAAATTTCATCTGTTAGTATTGTTCTATTATCCTAGGAATAGTGTTGGGATCACTAGTTGATGGTTTTTTTTATTAATTTTATGGGAGTCTTAGACTCTTAGTTTCATACCGTCATACAAAAAATACAAAAAGTTAGGTGAACAAAATTAACTCGTATGTCTAAACAAAGAAAACTTTCTCATAACTGTTGCCTTTTAAATTAATAACAGTGGACGCATTAATAATAATATATAATACCTCAGCTAAACAAGTATAAGGTTAGTCAATTTTTTGGTAAAGCCTTTAAAAAATTATATACTTTCCTCTTTTCCTAGGCAACATATAACATCAAATTAACCAAAACTACATTCACTTAATTTTTTTCTGCACATGTTCTTGTTCCAAGTGTGACAGAAGAAAGGGACCTAAGCAATGAAATTAATAATTGACAATTGTCATAATGCCATAACATGTACTATAAAACTTTTTATTGTAGTACTCTTGCCATATGAGGCATTGCTCTAAATCGAACTTCTGTGCTAACAACACACCTATGAAGAAATTGATTGAAGAGGAGATTTCCAACAAAGCAACTGATTGTTCTAGAAGACCAAGTGTAGTAGCCCGATTAATGGGTATGGAGCCGTTACCAAAAGAAACAAACAAGGGACCAATACAAAATATAGATCCAATTGAGGCCAGTACTTCAGTTTCTAGAAACAGAAGCAAGACAAGGCGTGAATTATTTCATTCGAAGTCTCACTCAAGAGAACACCCACAAGAAGAGGCCCTTCAGAAATTCAAAAAGGAATTCCAGGCATGGCAAGCTAGTAAGCTTCTGGAACATTCCAGAAGTCTCGAGTTGGAAAATTTCAATAAACAAAAGTTTGTTCAATCCTTATCCTTCAATGAAACAAAGAAAGGAAAAGAAACCTTTTACGAGGAGAAGGTTTCGTGTTCTAAACCCGGATCGGATTTGATCCATTTACCGACTGGAGAGAGATCGCCCTCACCAACAAGGATTGTGATCCTTAAACCCTGTCCCGAGATGGCATTTGACATGGAAGAATCAACAATACCATCACCTGAGATAATGAAAAGGGAAAATACATGATGGATTTTCTCGAGGAGGTAAAGAATAAACTTAAACTAGAATAGAAGGGAAATCTAAAAAAGAAAAAACCGACCCGAAGCAGATTGCGAGAAGTATAGCAAACCAAATAAGGGAGACAGTAGTACAAGATTTGAATGGTACACTTACCCGGTCAGAGTCATCCAGGTCATATGGAAAAGGTGTCGTTGGTTTGCAAGAGAATGGGGACACAAAGAGTTTGTGTGTCAGAGAGAATAAAGAGTGTGCTAAAGAGGGAGATAGAAGCTGCAGCTCCTTTGAGGAGTACAAAACCAACATATGAGGTTAAAAAGAGGGGCAAAAAGGGAAAAAAACCGGGAAGAAGCAAAATCAACAACCCAATCAGACACAAAATCTTTTGAAGAAGGGGAAGCATCACCAAAGAATCTCGTGAGATCATTTTCGGCACCGGTATGGTTACAACCAGTAGAATTTTGGTAATTTTCACCTAGCCTCTTTAAGATTTTATCTAGATTCTGATCTGTAGAATTTTGTAATGACAGGTATCAGGTACCGCCTTTGTGAAGCTCCTGTCAGAAGAGCCGCATGTGTCGGTGAGGGCCCGTTTGCGGACGAAGCATGAGGCAGGGTGTGAGCATGAAGGGAAAACAAGAAAGGATGCCTTTGCCGCCAACAGCAGGGTTGGAAATTTTACACACAATCTCGGATTGAGGAGGTGGCTTTTCCGCAAGAGGATCCAATCAGCAGATGAGGAGACTATGGAGGGTTTTATGCCGGTACGGAATTTTGTGACGACACCATCGGTGATCACGAATTCAGGTTTCGTTCAGGTTTGTTTTAGATTGCAAGAAGTTTAGGTTCTTTTTTTTTTTTGTGTGTGCTGGTGTGCTGAATTCATAGATCTGTGCCGTAGCTGAACTAGATGTGGTTGATACCAGTATGAACTGGTTGTTATTATATAAGTTTGCTGATACACCTGAATGAACGAGTCCATGCAGTATGAAGCTAAACCAAGGATTACGATCTTGAATTTTGGTACCATGCTGATCAGTTCTAGTACTGACCTGCATATCTACCGGTACCTGTACACTAGCCTCTTTCTCCTTTTTTCCCTCTGAATTTCTCCCTGATTTTTAGACATTGTGAGACCTGGGATCAATGACCAAATAATTTTGTCAACACCAAGAAGATATGATGTTCAATTGGATAGCGTGCAACTATTGTCTTATATTTTCTTTGATATCACGAGAAAGTTCTTTTTAAGTCATTGTGTTCATTTGATGTTATGATATGGTGACAGGAACAACTTTACAGAGGTACCGCCGAGTCCCAGCATCTGTATGCAATAGTCCCCGGGATGAGATGTTCAGGGGTGGTTACCAAGTCCTGTGTCCCCACTGGATGCTTCTTTCACTGACGAGCATTTTTCGACAGTAGCAACTAAAGAGATGCCACCAATCAGTCCGAGTAATATTTGTTTTCCTTCTTTTTTCTGTAAATTTTTCTCTTCCTTTTTGTGTTTTCCACCTTTTTTTTGTCTCACAATATCAGAAGATACTAATTCTTGCTTCTCTATCTCTTACAGCATCAAGCTTGTTGCAGGAACAAGTCAACCTCACTAAACCTTACAAACCTAAAATCAAAAAAATTATAACTGCTGAAACCACCACGCCGGAAAGCCATGAAAAGTCCTATGTAAAATCTATCCTTGTCAATGCCGGATTGTATGAAAACCAGATGCTTAATCCAGGTATTTCAAGGTGCGACATGCTCACCAAGCCAATTCCAAAATGGGTTTTTGACCAAGTAGAGGAGATCTTCACATCAACTGATGCTTCAGAAATGGGACCTGCAGTAACCCACAAAATATTATTTGATTTAACCAACGAGGTGCTAACAAAGGTTTTGCCATTCACGAAGTGGTACATGGGTGTTCCCCATGGCAGGAGGTTATTGGATGAGTTGTGGTGCCGGATTGAAAGGCTGATCGAGCCACATGATGATGTATCGCCATCGCATTCTCTGGACGATCTGATCTATGGAGATTTAAGAGACAATTCTTGGTGTAATGCGTTTAGCCAGGAATTGAACGAGTTAGAAACAGAGATTGGATTGGAGATAGCAGATGAGCTGATTGAAGAGCTATTTGGGATGCACTCCTTAACATCGGTTGAGATTACCCACAATAGAGGAACTACGAATGTACATTTTTTTCTGTAGATGTTTTTGATTGGGCGAACTTGTATTTACTCGATAGTTGCTCGATTAATTCCGATTGTGGTTGTAAATTGTGTTGTATGTGTATAGTTGACAAAAATTTAATTACTTATAGAAGTTTTTTTTTTCTGGGCCGACCAAAATACTAAACCCCGTTTGTCACGCCCTTATTTGTATATTGATTGAGAGAAGTTTAGGTTTTACAGTAGAAAACCTGTTAAAAGACTTTAAACGTGGATTCATTAAAAGAAACAAAAACAAAATGAAGACAAAAAAATAAAATTTTAAAAACTGCCTTGTCCTTTTCCATTAAGGTTCATTTTACAAAACATAAAGAGTCCACACCGAACTGTAGATTTTATTTCACCACACCATGTTTTCCTTTTTTTTTTTTTTTTTGAAGAAAGTGGGGAAACCCACCTGTTTCATATGTTTTCCTGTTATTATTACACAGTATTTACAGAACATATACACATAGAACAACTCTACATGTTCACCAACAGAGTTGTGGTAGATTACATCTTTCTGACACAGCTAGCTTTAGGCTGTGCACGTCGGACAGGTGCAGGTCAGCCCGCATGTGCAAGTAGCCTTACCCACTCCGGTTCTCGTCCCGACCCTCCCGCACGAGCAAGGATTACAGCTGCAGTGCTCCCCACATGTGCATATAGTGTGGGCCCCGACCGCAGTATCGGTTCGATCTGTCCTGCATCTGTAAAAAAATGTGAAAAAACTCTGATTAAGGAAATATGTAGAATCCAAATGATTAGGTTCTGGATGGTGAGATTCGCATTAAGAAACACAGACATACTTGCTTGCAAAAAAAAAAACCCCTGACCTAATTTACAACCGACGTATTAAGGGGGTAAAGACCTTAACATAGCATTTTTTGGCTTCATACAGAGCACGAACCATATACAGTGCTGTTTTGATTCTATAGTCTGTGCGCTGCATGAAGTCAAAACTGCTTGTTATAATCTTTACCCTGTATTGAGGACCATTAAAACAATGAATATTACATACCAAAATGCAAATATGAGCCTACTTTTGTGTAAGAAACCCAAAAAAAAAAGGAGGCAAAGAAAGAGACCTGCAAGTTGCGCCACCAGGGCAAGGGACCGGACATCCGCACCTGTCGTCGCACCGGCGATCAGCCATCTATCTTGATTCTTGAATGACGATAAGTTAAAATTGGAGTGATTTTACTTTTAGGCTTTGCAAAGGATAAGAAAAAGAAACAGTTTTGAGAGCTTGTGTTGAGAGCGGTTTGTTTGACGAAAGGCCAGAAAGAACACGTGTAAGTGACACGAGTGATTTGTTTATTACGTGTCTGGTCGTTTTCTCTATAGCTGCGCCACGTGGAAAGAACGGGCATGCATGCATCACTGTGCTGTTTAATGGAACAGAGGATCCCATACCCTTCGGAAAAAATGAAATCAAAATGGCAGAACCTATCTGAGAAATCTGACCATCGCATTTACATCACATCAACGGTCCAGATCTGTTGGTATTTATATCCACTTAAATTGCTTCTTCATAAAAGCATACGTCAACACGTTACATTCAAAAATTCGCGAGTTAAACGAGCAATCAAAACCTTAGTTAAATTATTCTATTTTGCCTTCTTTATCAGAAGATCAAAACATTTGAAAAATCATTTGATGCGTGCAAAATAAATTCGTCAAAATTTAAGACTCGAAATTTATGAAATGACATCAAATATTATTAATCACTAACGAAATATAGAACAAATAATGTACATCAATTTTATCAGTTTGGAAATTTTAGTCGACTGACAAATTTATTTTGCATGTACAATTAGAATTCTAAAAATTATATATATTGGTGTGCTATGCGATCAGATGAGGCCATTTTTTTTTTCTTACGATGTTTTTTAATCGGGACGAAATTAGAAAATTAAAATTGGAGAGATGAAAAGTTTTATGTAGTGTAATTTTGTTTTATAAGGGACTAAAGAGTATTGATGCATGCATAACCAATTTTATAATATTTATAAACGGAATATAAATTATAAATTTATAAGGGGCTCAGCCCCCTTTTTCCATGCTTAAATCCGCCCCTCACTTTCGGGGAAATGGAATATAGATAATATCTTTGTTCACCAGGGGATGTTTCATAATTTAATTTTATAAGGGTTTCGAATGAGTTTCTTCTTCCAACCGAGGCAGT
>JAJGRW010000087.1:271706-518017 GCA_025461045.1 Carex parvula | reverse complement strand
AGACTAAAATCTTGGCCTCTAAAATCAACATTGCTATCGATAAATCTCTCAGGCCGAAACTCTTCTGGACTTTCCCAAGTATTCCGGTCGAGAGAAATAGCCCTTGCGTTGATGATAACCCTTGTTTTCGGAGGAACATTGTGACCTTGGATTACGCACATCTCTGTTGTTTCGCGAGGAATGAGAAGAGGAACGGGAGTGTGCAGTCTCATCGTCTCCTTTATAACTAGCTTCAAGTAGGTGAGGTCTTGGAGATCATGTTCTTCGATCTTTCTGTTGTTGCCGGCTGTTTTTCGGACTTCTTCTGTTGCTTTGATCATGACTCGTGGATTTCTCATGAGCTCGGTCATTGTCCATGTTAGAGTAGCAGCAGATGTGTCGGTTCCGGCAACGAACATATCCTAAAAGAAAAATGAAATTAATGCTCAATACTTTGCTTTTGGCCTTTTTTGTAAAAAAAAAAATATTGTGAAAGCCAATAGGCGATATTGCATAATGTCAATGCACTAAAATTAGATAAAAAGGTTATGCATTTAATGAGATACTAGAACGAATTTATGAGCACAACATGATATGCATTAATTACTATTGACTGGTTAAGTTTACAATTAGACAATTCATCATGCATGGGAACCAATTGAACATGTGTATATATAAATTTTGGTAAAAGAACACTTACTATGGTTGCCTCTTATATAAAAATTTTACCTAGACAAACTGGCCTGATGGAATTTCACTTGCATCATATATTTTACATACCAAAGAACATTCAACATTGTAATAATCCAGCCATTAAAGCTGTGCAAATTATAACCAAAAAGGTAGAACACAAATCGATCAGACGAATAGATAACCATATATAATTATAATTAATATACTTAAGAAAAAGCGTACCGTTATAATCCCCTTAACATGGCTCATTGAACTAAATGTCATGCCATAAACAGGATCCTTGTGCAGCTGAAGCAACACATGCACCAAATCACTGAGCTCATCATCCCGAGTGCCACCTCTCGTATGCTCCTCTATGACACGATCGTAGAACTCATCCAACTCTTTAAAATTTTCCTCCAGCCTCCTTCTTAACCCGGTAAAGGCATCAATCCACCCTAACCACGGCAAGTAATCTGCCACCCAAAACTCGCCCAAAAGCCGTTGCGTTTCCTCCAAAATCTTACCATATCCGGGAGCAACAATCCCGTCTCCAAACATCACCCGAGTAACAATATTGTTAGATAAAGCATGCAATGCCTCGCTTAGATTCACCGGGTTTGAAGAAGAGCATGCCTTTCTGATACCAGCAATTGAGTTAGCTACTTCTTCTTCCCTGATGTTGCGAAAGGATTGCACCCTTTTTGTACTGAGTACTTCTAAGATGCATACTTTTCGCGCCTGTCGCCAGTAATCCCCATAAGGAGAAAAAGATATGTTGAGGAGATTGTATGAATATCTTTTGGCAGCGTATAAAGACGGTCGGCTCGAGAAAGTGACGTCGTTTGTTTTAAGTACTTCTCTTAAAGCATCAGCAGTTGAGATGACGAGTGTCGGTACCGAGCCAAGCTGGAGAAGCATGAGGGGCCCATGCTTAAGAGAGAGCTTGTGAAGAGAGTGGTGGGGATGTGCACCGAGTTGGTGTAGATTTCCTATAACGGGCAATTTTCTCGGACATGGAAATGAAGGGTTCCTTCGGCTTTTTAGGAGTTTCGCAATGAGAAAGACAAGAGGAAAGAGTAATAGGAGAAGACACAGGGGGGACATTTTTTTTGCTAGGCTAATATTTTGAAGCTATGGCTAATTGGCTAGAGTAAAAGTAATATTTATAGTACAAGAGGATGAGGATGGAGAGTTTGTTATCACAAGAGATTTTTTTGGAGTTGTTCGGCAATGTGGGATTAATGGTAAAAAATTAAGAATTTGAGGGTTAAGGAATCGATTAATGTTCGGTTGTCTTAATTCGTAGAAGAAAGCTAAGAAAGTTAAAGAAAGGGGTAGAGATGTCTTAAGATCTGAACAGAAAATTAAAATCCGAACAAAAAAAAGCTAAATGAGGTGATCTTAATCCGCGCTAAAAAAATAATATTCGGCAGAATTAAGTGACTAATTAAGAAAGTTAAAAAAAATAGATTAAACCTTAAGAAAAGTTAATCCCGCCGAACAACTAATTCGGTTTTGAGACTTTTAATAGTTAAATTCCAATAGTCAAAGACAGTGAAAGCATCCAGAATTCATTGATTTTAGACATTGTTGGCAGGACATGTAAAGTACATATGGATGGCGGTGAATGGATAAATTATATAATAATATAATATCAATTCAGACAACCCCAACAACTATCTATCCACAATAATGTATCTTATTTTATTGTCTGACTCAGAGGATGCGGTCCTATCAAAAATTGTCAAATATGAATTAGGATGATGTGATCCTCACGAGAGCATCTACAATTCAAAAATTGAAAAAAAAAATTAAAGACCGTCTATCTAGCACTAAATATAAATTAAATTGATATTAATTTTTAAACGTCTACATCGATAAACTTCTAATTTCTTTTAACGCTACGCTTAAAGTTTCTCTCTCTCACGCTCATCTCTCCCACTCAAAGTAGAAGTTGTCGCTTACAATTCTCTCCTTCTCGGAAGTCTCTCAGTCGATCTCTCTTTTTTCTCATTTATTGGGACCTCTCTCTCGCCAACTGTATCTCTTCTGAAATAATCTATGGTACCGATCGTGTCCATGCTGTATCACGGACCAAATTGTGCTATGCATAGTACCATAGATTCACTCCAACATATATTACGACTCGAATTTCCATTTTTGTTCTCTCCAAACTTTAAAGAATTATAATATATTGACAGACGACATTTATCTTGATAATCTTAATAATACTTTTAAATTATTAATTTTTAAAGAAAAAAAATTGTCTCGTTGATATCCTAAAACTAGGGTGTAGAACTAGAGTGTTCTTAAGCTCATCAAAGAATTGGTGAGTTTAACTTCAAAATCTACCGAAATATGACTTTAAATAATAAATTCAAATATTTGAAGCCAATCTACTTCACGAGTGATGTGTATACATGTCAATTTATATATATTTGAATTAATTTAATGTAAAGTCAAGCAGTAAAAAAAAGATGATTTGAGTTAATTTTAATACATTTATTTTCAATTATTTTTTATCATTTGGTTTTATATTAAATTAATTTGAAAATTTATAAATTTGACATGTAAACACATCACTAGTAAAGTAAATCGATTTTAACAGTTTAGATCCGTCATTTTAATAAATTTTGATGTTAAGTTCAAAAAAAAAATTTATGAGCTCAAAAAAGAATATTCTAAATTTCTAATTCTACTTGTCTAAGTGTCATATTTTAAAATAAAAACATTCAGCTATAACATGGATCCGACCGTGTAATTAATTATGCGAACTACGCATTCATATAATTATCTAAACAAAAACCAAAGAGAAAATAGATATGTGATGAGTAATATGATATAAATGTGTGCTTCAAGTTATTTGTGACCGCAAGCCGTTGAAAAATAAATATATAATATTTTAATATTTTAAAATAAAGATATTATTATTGTTTATTTAAAAATCGAATGGACAATAAAATGAACACGTATCCTCCATTAACTCAAAATTTAAGTTAATGCATCTCGACTGCATTAATATTCGTGTCAACACAGATCGGTCGGTCCGGATTTATTTTGCATTAACTCAAATTCTGAATTAATGCGGACGATACCCTATTCGGCTGCCGCTCTGCCTCGTGGGAAAAAAAAATTCATTCTAAGTGAATTTTTTTTCCCACGCGCATAGTGTTTCGGCTATTCAAATTAGACCTGAACCCAAGTCCATTCCCGTTCCCGCTTGGCAGCCGAACAGGCCCTGGCAATTTATCAAACGGTTCGTACCTGTTCACACGTGCCAAACTCGACCGGATACTAAAACCTCCGTCCGATCTAAAGTCATAGTTTAATTGATGAGTGAGGCTACGGTGCTATGCATAGCACGGATTGGGTCTGTGCTACGGCTCAAAATTTGACTTTTCAAAATCCTAACGGTCGATCTGAACCGTTCAACATGATTATAAAATGAATATGTACTTGCAACCAAATTTTACATTTTTTCAAATTTTTTTACTATTTTTTTAGATAGGGTGTTTTTGGATGGTCCACAATATTCAAATCAAGTGATTTTCGAAAAAATAGTAAAAAAATTCGAAAAAATGTAAAATTTGGTTTGCAAGTACATATTCATTTTGTAATCATGTTAAACGGTTCGAATCGACCGTTAGAACTTTTGAAAAGTCAAATTTTGAGCCGTAGCACGGACCCAATTCGTGCTATGCATAGCACCGTAGCCTCAATCTTAATTGATTGAATGGAAGGTGCGTGTTTAAGATCTGGTTGAGAAACATTTTATGAATATTTTGAAGTTAAAAGGCTCGATCGTATATTCATTTTAAAGAAACTAGGTGCGTCGTTGCGTTTACATTTTTCATGTGTATGTTGGTGTCTATGGATGATATTTTTTTCCCATTCTTTTGTATGGAGGTAATAATAAAGAGTCAAATATACACACCGATTGATTGTTCGTTGTTTAATTCTAGATCTCTAAATTATATCAGATAGTCACTAAGAACAAAATAGCAGTCTTTATTTTTTTTTTTTTTTGTGAAAGATTTGACGGTGTCTGTCAAATATTACAACTACATCAATCTTTATTCGTTGTACCAAATTAATGCATTTCTCCTCATCACAAATGCAGCAACATAGTTAGAGAACAAAATATATCATCGAATTAGTTTGTGACCAAGTAAACCAAACATACTGCAACCTTGAACAATTCCATAACAATACTATTTTTTTAATTTTCCCCACCTAAATCTGCCATCTACAGATTAACACTTTCGACTGTATTTAGCACTTGTATTACATAAAATAGCAGCTTTCTTATTGTTTCACTATACCTTTCTTGCATCAAAGGATTTCCGCACAACTATGAAGGCTTTTTCAGAAAGCATCGCAGCAACTTGAATCAACATAAGTCCCTCATAATTAAATTTCATTCAATTAAATAACTAATTCAAAGCATTATCGAAATTATGCCAAACATTTGCAAAAAATACTCAATAATTTACTTCTTTCTAAAAACCAAGGCAGGTTAAAATGTGGTGCAGTTTGAGAAATATACTATATATCCTGCCACTAAATTTTATTTGCAAATAACACTTTTAAACTAATAGGTTGAAAGAATATATTTTCATTAAATGGGACAATTTAAGCTCTACCTTTAATGTGTCCTGCATTTTCTCCCAATCAAAATAATCAAGTTGAAACCAAACAAAGAATATTCCTACATTGGGTTCCAATCTTCTATGAAATCACAACATCAGGAGCAATATAGTCAGTTTCTAAACTCAAGCTTCTATGATGTGGGTCTAAAATATTTGGTTGGGTCTGAGATGCAAAATCAGGGGATAATATAGTCAGGTATGCTTTCAAGGTTTGGTGCCTTTTTAAATAGCCTCAAAGCTCAGTTTAATTAATGATTATAACTTACAGACTTCGAGAACTTTACCAATGGCTTTGAGTAGTGGAAGTGAAAAACCAACGAAGTCCTTGCCAGGGTCCTTGTGAGCTGGTGCAATGAGCTTCAACAGTCTCCAGAACCCCTCCTCCTAATTCGGTACCTCTCTATTTGAGACTGAAAGTATGAATTAAAAATTACTCTACATTGTTTCTTCATACTAATTGAAAGCATATTCATTTTTGAAGAATAACAACGCAACACAAATCACTTTAGTTTCTTTTATTTGAAATCATTATCAGATGTTGTCAGCTCTTTCTTCAGTTCACTCAGGGAAGTCGAGGTTATTTTGGATTAAATTGAGGCCATAACAAAGTCAAGCTTTGTTCGAAAAGTGCAAGATAAGGATCAATTAGACAATGTAACAATTACACAAAGATTATTGCATGGAACCTTTATTAGCACATTGATCATGGTACTATTAAGTAAAATCAATTTTATTCCTAACCTGTTTCTTGTGATGCGCAATTGGTCCAAACTTTTCATACATACTTTATGTCAAAAAAGAAAGAAGAAAATAATATCTAGTAATTATGAAAATCAAATAAGTATATTTTTAATTACGTTATGGAAAGATAGTTGAATTTTAAGATGCGGAAATACAGAGAGTATTTTTTGGTATATTGATTGATCTCATCTTTATTACAAGTGTTACATGGGTATTTATATAAAGCTTCTAACAGTAATATTACTCTATTCTAACGGTAAGAAAAAGTGAGAGTTATTTATTAGCTCTCTACTGTATAGCCTATTATATTTTATTCTAATTTCTAATTAATTAATTAATTAATTAATTAACTCATATTTCTTAACACTCCCCCTCAAGTTGGGCGTGTAGATGTCAACTAGCCATAACTTGCGATTATTTTCTTCAAAAGGTCTTGGGTCTAATCCTTTTGTAAATATATCCGCCAATTGATCTTCATTTCGTACAAATAGCGTCTCAATTTCTTTTGATTGAATTTTTTCTCTAATGAAGTGGCAATTCACTTGCTCAATGTGTTTTGTCCGTTCGTGAAATACGGAATTGGAGGCTATGTGTCGTGCCGCTTGATTGTCACAAAACATTTTCATCGGATTGTTTTGTGTGATTCCGATGTCCATTAGGAGTTGCTTGATCCAAGTTAACTCGCTTGCGGTTGATGCCATGGCTCGATATTCCGCTTCGGCACTTGATCGAGCCACAACATTTTGTTTCTTGCTTTTTCATGTGACTAAGTTACCGCCTACAAATGTGCAAAAACCGGTTGTCGATTTTCTATCGAAGCTTCCGGCCCAATCTGCATCGGAATAGCCACATGTATCATTAGATTTATTATTTTTCATTAAAATTCCCTTTCCGGGTGTCCCTTTTAAATATCTTAAAATTCTATTTATAGCCTCTAAATGTGGTGTTCTCGGTGAGTGCAAGAATTTACTAATTTGGCTTATGGAAAAAGAAATATCCGGACTTGTAACCGTGAGATAAATTAATTTCCTACAAGCCTTTGAAATTGATTTATGTCTTCTAATGGTTCACCATCGTCGCTCTTTAATTTGCATTTATTATCTATTGGGTAGAGGCCGGCTTACATCCTATTTTACCGGTTTCTTTTAATAAGTCAAGTGTATATTTTCTTTGTGAATGAAATAAATCTTTTTGTGACCATGCTATTTCTATTCCTAAAAAATATTTTAGATATCCGAGGTCCTTAATTTCAAATTTTTCCCTCAATTGTTTTTTAACTTTTTGAATTTCTTGATAATCATTCCCGGTGATTATAATGTCATCTACATAAATTAAAATTAAGGTTGTTGATCTACCATCATTTTTGGTGAATAAAGAGTGGTCGGCACTACTTACTTTGAAATTACAAGTTAATAAAAATGAGCTTAGTTTGCCATACCATGCTCGTGGACATTGCTTCAATCTGTAGATTGATTTATTTAGCCTACAAACTAAATTAGAATTGGTTTTCAATTTATGACCGGGTGGTAGTGTCATGTACCCCTCCTCTTCATGTGTTCCTTGAAGAAAATCATTTTATGTCCATTTGGTAAAGGTCCCAACCATAATTTACGGCAATAGAGATCGAATAGAATTCTCACAGTATTCATTTTGGCTACCAGTGCAAAAGTTTCATGGTAATCTATACCGTAGGTTTGAGTGTATCCTTTGGCTACCAATCTTACCTTGTACCATTCTATGGTACCGTCACTATTGTATATGGTTTTGTAAATCCATTTACAACCAATGAGATTTTTTATTTTCAAGTAATGGAACAATTACCTAAGTTTCATTTTTTTTAGAGCTTGTAGCTCTTCTTTCATGGCTTTACACCAATTTGGAGTTTGAATAGCCTCTTGAAAATTTTTTGGTTCTACTTCTTTTTGAAGTGATATGTAAAAGCCCTATGTTGAGATGAAATATGTTCGTACTAGACATAATTTTGTATAGGATATTGTACCGTATATGTTACATAATCTCTAAGTCGTGTAGAGGGTTGATGTACTCTTGATGACCTTCTTACTAAATTTTCTTCTATCTCATTATCATTGTTATTATGGTTATTTTCTTGTATTTCATCTATTTGGTTGTTAGTCTCAATTTCGTGATGGTCATGATGTGAGGGTTCTAGATCAAATATTAGAGGTATTTGAGGTCTTACCGAATTATTTTGGTCATTGGTAGAAATTTTTTTTAATTCTTCATTTTCTTTGAAGTATGGTTTATCCTCACAAAAAATGACATCCCTAGATATAAACAATTTTTTGTTGATAGGATCATAGCATTTATAACCCTTTTTATATGTTGAATATCTCAAAAAAATAGTTTTTGTTGATACAAAATCCAACTTGTCATTTCTTTTAATTTTAACAAAGCACACACAACCAAAAACTCTCAAATGATCGAAATGCATTTTTTCTTGATAAATAATTTCTAATGGACTTTTATTTTTTACGACAACGCTAGGTAATCTATTAATTATGTGTGTCGCACTAAGTATAGCATCCGACCAATAAATTTTTGGTACATTTGTTTGAAATAATAGTGAACGTGTCATTTCTAGTAAATGTCTATTTTTTCTTTCCGATACTCCATTTTGTTCGGGAGTATTTATGCAAGTAGTTTGATGTATAATTCCTTTTGTTCTAAAAAAATTTGTAAAATTATTATTTACAAATTCCGTTCCATTATCCGATCTAAATATTTTTAGTTTTGCATTAAATTGATTTTCTACTAAGTTTAAAAATTCTTGGAAGTATCCAAAAACTTCATTTTTTGATTTAAGTAAATACAACCATGTTGCTCGTGAAAAATCATCAATAAATATAACAAAATATTTAAATCCATTGTAAGAATCAATAGGGGCCGGGCCCCATACATCGGAATGAACTAAGTCAAATGGTGCTTTAGTTTTGCTATTAGACAAAGAAAAATGAAGCCTAGTTTGTTTTGCTAATTTACATATATCACAATTTATAGATTTTGTAGAAGGAAAATTTAAAATACTACTTACTATTTTGTCCGATGGATGTCCAAGTCTTTGATGCCAAATGTCATCATCTATAGATTTTGTATTAGCACAAAAATATGATTTTTGATTTAAGAGATAATGTCCATTCTCGAGAAATTCTTCACCAATTATATTTCTGGTTTCTCGGTCTTGGAATTTTACATTTTTTGAAGAAAAAATTGTATCACAATTTAATTCATTCGTCAATTTGTTAACCGAAATTAAATTTATAGGAAATGATTCTATGTATAGAACATTTTCAATATTTTTTGAAAAAAGTTTGATACTTCCTATACCGGTGATTTTTGTTTTCATGCCATTTGCAACTAGAACATATTGATTATTTTTAGACAAATCTAAGTTGGTAAAAAATTGTTTGTTTCCAAACATATGGTCGGTTGCACCACTATCTATGATTAATTGGTTATTTAAATTAGATCTAACGGGATTTTCTCTCATAGAGTTATAGGCTATACTATATGAATTTAAATTTTGATTTTTAGAGTACCACATCAGGAATTGTAGAAATGCTCCAAATAATGAATCCTCTGCTGACCCGTTTGACCCGCTAGGAGCGACTGTACTGGAGGGGTCCATTTTGGCATGAGATGGAGAGGATATGTGTGAGCTATTAACTTTCTTCTTCCTTTCTTTTTCCTGTGAACCACGCTGCTCCCCCTCTTTTCTTTTCTCCTTAGTCCGATCGCCTCCCATCTTCCCTCCTTTCTCCACCACCTTCCACCACATAGGTCGGAGATGAGGGTGGAGAAACCAACAACCGTTTTGGGTGTGGCCCTCTATTTTACAATTGGTGCATTTTTCGTGCTCAATTTTGGAGTTAGGGTTTTGGCGCGGACCGAAGTTAGGGTTTGGAGGTTTCCAGACAAGCACTTCTGTTTCCTTGACACTGCCTTGTGAGCCACTCATAGCGTTCTGAAAGAGCAGATTTTTCTGGTATTTGTTGCTGTTTTGATCAGCCTTTTTCTGGTATGTTTTTTTTCTGATCTGATTTTTCTGGTATTTGTTGCTGTTTTGATCAGCCTTTTTCTGGTATGTTTTTTCTGGTCTGAATTTTCAGATATGAACTGGGTTGCTTTTCTGGTATTGCTAGTACGCTAGATTTTCTGGTAATTTTACTGGTATGAGATGGTTTTTGCGATTATTGATAAGAACAGATTTTTGATGAAATTTATGACTACCAAGTTTGCTGGTAGGAATCGGAAGCTTGGAGCTTTATCGGATTATGGATATTGTTATTGCTATCGGGTTATTGGGTATTGTTATTGGATTTTCAGAACCGCTCTGATACCAGGTTGAATTTTAAGATGCGGAAATACAGAGAGTATTTTTTGGTATATTGATTGATCTCATATTTATTACAAGTGTTACATGGGTATTTATATAAAGCTTCTAACGGTAATATTACTCTATTCTAACGGTAAGAAAAAGTGAGAGTTATTTATTAGCTCTCTACAGTATAGCCTATTATATTTTATTCTAATTCCTAATTAATTAATTAATTAAATCATATTTCTCAACAGATATGGCAACTAAAATATATTCTAATAGGATTAAAATTTTGTATACATTTAATTTTTTAAAACTATTGTGTTAATAAATAGGGTAATTATATCTTCCCCCATCTATCCATCTCCCATTTCATCCCCCAACTAACTAACTACCTTTTCTAACTAACTTTATAAATTCTAACTACCTAATGGCCCTACAAATTAATTACCCAATTTTCTCCATTTATTTATTTCCTCTTTCTCCCTCCCTCTCCCACCTCTCCCACCTCTCCCTCTCCACCTCCGCCTCCACCTCCGCCCGCCTCTCCCACCTCTCCCTCTGCGCCTCCGCCCGCCTCTCCCACCTCTCCCTCTCGGCCTCCCTCTCCCACCTCCACCTCCGTCTCTCACCTCCGTCTCCCACCTCCCACCTCCGCCTCCTCTCTCTCCCACCTCCGCCTCCGCCGGAGTAGATCCATCACTGTCGACCGCCGGGTCAGATCCGAGTTATTTGCAAAGAACAAAGCTTCATTAATGGTGAATTAGAACAGTGCGTACTAAGTACATACGGATGAATACTTAATGTTTTAGAGATGAATACTTCAACGTTTATGGATGAATACTTAATATCTTAGGCATAAATACTTTAACTTATATGTATGAATACTTGATATCTTATGGATGAATACTTTTTATTTGTTTGGTATGCACATATGTTTGTAATACTCTTGGTACATTAACTATTTACACTTATACGATGAGGATGAATACTTGCTTAATGCGGAATGAATACTTGCATGACGAGGTGTGAATACTTGTGCAACGGACAACTCGAAAGTATGTTATCATGGATCTCATTTGAAAGAGAAAATTGTGTAGAAGACATTCGTGGTTTTAGATTTGCAAAATTCCTCACAGATCGTCAGAAATATTGGTTAGATTGAACGGAGAAAAAAAAACCCATCTCTAAAAACGTGTAATACTCTTGGTACATTAACTATTTACACTTACACGATGAGGATGAATACTTGCTTAATGCGGGATGAATACTTGCATGACGAGGTGTGAATACTTGTGCAACGGACAACTCGAAAGTATGTCATCATGGATCTCATTTGAAAGAGAAAATTGTGTAGAAGACGGTGGTGGTTTTAGATTTGCAAAATTCCTCACAGATCGTCAGAAATATTGGTTAGATTGAACGGAGAAAAAAAAATCCATCTCTAAAAACGTGTAAAAGATGAGTGATTGATGTGTCCAAATATGCTTCTATTGCAAAGATGAATACATTTATATAGATGGATGAATGCTAGTTGTGTTACAGATGAATACTTTTTTTGCAAAATTCTAAAATGAGCTGAAGGTAGTTAGAAGTCCCCCACTTAATTAATGCGCTGACGGTTATGCGGTCCCCCACTTAATTAATGCTCTGACAGTTGTGCGGTCCCCCACACATGTTGTTTGTCCCCTACTTTCTTGTTGTAATATATCCAAATATGTTTCTATTGCAAATGTGAATACATTCACATCACTGGATGAATACTAGTTGTGCTACATATGAATACTTCTGCAAATTCCTAAAATAGACTGACAGTTATAAATTCTAACTAACTAATTACCTTAATTAATACAACTGACGGGGGATGAAACGGGGGATTGTTCACGGGAGAGAGCTAGGCGGACCCTAATAAATATACGAGTAGTGTTACTATGCATGCAACCTACCCGCCTTTTTTCTATTATAGAAGGATGGAAATTTCGTACATTATTTATAACTAACTAATGGTGATACACAATAAGGTTTATTACATTATATCATTAGTTTTACCTAACAAACGTAAAAGCATAAGGAAATTTATTTTTTTTCTTTTTTAGAAAGATAGAAATGGAATCTTTTTTACTATAGTGGAATCGCTGTTTTGAGAGTCGGTGAGAAATCCTAGCTGATCGCCTCCCAGGTCCCAGGTCCCAGCCCACCCCCCCAACCCCCAACCCCTGCTCTCCGTCGCTTACACCCGCCCTCAAAACCCTAGCTGATCACCTCCCCGCCCCACCCCCCCCAACCCCTGCTCTCCGTCGTCTATACCTGCCCTTAGTTCCGCCTCTTTGCCGCTTGCACGTCTACATCAAGAACGCAAGGTCAAGACTGCCTGAGACATATATTGCTATTCCGTTTGATTCAGAACCTTCTGCTTTGGTTTTTCAACATCTGAAGCATTTGGGTTTTTCTGAGACCACTTCTTCTAAAATGTATGTCCTTACTGTTTTTTCTTTCCTAAGCGATCAACTGGAGTTTGATTTTTCCTGAACTGGCACTTTCTTCTAGCCAACTCTGGTTATTCTTATGTAAATTAAAGAAGAGCACTATTCAAGTAAACATTTTAAAGAATATCAGTAACCTATATGTCGTACCAGTCTGAAGTCTAGAGTTTGTGCTGGTACTGTAAATTACTGGTTAATCCAACTTTTTTTTAAATTCCATACTGCATCGAGTACCAAACTGGGCTGAGGTGACCCTTTCTTAATTGTGATGCCAACTAATTTCTTATTTTTTTTTGTCAGGGATTCTCTCCGATTGGAGTTCAGTTTTCCCAAGAAATCACCTTCAATCCCTTCATTGGATCCTGAACCCAATTGGGACCTTAGTAGTCTCACTAAAGAACTAAAGTCACTTGAGATGCAGCACGAGGCTACTTCATATTCGACACCTATTCGTGGATGGTACTTTTAATTTGGCTTTAGTATTAAGGCATTTCTTTAAGAGGGGGATTTGCAAACTGAGCTCTACATCTGTTTCAATTGCTAATGAACCTAACATTTTTTACTTACACTTAAGACCTAACCTCTTGGGTTAGTTGTGTATATTTACTGTCAAAAGCCCAACATAGCTGTGAATGACCTAATTGCCCCCAAATTTATTGTATTTTTCCATTTTTTGCCAACCAAATATTTTATTCTTAGACCAAATAGATAAATCTGTATGGCTTCATTAAGTTGAATTTGGACACATGAAAATGTCAGTAGAGTTAGGGAAATAGTTTATCAATATAATAAAACTTACTTCCACTAATGGAAAATCCTCTTATATCACACTATCTTAATTAAAGTTTAATTTTTCTCTACATATCTTAAAAAATGGTAGGTGTGTTGTTTTAAACATTAGAATTGTTGGTTGCTATTTGCTATCACCAAAAAATAAAGTAAAATTGTTGTTTGCAGAAAACTCTTTTTAGTTTCTCTATTGCTTTATTTTTTATCAAATGCTGCTTTTTATTCCTCGTCTCAGGAACCTTCCTACTGGTAGAACAAAAAATAAGAAAGGGACAAAGAAGAACACTAGGCACATGGCTAATTATGATTCAGAGGAATCTGAGAGCACCAGTGAAGAGGAAGAACGGGTTACTACACCAGTTTCACAAAACCGGTTTTCTTGCAATGATTTATCCTTGAGGTAAACAACACTAGGTCAAAATATTCTAATATTTCAACTGATATTTTGGTCAATTGTTCATATCAGATGTTAATTCTTCTTGATCTTCTCATCTCTCTCTCCAAAATTTATTATTAGTGATTCTGATGAAGAGCTGATTAAGGAGTTGCCTAAGGAAGAAAATGTTTTGTTGAACAAACCTTCAATTGAGGAATTTCTTCTTTTGGAGCTGAACCGAGAGCATCTGCTAGAAGTCCAAGTGAGTATAGGTTGTAACTTTTTATTTATTTTATTTTTAACTGGTCAAGTTTTATGTTGGTTCTCTTTTCAGAATTTTCTTTTTCATTAGCCTAACTAAATGGTTAACCTAATTCTACCCAATCCATTTAGCTTGGAGCCTGGAAAGTCTAACTATTTAAGTAAGATGGTACGAGTTGATTGATGTTAACAATCTAATTTCTAGGAGCGTGCTAGGAGTACATTAAAGACGTTGGACATGCGCCATAGTAAAGAAATGGAGAGGCTAGCTTCCCGATTTGGTCAGATTGATAAATATGCTGAAGCAAGAAAAGATGTTGATCGGAGACAAGACATGGAGTATCAAAGAAATGTGTATGTTCTCATTCCTTTACCATTCATTCTTCATGTCTATGCATGTTTTCATCCTTCAGAAAATTCTATAACTTTCTGATTGTGCAGTGCAGAGATTGTTGATAGACATCTATCGGCTGTCCAATGGGACCATGAACAGAGGTCCCGCATAATGGAGAGAAAATTAAGGGATGATGCAGCTGCACTTGAGGAGGCTAAGAGATTGGAGAGAGCACGTATTGAAGAGAAGTTACGGAAAGAAAAAGCACAACAAGAAGCAGAGGTTTGTTCAAAAGTAGTTTAGATTCCTGAACTGTTAGACTTACAATCGATGTTAAGTTATTAAACAGTTAACTGATTACCCTGACAAGTTCATTGATCAAATGGTTTAGATTAAAAATAATTATTCAAAGCAGGGACAAAATTGTCAATATTTAGCAACGGTGGCATCCCATTTGCATGTATCTAAAGAAGTCAGGTGTTAGCTGCAAGCATGAGAAATGCTGAGTATAATGTTCAAATACTGCAAAATTTGGGTATTAATTCGCAGAGAACTCAGAACAGGGTACATCTTTTTGTGCTCCACAAGTTTTGGTAGCCCTGATTGAACCTGAAGTTATATATATGCTTTACAGGCTAGACAAAAGGCAGCACAAGAAGCTGCAAAAAAAGAAGCTGAGAGAAAAAGGGCTGAAGAACTTGAGGCTGCTAAAAAAAGAGAAGAAGCTAACACTCAGGTTGTTAGAAACCAAGGAAATGCTGAGCCATATAAGGAGAGCCCAGTCACCAGCCAACCTCAGAATCTTGATAAAGAAAAAAATAACCAGCTTCCAGGTACGCTGCATTTTCCATAACAGCAAGAGGAATTTCACGTGATAAAATAATTAGTCATAAGTCGAGAAACTCAACATGCTAACTATATGGATGGAGAATGTATGATAGGTGTCAAGGTACTTGCAGCTCCTGCTGCCTTAGAAGCTGAGGCAAAGAGATTAAAATTGCGGAGCGAAATACCTGAGATGGCCCTTCTCACAAAGGTGAGGAAACTGATACAAATATTTTCAACATACATCTGAAGTTTGGAAAATTAAAAAATATTGTCAATTAAACACAAGTAAACAATGAGATAGTTAAAAAGGATTATAAATCTTAATGCAACTGGTTCCCAGGTGGGCGTCATTCAGGTTTGTACTTTACCATACCATTACCAGTCACAACTGAACTGTTACCTGTTACTGAGTAGTTAGCTTTGGAAAATGCAGGAAATAGGCAAGTATGATAGACGTATTGCCAAGTGCATTAGTAAGCTACTGCCAACAATAGATAATGTCAGGTATGTGCTTGTGCTAGTTTTAAGAGTGTTCTGAATTATTGTTCAGTTTTGCCAGTTTCATTGCTTTTTTGTTTCATGTTGTTGCATCTTTTATCAACTCATACAAATTTCTTCTCTTTTGTTAAGAACACGATCACAAGAATTAATAGCTGCTATAAATGACCCTCAATGCCCCCCCCGTCCCTTTACGTATTGCATGCTTGCCAACAAGGTAGCTTCCAATCTTATATTAGACATTATTTGATCCATTTGTTTTATGTTTGCTTGGCAACTGGATGGGGTTTTCTCTCTCTTGTAGGTGGTTTCCCTCTGCAGAGACAGAAATAGCAAAGACAAGACATTTGAGGGAACTGCATTTGCTTGCGGTTATCTTGTTCTTCTTGTCACATCACAGGTATTGATTTCCCTTTCGTGTCATTGACCTTCTTTTTTGTCTTTTTTTGGAGTAAATGCTTCCTTATTTGTGTACTAATTTGTCAATTTATTTGTTTATTCATTTTTAAAAACTCATTGTTTATGGGCATATACATGGAAACTTTTGCCTATATCATTGTCTGCACCCAGAAGCACATTTAATTCTGTAAAGGGATCCAAAACTTTGCTTTTGTTTTCTTTTGAAAACCTGTATTATTATAGTTTACTGAAAGCATTTTCACTTTGTAGTTCCCAGATGCAATGGATTATATTTTGGCTGAGTTCAATAGAGTATGTATATATACAGTCCCAAAGTATCTTCGACCTTCTGATGTAAGTTGGCTGGTGACCTTCAATCACTTTTTTGCTTTTATTTCCTCTTTGTCCTTGCTAAGTTGTGAATTTGTTGTTGCTTAGGCATCTGCCAGAACAAAACAATACTACAAGATGATAGGTTACCATGAAGAAGATGAGAAGCTGGAGAGTACCGAGGCTTACCTGACATATGTTTCTGCTTATGTGAAGCTATATGCTGCAATCATTCAGGTTTTGCCCCACTTTTAACTGGGAATGAGTATATTTGTTGGTATTGCTTGATATTGGGTTAATTTCTGGTCACTTTGTTCTAGACAGATTGCATTTTTATGTCAATCTGGTTCAGATGAGGTTATGCACATGGTACGGATTACAGATTACTTCAGTTTTCCTTTTATTCAGGTCTTTGGTTGCGTTAGATTTGGGTTTTGGGTCAGTTTTGGTTTACTGTACAATGAATTTGCAGTCCCAAGTGTTTTTTGCAGGTTAGATTGAGTTGTGTTGGGTTTTGGCTTGACTTGGTTCCGTCTTGTTGTTATTTTTAAGGTTCATTAGTATCTCAAAATATTTGAGTGTTGGTCAGGTTTAATAAAGCTGTTAAATCTGATCGTGGACTCTTGATATGATAGGACTAATTCTATTACACTATATGAAACCAACTATGCAGATGAGTTGGTTTCTTATTTATCATCTACTTGTATTATGTATGCCAATATTTGCAGTCAGAAATTGAGGGGGTGAACAAGCCCTATGGATTGAATGAGGGATGGAAATGGATTGCAATGTGCTTGAACCGTCTCCCAGCTACCACTTCAACTGCCGTTGCATTGGAAGCATTTCTTAAGGTATGTCCTTGGTTTTAACATAGGGTCTACTGATCTAGCAAATTTTGTACTGTGCAATAATTGTGGTGCAAATGGCTGAACCTGGATCGAATACTGATCTGGCATATGACTACGGTTTGGATGTTAGAGAAATATGGATATGAACGAGATTACCTAACACAAATATAAATATAAGATATTGTTCGAATTTTGACTCTCTTTTTTTTTTTTAACAAAAGTAATACATATGTACCACCTATTTTCTATTAATATACATCAGGTTTTTACTCAATACATACATCAAACTGGGATGTACAAAATCTCACCAACCAGAACCCTAAGACCTTCTGGATGGCTTTAACAAGCAGTCTCAATCAACAAGTACCGACTTGGTATTATTCAGTTAGTGTGTGTGATGGTGAGGTACTACTGATATCAAGTGCAGTATCTGGCTTCATGGATATATCTTAGCCATTCATAGTATCAATTAAATTCAGCAAAGCAAACCAGCAACCTGACAACATTCAGCAAGGCAAAACAAAGCCAACACAGTATTACAAACGGCCACAGAAGAACTTCAAAGCCAAAGTACAACTAGACTCTTTGAAAGCTATATTACTACAATCCTTTTAATAAATTCACAAATGAAGTTACCTTAGTAATGTCAAGACCAGCTTCACTTGCAGCACATGCATCCCTCTGTTCATATGGTACCTGACTATACAACTCTGTCACCTGGTTCAGTATTTTACATTCCTTAACATATTGTTAATAACTATTGAAACTATTGTGGACATAAAATAAAATAAATAAATGGCAAGAGATTTGTTGTAAGGGGCCATCCATTATGAAAACAGTGCGCGCGCACACACACACACAGAGTATAGAACATGAGCAATAGTAGTGTCCGGTAAGAGCACTTGGCAATGCACCCACAACCCGATATGACAGGTCTGCTTGTTTTCCCATAATCAATCGTTATCTGAACAGATCCCGTTAGTAAATCTGACTCGGATTTTACAGATACAGATGCAGATCAAATTGGATGAAACCTGATCTGTCGTCAGCCCTGCCACTGGGCTGTTTCAACAAAGATCTGTTACATGGGCTCCAAATGTTGAAAGATGGACTATGTTATCTGCTAATCTCTCTTCCTTTTTTTCTTTTTTGATGCTTTACAGATGGCTGGATTCGCTCTCTATATGAGATATAGGTCTCAGTTTAAGAAAATATTGGACGTGATTGCTAACAGCTTTTTGCCAGCTTTGAAGCAGCTAGGTACAAAAGCTAAAGCAGAAGCTGTTACAAATCTCGAGTACTATATAACTGGGCAGTTGTACCTTAAAGAACCTGAAGGAAGGCACCTTGCGACAGGCTTGCTATCAAGAGACTTAGCTATATAAGCCTACAAGGTACAATGTCTCTTTCTATCTGTTCATTTTTTTTTTTTTTCATACTTTGTAGTAAGAAAAAATTCAGATTGCTATAAGGTTTGTTCAAGTTGGAAATAACTAATTTTTTTTACTTTGACATGTCACTCAAGAAGTTCAATATGCAGAGCTAATTTGATGGTTTTTTACATTTTTTTTGTTTTTATGCCAGCCTGATTCTTGATCTGTTTATGATGCTCTTGTCAAGTTGCCTATTGATAGCCTCTCCACTGCAGTCTGATTTCTTAGCAAGCGCGTAAACTTTAGATATCTGTTCTTGCACTGCATTTGGTTGCAAGTCATAGAAGAATTGTCAGAATTGAATAAAGGCAAGCAAATTATTTTATCGTTGCTTTCAGAACAGGAAAGAAGTTCACTTGAATGTTTCCGTAATATAGCCTGAAGATATCATCCGTTAGAAAGGAATCGTTTTGGATGCCAAACAATTTGTTGATATAAATTCTACTCCATTTTATCTGGGAACATGAGACGGCAAGAATCTTGTGTAGTAGTGTGCAACATTCCATCCCCACTAAATTGAATTGAATTCTTTTTAGCTTACTGGATTGTAAATTTGTAATCCTAGCTTGTCTGAGCTGGAGACAAGTACTTCATAATATAATATGGAAAATTCCTTTCAACTGTCTAGCTGGACAAGATCCATGCAATTTAGTGATGCTATTATTTATTTACAATCGTGAAAACTGACATTACAACTACCATCAAATTCCTCAAAATTGATAACTAAAATTGTAGTTGTTATTTTTCATTATTTAGATAAGGCGAGTACTCAATTTGGCGCTTGGATGCAATTCAGAAGTTGATAAAACTAAACTATTAATTTTTTAAATCATTCAATGCAGGAGTGACTTATTAATTTTTAAATCAAATCAAGCTTGATATATGATTTATCGAAGTGATGTAAAGATTCTAAATTTCAATTCCTTCATCAAACTGCTGAAAAATCAAGATAGAGAATCGGCTAATGGGCTGATGGAAAAAATTGTACTGTACAATGGTATTGAGGTGAGTCCGTATACAAGTAAAGTTGAACTCTATGACCAGATTAAAAGATACTACAAAATTTAGATCAAATAAAAAAAACCTAAAAAATTAAGATTTAATGTGAGTGTTTATTTCTGGTCGATAAGCTGATATATGAAGCGGGTTCACCTTCTTTCTCGATTACATTTCTGACCTCATCACTCCAAAGTCCAAACAAACCAACCCGTCAACCACTTCCTGGCTTGATTCCAACCCGCAACAAACTTGCCGTGTCCGTGTCCTCGACCACCATGATGAAGCGTAAACTCCTCAAAAGTCAACTTGTGACGAGAGATAGGCCATTTGGGGGTTACTGTTGAGGAAGAAGAGTTGGCTGGATGAGACAAAGGTTCGGGTAGTGGGGGCAAGCAAAACGGTCAGGGTTCGTTTAAAAGAGAGGTCACTGACAATGGGACCCTTGCGTTTAAATACAGACCAAAAATTGAAGAAGGTTGTGACTCTGGCACAGAGGGCCACGCGATCAGAAACGGAGGCGTAAGACGATCACGACTAGAGAGGAGGAATAGGTGAACCGTTCGCTGACAGTAGCAGAGTCGTTAGGAGTTTGTTAGGCCACGTCACGCTGACATGGTGCTCCAGAAATAAACCTGCTGATTCCTACATCGTTTTTTCTACTTTCTTTTACAATTTGCATCGCTTATATAAGCTTAAGCTCCTGTGTAGTTGTATCGTGAAATTACTTAATGAAATTGGCGAATTACTTTGAGCATTCGATTTTGGTTATTTTTGTCAGATTATTCTCTTTTATCCAAATTACCTCAAATTACTAGTTCTTTTTTATTTAGTTCAATCAATCCTGCAACTGAGATTAAGTTCGTTGTATTTGTGGTATCAGAGCATTGCGATTGCAGCTGGGAATAATAGATTGAGCAATAGAAGATGCTGCCAAAGAATCGACCGGATCCTCTTGAGGATGTTGTGGTTCAGCTAGATCTGGCGACGATCAACGAGAAACTCAACCTATTGACGAGAGAGGTGCATAATGGATTCCAACTGCGGGATGAGCAGTTTCAGTCCTCAAACAGATTGCAAGAAGAGAGGTTTCATCAGATGATGTTGATGATGGAGACGATGAATCAGACGATTAAGGCAAACGGGACTGGTAAGGGTCCTGATCTCGGTCTAAGCAGTAGTAACAGATCAGTGAATATAGATCGAGAAAAAGATAGATTTGGACGACATAATGAATACCAGGAGCAACAAACTCAGAAGGTGTTTATGCCCAGGATCTGAGTTACCAACATTTGATGGCAGCAAAGCTGGTGACTGGTTAAAGCATTGTAAGTTTTACTTTGAGTATTACCAAACCCTAGAGATGTACAAGGTAAATATGGCAACTATGCAATTTATTGGTGATGCTGAGGAATGGTATAACTGTTATCGGGTTGAGAAACCGGATCCACCATGGCCAGTACTAGTAAATGCCATATTTGAAGTTTCAATGTGAGAATTCATCAAAACCCAGTAGTCCAATTTAAGAGAGTACAACAAGGGGTATAGTGGATGACTATGTGAGGGACTTTCAAAGGGCCAAAGCTAGACTGATGGTAGAAACTGGCACTAGAACTGGAAGGTAAATTGGTTTAGTTGTTTGTAGAAAGAGTGAAGGTTGAGATCAGAGTACAAGAAGTAGTAGATGTGGTGAAAGAAGAGAAAAAAGGTAGTCAGATATTTGTGGCACAGGTTGTTCAATTTAAAGGAGGAGACTAAAGAATCTAGTGTTGCAATTAAGGCTAGTCTACAAGAGTTAATTGATCAATACACTGGTGTATTTGAGGAACCACAACACCTACCTCTAAAAAGAGCTATAGACCACAAAATTACCCTTAAGCCAGATTCAAAGCCTATCAACCTCAGACCATACATATTCTCATACTTTCAAAAGCTAGAAATTGAAAAAATCACACAAGAACTCCTTAAGAAATCCGTAATCTAACCTAGCACCAGTTGTTACTCCTTACCAGTGTTGCTGGTAAAGAAAAATGATGAAATTTGGAGGATGTGCATTGACTATAGAGGTTAAATGATGAAACCATAAAAAAACAAGTACCCAATACCCCTAATTGATGATTTGTTGGATGAGTTAGATGGAGTGCATTATTTCTCTAAGTTTGATTTGAGGTCAGGGTACCATCAAATCAGAATGAGTGAAGAAGATGTATACAAGACAACATTTTAGACTCGTGAGGGCTTATTTGAGTTCCAAGTCATGCCATTTGGTCTTACCAATGCTCCTGCCACATTTCAAGCATTGATGAACACTGTTTTCAAACCTTATTTGAGGAAATTTGTGTTAATTTTCTGTGATGACATATTGGTTTATAGTAAGGACTTAGACTCACATAAAAAACATCTCAGAATTGTACTCCAAACCCTACTAGAAAATCAATTATCTTAAGAAGTCCAAGTGTGACTTTGGTGTGCATAGGGTAGAGTATTTGAGACATATTATTTCTAGAGAGGGAGTAGCCACTGACCCAAAGAAAATAGAGGCTATGATCAGTTGGCAAAGCTCTAAAAATGTGAAAGGCTTGAGAGGATTCTTAGGCATTACTGGTTATTACAGAAAATTTGTAAAATGGCATGAGTTGATATCTAAACCACTAACATAATTTTTGAAGAAAAATGCTTTTAGGTGGAGTGAGGAAGCACAGCAAGCCTTTGAACAATTAAAGCAAGCTATGGTGACAGCCCCAGTTCTCAAATTGCCAGATTTTCATTAGCCATTTATAGTGGAAACAGATGCCAGTCAAGAGGGTATTGGTGCTGTGCTGATGCAAAATAAGATACCCATAGCATACATGAGCAAGAAGTCGGGAGTTAAAAATTAGGCCCTATCCACCTATGAAAAAGAGCTATTGGTATTATATATTGTTGTTACTAAGTGGAGACATTACCTCATTGGTAATGAATTCACAATAAAGACTGATCAAGTGAGTTTGAAATATTGCTAAAACAAAAGGTTAATACACCCATGCAGCATAGAGGACTGAGCAAATTATTGGGCCTAAACTATAAAATTGAATACAAAAAGGGGGTAGAAAATAAGGTGGCTGATGCATTGTCAAGAAAGGAAGGGCAAAATGGGAAGGTAGGGGAAGGAGATGTTGAAATTGAGGGGATGAATGAACTTACAAGTGAGGAGGGTCAAAAAAGGACATTAGAAGAAGAAGAGGTTGAAGTGAACATGATGAGTAAGTTAATACCTCAATGGGTGGAGGATATTAAGGCAAGTTATGAACGTGATAAGTGGATTGAAAATCTGAAGAAAAAATTTAAAGGAGATAGTGGAGGTAACTTAACTCAACACTTGTCAGAACACCAAGGGGTAGTGAGGTATAAAGGAAGAGTGTGTGTGGACACTCAAGGAGACTGGAGACATCAAATTTTGAGGGAACTGCATGATTCAGCTTTGGGTGGGCATTCAGGTGTTACTGCCACCTACCAGAGAGCAAAAAGGAACTTTTACTGGCCTATGATGAAAGAAAGTGTGCATCAGTTTGTACAACACTGCCCCAATTGTCAACTCAACAAAGCTGAACACATCGACTCACTTGGACTTTTACAACCTTTGCCCATACCAGCAGAAGCTTGGACAAGTGTAGGGATGGATTTCATCACAGGTTTGCCTAAGTCCAGAGGTTTTGAAGTGATTTTAATAGTTGTAGACTGGTTGACCAAATACTCACGCTTCATTGGCCTTGTACACCCTTTCAGTGCAGCCACTGTGGCTCAGACATTTATGGACTACATTTATAAACTTCATGGTTTACCAATAACCATAATCTCGGACAAGGACCCAGTGTTTATAAGTCAATTTTGGAAAGAATTGATGTTAATGTTAGGGGTACAACTGAATATGAGCACAGCATACCACACCCAGTCATATAGACAAACTGAGAAGGTCAATCAGTGTTTAAAGCAGTATTTGAGGGCTATGGTGTATGATAAGCAAAACAAGTGGGAAAATTACCTGTCCTTGGCAGAATGGTGGTACAACACTAATTGGCATAGTGCTACAAAGATCTCACCTTTTGAAGCACTGTATGGCTATATCCCTCCATTATTGGCATTAGGAAATGTACCTAAAAGCCAAGTAGAGTCAGTAAATGTGATCTTAAGAGATAGGCAAGCACCTCTCATTCAATTGAAAGCTAATTTAAAGAAAGCTCAAAACCGTATGAAGAAGAATGACGACAAACACCGCAGTGAGAGGAATTTCTCAAAATGGGATTGGGTCTATCTCAAGCTATAAACCTATTGACAAATCACAGTAGGAGGTGTGAGAAACCAGAAATTACTTAAGGTACTATGGACCGTTTGAAGTATTGAAGCGGATCGGTACCGTTGCTTACAAACTAAATTTGCCACCATGATCCCTCATACACCCAGTTTTCCATGTATCACAACTCAAAAGCCAAGTTAGGGAATGCTCAAATACCCTCTCTGACACTTCCAATATGAGGCTCAGGTCTCAATTTGGAGTAAGAACCACAGTTGATACTGGGACGAAGAATAGTCAAAAGGCGGAATGCCGCTTAATCGCAAGTATTGGTGCAGTGGAAAAATCAATCCCAAGATGATGCAACTTGGGAAGATTATGAAGAGATCTCACAAAATTTTCCTAATTTCATTCGTGAGGACAAATTTTTTTAAGGAGAGGGAATTGCGATGAGAGATAGGCCATTTGGGGGTTAACGTTGAGGAAGAAGAGTTGGCTAGAGGAGACAAAGGTTCGGGTAGTGGAGGCAAGCAAAACGGTCAGGGTTCGTTTAAAAGAGAGGTCGCTGACAATGGAACCCTCGCATTTAAATACAGACCGAACATTGAAGAAGGTTGTGACTCTGGCACAGGAGGGCCACGCGATCAGAAACGGAGGCGTAAGAGGATTGCGACTAAAGAGGAGGAATAGGCGAACCGTTTGTTGATAGTAGCAGTCTTTAGGAGTTTGTTAGACCACGTCAGTGCCTCACGCTGACATGGCGCTCCAGAAATAAACCCGCTGACATGGAGCATTCGATTTTAGTTATTTTTGTCAGATTATTCTCTTTTATCCAAATTACTTAAAATTACTTGTTCTTTTCGATTTAGTTCAATCAATCCTGCAACTGAGATTTAGTTAGGCTCGTTGCACAACTCCACTGTCTCTACTCTCCCTGCACTACCCCAACCCCACCAATGTCTCCACTATTACTTCTCATATTCCTCGTCTCCCTCCTACCCAACACTTATCCCATCTCAGCCCCCTCCTTCCCGCTCTTCACAAATTCACGATGGATCGTGGATTCCACCGGGCAGCGAGTCAAGCTGGCGTGCGTCAGTTGGGCAGCTCACCTCGAGCCGGTGGCGGCTGAGGGTTTGAGCAAGCAGCCGGTCGATTTTGTGGCCAAGAAGGTGGCTGATCTGGGGTTTAACTGTGTACGGTTCACCTGGGCTGTGCAGATGGTGACTAATGCCTCAGTCGGGTCCATCACTCTGCGCCAGTCACTGCTTCAGCTTGGGTTGAATGAGTCGGTTGCAGGAGTTAGTGTCAATAACCCCGAACTTCTTGATTTGAACCTTGTCCAGGTTTATCAGGTCAGTTTATGGTAAAAAAAAGGAAAGTCATAGCAAAGTGAATAAAAGTTATCAACTTACTATAGTTGTGCTCTATGCTTGTTATTTCATTGTCAGGCTTGTAGGAGGCTATATCTGATATTAAAATCATTTGTTGTGTTGACTCACTAAAATTTGTGTCAGGAAGTGGTGGCTGCTCTGGCTAGAAGTAACCTAATGGTGATACTTGACAACCAATTAAGCAAGCCTGGTTGGTGCTGTAGCCGTTATGATGGAAATGGCTTTTTCGGAGACGAGTATTTTGACACTGATGAATGGCTTAGTGGTCTCAAAATTATTGTAAATATGTTTACCAGTACACCCAATGTGGTTGGAATGAGCCTTAGAAATGAGCTCCGGGGGCCAAACCAAAATCTTACTTTGTGGTACAGGTGCTGTATCTTTCTTTATTTGTTTTCGTTTTATTTGATTATGGTACTGGTACTGTATCTGACACTCACCTTTCTAGAATTTTAGCCATAGATTTTAAGGGATTTTCTTTTCCAAACTAAACTATATGTTTCTTATGCTTGCATATAATACAAAATAGCTCATGGCAACCTGATTATAAGACCCAAACTGCCAAAAGTCAATATTAAGCCAAGCATAAATGACCAAATTACTCATCCAGTTTTCATATAACCTATGAATATTTTATTCCTAGCCAATTTGTGTTAAAGTTGGCACCAAACTTCACATGGTGACATTTGTTACCAGTGGGCACAAGAAAAGGAGGTGACATCATTTCTCCTTTTACTCTATTAGGTACATTCAGGAAGGTGCAGAGGTGGTGCATTCGGCAAACCCTAACCTCCTTGTGATTCTATCAGGCCTAAACTTTGACCTGGACCTAAGCTTCCTTCTATTAAAGCAAACCACGTTGTCCTTTACAAATAAATTAGTCTACGAGATCCATTGGTATGAGTACTCTAACGGTGCTGATTGGGAGAATGGAAACCAAAACAACGTTTGCGCATCAATGGTGAAATCTACACTATTAAGAGGTGGCTTCTTGCTGGAACAGGGGTGGCCGTTGTTTCTTTCTGAGTTTGGATTTGACCGATCTGGAACTCATTTGGCTGATAACCGATACCTCACTTGCCTTTTGAGTGTCACTGCTGAGTGGGATCTTGACTGGGCTCTGTGGGCCCTACAAGGGAGTTATTATCTCAGAGATGGGCAGGTTGCTTATGATGATGAGTCATATGGGTTGTTAACAAGGGACTGGTGCAAGGCTAGAAACCCTAGTTTCGTCAAGAGAATTTCTGCTCTGCAATCTCCACTACGAGGTTTTAAAATTTAATCGAGCACTAGTATCTTAGACTAAATTACACATGAACATCCAAAGAGTAGATGGAAATCCATCTCATCGTCCTTGTCAGCATTAAGATCAGCATGATGATGTGTTTTTGGTAGGATACTAATGGATAGTTTATTTTTTGCCTTGAAGTTGTATGCTTATATTTTATTGCGGTCCCTATGATTTAGCTTTTTGGTTATGCTGATGTGCATGCGGACAACTTTTGGATGGAAGATAACAATAGGACTGTATATGGTAGAGTCAATATCATTGAGTCTTGGTCTTTGGTGCATCAAATTACTATTTTAAATTCAAATTCAAAATCTGATGCTTTCCTGAATGCCCGTAATATGCAAATTTTAATCTGTGGGTATAGCTGTAAATCATGATATGCTTATTTTAGGAACTTTTGCTTTGTGGTATTTTAACAACTGATTTCTATTTTTTGGAATTTCTATAACCACAGTAATTGTTTTCTGCAGGACCGGGTCTATCCAACAAGAATCCATATAATCTGATCTTTCACCCCTTAACGGGTCTCTGTGTTGTAATGGATTCTCCATCTAAGCCGCTCCAATTGGGTCCATGTGCTGACTCAAAAGCCTGGAATTATACTTCAGATGGTAAATTAGTGGTTAAAGGCACAAGCTACTGCTTACAATCAGTAAATTTGGGGAAGAATGCAAAAATTGGTACAGATTGCTCCAAACCTAATTCCAAGTGGGAGCTTCTATCCAACTCCAGCATGCACATCTCATCTAAACTCCACAAAAATGGAACCTTGCTGTGTTTGGACATTGGTTCTGATGGAACTATAATTACAAACAGGTGCAAGTGTTTGTTTGAAAATGGGACGTGCAGTCCTGAGAGCCAATGGTTTAAGATTATTTTGAGTAATAAGGATATTACTAGAGGTGATTCCAACCTAGCATTACCTCTTGTTGCAAGCTGGCTTTCAAAATTACTTTTACTTGGATTCTGGAGATAATATTACTGTGGAAGGAAATAATGGTCCTAGGTTTTGAAATTTGTTTAATTATTTGGTTGCATTGTACAAATTCAAATCTTTTTATTTCTTGAGCATAATTTGTTGCACAATGACTTGACTCAGGTTGTATATACGGTTTTTTTCGTCATTTTAAGTCTCTGGCAAACACAATTCATCCTGCTAGGCTGCTAGTTCACATTCCTTTTTGTGAAAGTAAAGTATATTTTAGAACCTTTTTACTGTTTCTCCCTTTGTAAAATAACGGAAAGTCTGCTTATTAGGTATTTGAGCATTATTTCTAATTGAAAATTCCAACCTAAGCAATTGGCACACTCATCCAAATCATCTAAGATGATCATTTTATTCCTTAGCGGAGAGGAGCTACAAATACGCACTTAGAAGCACCTCTCTTTTTATAAGCAGGCTTTTCTCAGCCTTCGAAATTTCTCCAGACTTGTTATGCGCTTACCAAGAAAATATTTCCCCCAAAATATTTCTCCAGGCTTTTTAGTGAATGGACCTCCAAACTAGTTCCCCCAAAATATTTCAATCAAATTTGATAATTTATTAGTCGAGTCCACTATAACATCTACCTTTTTGACCATTCACTAATTGCACGAAATCAACTGAGGCCAATTTTATATATTATTATTCTTTTAGAACAATTTGGTATTGTTGAAACTTGAATTTAATTCGACTTGATTACCTTCTCTATTCCACAAGTGACCCCTAACTTTGTCATTTATCTTGAACCCCTCACCAACCAAACATTCGTTCCCACAAAATGTGAAAGTAGGAGAACAGCATTGATCTCATTATCTTTACCTTGAAAGACAATAAGCATCTTTTCTGGACTTACAAATTCAGAAAAAAGTGGTGACCATTACTCCATTCCCAGAATTCAAATGTTAGAAAACTTTTAAGCTGCAAACTCCTCAAAATGAAGCAAAGTGAAAATGACAGCGTTCAGAATAAATCCCCTATCAATTTCTTGTGTTCTTCCTACAGTGCACCACAGAAAGTGAAAACATGAAGTCCTTTCTCCTTCTTCCCTTTATGCTCAGCCTATACATTTCTGTGGCGACTGCACAATTATCAACTAATTCACGGTGGATAGTCGATGGATCAGGCAAACGGGTCAAGTTGGCATGTGTCAATTGGCCGTCGCACCTTGAGCCAATGTTTGCTGAAGGCTTAAGCAAGCAGCCAGTGGATGTGATCTCCAAAACCATAACTTCTCTGGGCTTCAATTGTGTTAGGCTCACTTGGGCTACTTTCATGGTTACAAATAATTCCTTCGCATCTCTCACTGTTCAGCAGTCATTTCAGGCTCTGAACCTTATCGAGTCCATTGGAGGAATTCGAGCGAATAACCCATCATTCTTGAATCTCACACTAATCCAAGCATTTCAGGTGATTTTTTTCTTTCCAAAAACTTATTTTGTATACTCTTTCCAAACTTTTAATGAAAGGATATTCTCATGTTCATATATAGGCAGTGGTTTCAAACCTAGGAGACAACAACATAATGGTGATATTGGATAACCACATAAGCAAACCGGGCTGGTGCTGCAGCAGCTTTGATGGAAACGGGTTCTTCGGAGACAAGTACTTCGACCCGGATGTATGGATTGCTGGTCTAACCAAAATGGCAACCATGTTCAATGGTGTCTCAAACGTAGTTGGTATGAGCCTCAGAAACGAACTGCGAGGAGCTAAGCAAAACGTTGATGATTGGTACAGGTATATCTACCTCTATCATATTTTCTATAATAAAAATTTACTTGAGTGATCGAACTTTAAAATTTAAACTTGTTAGATTTCTTTCAGTCGGTTTAGTTCCTATCAAGGTGACAATTTCTCTTTTCATAAAAGTGCTGTCCCTATATCACATTAAATTTCTGAAACCATAGCTTTTAAACGGGGCAAGGTCTTAATGTAGACTATTTTGGGCCGTAATGTCTTGGGCTCATATCTGGCCCGTTACATTAATAATTCATTTGGATGACTATTAATGTTCCACCTCTGGATAATTTTTTTTTTCATTGTAGCTTGTAACAATATTTAGCTGAATGTTAAGAACAAGTAGTTAATTATTAATTAGATGATTACATTTAATTTGTCATTTATACATAATTCAAAATTCGTAAAATATTTCAACCAAACTTCAACCAAACACGTTAAAATTTTAAGCTGCTATATTGTTAACGCATTCATTAATTCACTTAACAATTAACAAATATATATAATTAATTAATTATAACTAAAATTTGGTGAGCTATTATGTCAAGTAGAAATGTTCATAAATAACAGTGAGATGGACAGACCTGAGATGATGGACGGCTCAGGTTTTCTTACATAAAATAGGACTTGCGTTTTACTACCTAATATGAATATTAGAAATCTTTTGTATTAACATATATAAACTTTATATATAATGTAGGAACATGCAGAAGGGGGCCCAGGCAGTCCATGCGGCAAATCCGGACGTCTTAGTAGTCCTTTCCGGCCTTAGCTTCGACAATGACCTGAGCTTTCTCGCAAGAAAACAAGTGAACTTAAGTTACACTGGTAAGCACGTTTTCGAGTTACACTGGTACGGTTTCTCTGACGGCCAAGCCTGGCGTACCGGAAACCAGAACCAAGTATGCGGTCGCATTGCATCAAATGTCATGAGAAGAGCAGGGTTCCTACTGGACCAAGGCTGGCCCCTCTTGTTGAGTGAATGGGGTCTTGATTTTCGCAGCACAAACGAGAACGACAACCGGTATTTCGGATGCGTGTTGGGTGCACTCGCCGAAATGGACTTGGATTGGGTTTTGTGGGGCCTCCAAGGTAGCTACTACTTGAGAGAAGGTTTGTACTCGCCAGACGAGACGTATGGGTTGCTAGCCTGGGACTGGTGCAAGCTTAGGAATCAGAGTATACTAGAGAGGATTCAAGCAGTGCAACAACCATTTCGAGGTATATCAACTAATTTGTAAATAATTCTGGTTTGTATTATGAAGAATTACATACCATACACCGTGCATGCTCCCATTAAACACAAGGCCTGATGAACGCTAACAGTCTGACAATATAATGAGCCTAATGAATTTTTAAACCCATAGCATGATGTTTAAACCAGAATTGTCAACACAAGGATTGATAATTCGTCGATACCCAAAATAAATTGTTTGTTTAAACCACACCTTTGCACCTATTGAAATTTATTTATATATATAGACACATCCATGAGCAAAATTTTCTAATTTTAAAATTTCACAGTAAGTATGGATCAATAACTATTTGACTGATTATGCAGGTCCAGGGTTTTCAGATGTCTCAACCTACAAAATATTGTTCCATCCATTAACTGGACTCTGCGTCGTACAAAAATCCCTCATGGAACCGCTCAAGTTAGGCCCGTGCACTGAATCACCAGCATGGATTTACACATCAGAAAATACTCTGGCACTGAAAAATAGCTTGTCCTGTCTCAAAGCCGAAGGCACTGGACAACCGGCGAAGATTGGGATCATTTGCTCGGACTCCAAGTCAAAGTGGCAGCTGATATCTGATTCAAAGATGCATCTTGCGGCCAACATTTCGGGAAATGTTAATTCTGTCTGTTTAGATGTTGGCGATGATGGCCAGAGGATTGTGACCAATCCTTGCAAGTGCTTGCGCAATGACCAGAATTGCGATCCGAAAAGCCAGTGGTTCAAGCTGGTTGATAGCACTAGAAGTTTTGCAAGTAGGAGACCTTTCAACTTAGTTCCTTACTGGTGGAGGAATTGGAAGGTCTTGTAAGGCTACTGCTTGTGTAAATTTAGATATTTGTAATGCAATTTGAATTGCATACCTGCTGCTTGTCATTAATTTACAAGGATAAGTATTTGAGATAATGGGGCTTCATCCAAGCATGTAAATTGAATTCAATATCCTGTTGCAGCAAGGGAATCTTTCTGCTATCTATCATAGTCTTAATCAGATAAGCGATTGAGCTGAGCAATTCGATCAAAATTAACGAAAAGATCGAGGGAATTGAGAAGATCGATGGTAATGGCGGAATGTCGCGAGAGGAATGAAAAAGGACAACCAATTGCTCTTTATTTGATTGATAATAATCTGCTTTACATGGATGAACATGCTCTCCTCTATATAAAGATCAGATTACAATAAATTAATTTTAATTTAATCAAGTTAGCTGTAATGAGAACAGCTTGGGTCCGATGGTTTAGGGAACGTCCGATCCACTTTAAGATTTGTGCGCACGAATTTTAAAGCAGATGCAAAAATTGCCGGCACGAATCTTAAAGCAGGTCGGACGGCCATCGAACTCATCGAACTAACTTTGGGCCCGATGCCCTTGGTTCCAGCTGTAATGAATGACCATTGCCCACGTCAGGCGCCAGATAATCCTCAAACTGCTTTTACCTTCTTTTTCTTGTTTCTGACGATGCGGTCGGGGGCGGAATTAGAAAAATAACTTTTTTTTTTTTTAAATCCTGGCAGAAAAAAAAAAATTATCGAAGAAACTCAAATTTTTTTTTTTTTTTTTTTGAAACCCTTGCCAATAGCTGTCAAGTAAAAGAAACTAAAACTTAAAATAAACAAATTGTATATGGTAGAAATTGAACCATGTTCTCCACCAATACAAAATAAGTTCTAACCACTAGATTACAACTATATATGTGATATTTATGAGGGGGTTAACTGTATATAAAATATTCTAAAAAAATAAGATTCAGTTAAATCTTAGTATATATAACTAAAATTTTAAAATTATAGAGGTGATTTAACCACTCTTTGAATGGCTTTAGATCTGCCATGGATGCGGCCCCCATATTCAGTGAATCATGATTCTGATTGTTGCCGTTTCTTTCGCTAACGTTTCTATTATTTTATGTTGGGTCTCGCTTGACATAGAGACAACTGTATTTATTTTGTTGACGTCGTTGGCTATTTCCGTCCTTCTAACAACGTGGCTTCTTTTGCTCGGCCTCTCATTTCTTTCTTCCCGGGATCCTCTCTTTTCTTACTCTTTTCGACTCTTTTCGCCATTTTAACGGAAAAAAAGATTGTTTTATGTATATGTGAGCAGTTGTAAATCTCAAAATGCATCGGATTTGCTTCAAAAGTGTTCATTTCCTTTTTAAAATAAAATAAGTCTAGATTTATATTTATTTTATGTATATTTAATCAGGACGGAATTAGAATTTTAATATGAAGAGACTTAACATCCTTGAAAAAATAGATATATCAATTAAATTTTAATATATATAATTAAGATTTTCAAAATCATGTGGCCACACCCACCTCCTTACTAGATTAGCCCCAACATTTAATGACCGTTTGGATCTAAAAATTGCAAATTTTAATTGGATGGGACTTTTTTTTAAAATAATTATCTCGATTTTTATAGAAATATAATTCTTATATTTAAGTAAAGTTAATGTGTGTTATGCTCATCAAAAGAGTCTAGTGATCAAAATCGACCGGTTTGGCATAAAACGGACGAATTTAAACCGTTAAAATCAATTTATTTCACAAGTGATGCGTGTAAATGCAAAATTTTGAAAATTTTGAATTTTCTTAGTATGAAGTTAAGTGATTAAAAAAAATAAAGGTTGATAATTATTTTAATACATTAATTTTTTATCCTTTTTTGATAACTTAACTTTGTATCACTGTTATGAAAATCGGACCGGACCGGACAGTCCGTCCAGAATAAACCGGAACCAGTTTTCTCACCAGTTTGGTTCGTTTAGGAGACCGCTTATGCTATTAAATCGAAAAAAAAAAAACTGAATTAACGAACCAGTTCTTAATAAAAACCACTAACTTGTTGCAAAGAAAAAACCGGCTCTTGAGCTGGTTCAACTTTTTGAGGCTCTTTCCGGGCATTAAATGAGAAAGAGAAAGGCATATGACTAGACTAACAGACTACTATATTCCGTACATGCTCACATGTGATCAAAATAAAAAAGTACACATGTAAGTTATTGTTTATTTTTGTCTTGTAACATTTGCCGACATTTTTATTAATATCCAAAGCTTAATACAAAATTAATTAATATACTCAGATCGTATTTATAAAAATACTCATACCGGATATTTTCTGGCCGGTACTCTATTTATTTAAATACCGATCATTAAATGACCGATATCATATTTATTTAATAATCGGCCATTAAAAAGCCATTAAAGGGAGGAAGAGATAGAGCCGAAATTTTTATTTATACCATTTTGAAAAAATCAATTAACCAAATAACCACGGTTTTCTGACAATTTTATTTCTAGCACGGCCGCAGAATACCGGAGCGGACCCATATGGGGGGTACCGCAAAATGCCGGAGCGGACCCTCATATGGGTCCGCAGAATGCCGGAGCGGTCCCTGGGGCCGCAGAATGCCGGAGCGGACCCTTTATTTTTTATTTTAGAAATACGAAATTGTAATTTGTTAAGGGTTATTTATTTAGTTTCGAATGTGGTTTAAATTGATTTTTAGTCGTATCGTATTTTAGATATGTCGTTGGTTTGAAATATTTTAGATATTTTAGATATGTGGTTTCTTTGAAATGCTTTTGTGTACTCTGAGATAATGAAATCAACAAAATAAATAAATAACAACAAAATCAAACAAACAAGAAACTAATCAACGAAATAAATAAGTATCTGACAAAACATCTACCAATACTACAGATAAGAATCTAACAAAACATCTAACAGTACAACATATGAAAATCTACGGCTCTGGACTAAACACCGTCCTCGCCTTCTTCTTCCTATACCCCTGACCCCGCCTGCAGAGTGGCGTCTCGTCAGTATCTGCGGAGGATGCAAAGTCGTCTGCCTGGACATCCGTAGACTGAACCGGCTCCTGGCGAACCTCCTCAATCTCGGATGTCTGCTGGACTCCAGGACCAAAAACTGTGGTCTGTCCAGACTCAGCCTGCGTGAATAAAAACGCCTGTCTGGCAATGTGGTCATCGTGGAGGGAAGGGTGAGGTACCTGCTGTGAGGACTGGCCAGGGAACGGCGGTATGGGCTCTGTCTGAACATACCCTGGCTGATAGGCAGGAGGTGCTGTCTGAGTGGGACTGTAACCCGGGGAATACAGTCCATCTCCCTCTGTGCCATAATCAGCGGAGATATCGAAGCCCAGGTCCTCCTCGTGTCCACCCTGTAGTAACTTACAAATTAGATAATGTATTGAATAAGAAAAAAATCACAGTTACGTATTTTAATTTAAATTATACCTCGGCAGGCATCCTAGACTGGGATCCCATGGCCTCATGTGCGGCTCGGCGCATCAACTCGACACCTCGGTCGAACGCCTGACCGACCGTCTCAGCATCATGGACGCCTGCAAACACGTCCTCATCACCAGTGTAGGGGACATAGACATCGGGCTCGTCAGATATGTCGTCGACCGCATCAACACCGCCCAAGCCAGCGCACCTCAGTAGAGAGTCGAGGCGCGCCCTGTACCCACACTGGCACACCGCGGGTACGTTGTGCTTGAGGATGACCTTCCCGAGCCTCTTCCATCCCCTGGTGACGGCCATCGTAGCCCCTATGACGCAACTCTTGACAAGATATAATGCTTGAAAATTAAACAAATTATGAAGAAGTTGTACAATTGTAAATATTAATAGTTTTGAATTTGAAATTTCAAATCAAAAATACCGTGGCTGCAAGAGGTGCGCCGGCGGGGATAATATTGTGGATCCGTCCTCTACGATCCCTCGGCTTTGGTACCCGCTCGTGCGGGTTGTCGGCGATGTATCCCTCAATAAATATGGTGTACGCGCCGTGATCCTGGTACCAATCTCTGTAAGGTCTGTACGAATTACAACAAATGTTAGATATTCCAATCAAAGCTATAGTTGAAGTTTATAAGAAGGTGTTTCTTACCTATATAGGCATGCCAGCGTGACACCTCCCCAGTTGAACCTGCCCGCAGTGGACAGGTCGCGCAGAAGCTCGAGGTAACACAGCCGCACCTGATCTCCATGCGAATCCGGAAACAACCGACAGGTGATCATCTCCAAAATATAGGCGCGCAGGTATCGGTCAATAACCACTTGTTATAGATTTAAATTAGAACATTACTTACAAGAAAATAAATATAATACTATTTAAATTAAATCTTGTACAAGCAAATACCTGACTTGGTCGATCCGAAAAATCCTTGAATCTCGCCCGCAGCTTTGCCAAGCTGATACAGCTGGGCGAGACCACGGTCTTCTCACCTCTTTTCTTCTCTTTCTGGAGATCCTCATGCGAGATCCCCAATAGCTCCGAGCACAATGCCTGTAAGTCCCCGTACTCGACGCCCGTGTCAATAATAGTCATACCCCACAGGCAACTGACGTCCTGTAGAGTGACTGTCATCTCAGCATGGGGGAGATGAAAGCTGTGCGTCTCGGGACGCCATCGCTCAACGAGGCCAGAAGATAAGCCCTCGTCAGCATTCTCCTCGGCCATCTGGGATATCTGGTACAATCCCATCGAGCGTAAAACCCCCCCGTACGCCAGCTGGTACCGTAGATGAGTGCGGTTGTGACGAACCGTAACCGTATCCAAACCCTGCATTTAAGTAAATAATCATATCAAGTTCATTCATCAAAAATTTGAGATGACAAATTTATAAATATGACAAATTTACTTACCCCAGTGGCAGCCTCTAAAATTCGATGCTCCGCATTCGGGTACCACAAGAAGTCGCTGACCCTGTCGGTGCGACTCCGGATACCCGGAACATCCGCCAATGCTGTCTCGATGTACTGAGACATCTCGTATGGCGTGGCTGTAGGGCCATGCTGTGTACCCCTACTGGAGGATGGTCTATCTCTACTGGATGCCATGCTGTATTGGATAATTTTTGGTCAAATATGAGAGTTTGGTAAAAGTCCGAATTAAATTTGGGTACAATTCTAATTAAATTTGGGTACAGTCCGGATTAAATTTGGGTACAATTCTAATTAAATTTGGATACAATTCTAATTAAATTTGGGTACAATCTAATTAAATTTGGGTACAATCTAATTAAATTTGGGTACAATTCTAATTAAATTTGGGTACAATTCTAATTAAATTTGGGTACAGTCCGGATTAAATTTGGGTACAATTCTAATTTTAAATCCTAAATTAATATCTAATTCTAAATGCTAAATCTAAACTCTAAACCTAAATCCTAATCCTAAACCCTAAACCCTAAACCTAAACCTAATTACTACTCTACACTAAAAATTAAAACTAGAGAAGAAGAAGAAAACTTACCCGAAGTCGAAGGGATTGAAACTTGAAATGAAATGATATGCAATCGGAACCAGCGGCCCCTTATATAGGCTAGGGGTCCGCTCCGGCATTCTGCGGCCGTGCTAGAAATAAAATTGTCAGAAAACCGTGGTTATTTGGTTAATTGATTTTTTTAAAATGGTATAAATAAAAATTTCGGGAGATAGAGAGAAAGAGAAGGCGATTTTTGAGATGAAAAAACCGATATTTAAAGGGGCCAAATGATGAATAATAGCAACTGAGGTAAGTCGTCCTATTGTGGCATAGCGAGAGGAGGGTCAAGTAGTGATCGAGGTAAAAATGAGGAAAAAAAGTACAAGTGTCCAGTATGCCCTGATAAAAAGACATGTCAATCATTCATACAGCCGGAATTTTTTAGTTGTGAAATTTCAGACGATAACTTTGTGGAAAACCCCTACGGCTATGGTTTCAAAAAAAAGAAGGTTGATCCAGAGCCTCCAACATCGGACGATGAGTTTGTTCCGTGTACTTATGGTGAGGCTACCACTTCGTCTGCTGTGACTGATCCAGATCCGGCAAATCGGCTCGTTCTAAGAAGTATTATTAGTAGGGTTTAAAATTTGGATGCATTTGAGCTGGGTTCTAAGAAGTAGTATTATTGTAGTTGGATGAATTAAGTTGTAAAATTTTTGAGTTTCTTTAGTGTCTATTTTGTAGGCTTTATTTCATTAATTCAGAGTTTGTTTAGATTTAATGTGTTTGTACTTTATTAATTAAATTAGAATTATTTTTTATTTAATAGTCACGTGTTGTTTCTTTTAAAGATGAAGGCGTGAGAAAAAATTCGCAGTCACAATTAAATTCGCAGCCAAGTCTGACTTGCATCACAAATTGCAAATAAAAGAAAGTCTCGTAGCCAATTCAGAGTCACAATTAAATTCACAGTCAATTCAGAGTCTCGTACAAAACAGTAAAGTACACACAAATTGCAAATAAAAAGGACCACACAATTTGCAAATAAAGTCCACACAAATTACAAATAAAAAAGTTCTGAAAGCATCATCTAAATAAACAAGTTCACAACATGCATATAAATCACCTATTACTACCACGCCTAAAACTAAATCCGCGAAACAAACCAGTTCCAGAAGATGGCTACCAGATGGCCTACCAGATAGCCCTGCTTGGCTTTCAGATGCCCTTGTTGTACGCCTACTAGTTGACCTCCTCGGTTGGCTTCAAGATGGCTTTCCTTGCACCCCAACCGCCTCTCCTCCTATGGCAACTGTCTCTCCCATTGCTTCTGCAAACATAGCAGATGCATCTAAACGACTTGTAGTTGTCCTACGCCGTGACCCTCCAGACCCACTTGCCTCTACCATAACTCGCTAATTTTCTGCCGCATTTGTTGTGTTTCTTGCCTCTGCATTTGTATTTGTTACCTAGTAAGTTGGTATAATTGGAAAGAAATATAATTTTTGATGAATGTTACATACATCTTCGTTGCCTATCGGTAGTGGAATGACGAGGCTGATGCCCCATTCGTCTACCTTCCATTTCATCCATCGTCATTACATGACGGATGTGTTTTCGCCTTCCAACCCTAATCCAACCCTTGCTCGGAAGAATTCTTGCTTCAGTATTAGCAGACTATTCTGGCATATTGCCAATGGAAACAAACACCCCACTCCAAGTACTTTTAAGATAGTTCAAAGTATACCAGTCTGTAACAAATTGGTCCTCGCACCAGTTTCGGTACGACAAACAGCTAAGACATGAGAGCACGGAATAGAAGTTAATTGGATACCTATGCAAGTACATTCCTGAGCATACCTTGGATTTAGCTGTACAAAACAAAGAGATGTTATTTTATTTTCAGAATAGTCTTATAAAATAATTAAACGAAATGTTATAAATTAGACATACCTGAGCAAACTCTTCGAACATCTCTTTCAAAGGTGCCATTCTGGGGTAAGGTTCTGGTGGCGGTAATAGTAAAGGTGCCACATGCACATGTCTAGATGGGGATGAAACTTGGAGTATTCGTTGAGGTCGTGATTGGGGTGCTGGTGGAGTGTAGGGACTGTCTGTTTCTGGGTCAGTGTATGGTTCTCGTTGTGTTGGAGGAACGGCGGGAGTGTATGGTTCTCGTTGTGCTATATATGTTGGCGCAACTGAATTTTGGCCAGAACTTCCAACCCCTGGCTCTGGCGTAGATTTCTATTATAAAATTTCCAGTGGCCTTTAAATGGCCGTACACCCATCTCCAAGTACTTTCATCTAGTAGTTTCGCAAGGGTATATTTCCCGGAGTTTCCATTGCAAACTCGGGTTGCCAATTTTAAGTTCCACTTTTCTGGGTTATAACTAGTGCATGCGTAAATCATGGATTTCAAGTCATAAAGTGAGATATCATCGGGAATCATAAATGAATTAATTGCCTCTTCGGAGTAATAAGCCCCGTATGCATTACTAAGAACCTTCCCACCACAGTGTAATGAAATCAAGACCATGGCAAACAAACTACATTTTGAAAAATGGTAAACAATTGTCAGGTTACTGATCTACGTGTATAGGTTACTGACAAATAATTAAAAATAAATAAAAAATTAAATACATTAATTATTTTATTAATTTACAAATTAAATGTGTATAAATTAAATAGATCATGTCTGTATACATGTAATGGTTAGTCCACTAAACTCTAAAAAATTAAATGAGTGTAAATTAATTATTTTTAATAATTAAATTAAAAATAATTTAAATTAATTATATTTTTAATAATTTAAATTAATTGTTAAAAATAATAATTTAAATTAAATTAAATAATAAATTTAAATTAAATAAAGCAAAAATATACCTGAAGGAATAGGAAAATTTGAGGTTGAGTGAGTTGTGAGGGGGGAGAGAGAAAGATGAGTATCTTATAGGGTGTAAATATACCATTAATGGCCGGTAATTAAATAAATAAGGTACCAGCCATTTAATAATCGGTATTTAAATAAATAGAATACCGGCCGGTATGGATATTTTTATAAATACTTAGGAGATCTGTGTATATTAATTAATTTTATTAAATTTTGGATATTAATAAAAATGTCGGTACTTGCACCTACAATCTCAAATATTTCATATATTAAAAGATTCAATTATTTAAAAACTATATCTAGTTGCATATGTTTATTTCTTTTCAAAATAAAAAATATTATTATTTTATTATTGATTATCAATAATAAAAAATTGTGTGATTATATTCTTTCCTATAAAAATAAATATTCGATTTTTTTTAATAAAATCGGTATTTTTCATTCTATTTAGATGTTAAATTTTGATTTTGCATTACATTATTGAATAAGTATGTGTGAATTTTCACAGATATCATCATATCTCATATATATGTTAGTATAAAATAAACCAACAATTGAACCGGTCTTACCAGTAAACCGTTGATCCGTAGCTTTATCGAGTCGATGTTCGGTCCGGTTCTGATAATATAGTTTTGTACTAAATTATTTTGAAATTTTCAAAATTTTGCATATACACGTATCACTCGTGAAATATACCGGTTTAGACGATTTGAATTCGTCATTTGATGTCAATCCGATAGATTCTGGAGTTATGCATACCAAACCCTCTTGGCGAGCATAATACATGCTAACTTTATTTCTAAATTTAATATGTTTTGAGAACCAGTTGATCTGTAACTAAAACAATATTTTTCATATAGAAAATCATAAGTTTGAAATTCAGAGAAAAGTTCTCATATAAAAATAGCATAGTTGGGTGACTTGATCCTCATCTTTACTCGAAAAACAAAAAATATTGAGTATATTTTGAGACTATTTTTAATAAGTTTTTGCGATGTTTTGTTTTGAGCTTAAGAAATATATAAGAATTTAGTGGTATGGAAAAAGCATAATATATAATATGCATATCGTTGATTTGATTGTTAAGTATTGATTGAAAGATGTAAAAGAAATAGATTGCAGAATAGATAATGTTAGAGCCAGAGAATACAAAAGTCTATTTGCCATGCTCAAATTTGTCAAATTTATAATCTGTACCGTTAAAAAAAGTTACACTTATACCACATTTTTTTCTACCGAATTTCTATTTATAACAACAGCGTGTTCAAACGGAAAGGGGCATTTATAAACGTGCAAAATTCACAATTCTCACACCGACAATCCCGTTTTTAAACACTTGGTAGCATCTAACCATCTACCAAGCTTTCAAAATTAAAATAAAAGACAATCATGTATTTAAGAGTCTGTCTAGTATAACATCAGTGTCATTTCAGCTTATATAACACTAACTTCAAAACCTATCAAATTGACTTTAAACGGTGAATCTAAACCGTTCAAACCGATCTACTTCATTAGTTGTGCGTTTACATGCAAAATTTATAATTTTTCGAATTTATTTAGTATCAAGTCAAGCGATCAAATGTGTGAGTTTTTAAGTTAATTTTAATACATTCATTTTTCAACATTTTTTACCGCTTGATTTGATACTAAAATAACTCAAAAATATAAAAAATTTGCATGTAAATGCATCACTCATAAAGTAAATCGGTTTGAACGGTTTGGATTAGTCGTTTAAAGTCTATTCAATCAATTTTGGAGTTAGTGTCATATGACACCCATGTCATACTAGCCGGACTATGTATTTAAATCAGATCTTTTGTGCATGCTAGACAAAATGAGGGTGTAAGCGGATCGGATATTATCCGATTCGTATCTGTATTGAAAAATTATTACAGATAAGAATAGAATTTGATCACTAATTATTTGTATCTGAGCCATTAACACCCCTAAGCTGCCACAACAAAGTTTTTCTATGTTCATAAACTAATTTATTAAACTGGTATACATATCAATGATTTATTACTTGTACTTTTTAGTTATACCAATGGTTTATTACTTATATTAGTTGTAGTATTAATATATGATATTGTTGAGAAAGTAGAAACATAAAATGCAGCTGGTTCAAAGTTCTTTTAGGTTTTTTTTATCCTATATGTTTAGAAAAAAATATTAACAAGATTTAGTTAGTATATTCTGATGAACAATATAATACTATGATATAATTAGTGACTAATGTTTTGATAACATACTATATATTTTGTAACCAACAAATTTATTATAAAAAATATTAAGTCTAACTTGTGAATGAAAAAATTATATTTAGATATTATTTCTTTCTAATAATATATATTAGTAATTTATTTTTAATTATCAGAATTATATCATATTTGTATTCGTATCCATTCAATATTCAATGTGTATTTATATCCATATAATATCTGATATCCGGAAAAATCACTATCCGTATCCGCTTCGTTTGCACCCTTAACAAAATCCCAATAGAGTCGGCCAGTTATATCAGAGCAGAGGTGTTTTTGCAGGATCTGAATCGGTAAATTAACTCGAAAGTTTTAGTTTGAATTTTCTTTATATCAGAATCAATGAATTCTTTGTAGAAACCATAAATAATTATCAAACCAACTTAATTAGTTTCATATTTACAAAAATTATAAGAACCGAATTGCTATTTCGGTCTGAATCTTTTTTTTTACTATACCGAATTGGCAATTCAGTACAAGTTAATTTTATAAGTTTTCAAAAACAATGGTGTAGCTTTCGGTGTAACCCATATGGACCGAGTTGCCATTTCGGCCCAATATTTTTTTTTACTTAGTGCTGAAATGACAAACGGTCTGAACTGTTTTTTGTTTTTGGCTTTTTGGGATTTGCTTAGAAATAGCAAGTCGGCACGGAAGAATTTTATTCGGACCGAAATGCCAAGTCGGCTTAGAAGAAAACTTGATTTTCTGTGGTAGATGGTCCCAAAATCTGTAAAATTATCTCGTACCAATTTGGCAATTTGATACCGTAAAAGAAAAAATTCGGACAGAAATGACAGTTCGTTTTTATGGATTTTGTAAAAACGAAACTAACCAAGTTGGTTTGGTAAATTTTTATTTATTTATTTATGATTTCTAAAAAATATTCAGAATCAATTGGATCTAAGTTAAAGAATCCGAATTCACAGACACAGTTTCTTTGGAAGAAAAGACAACTTTAATGGGAAAGAGGAGAAAAACTTTATTATAATAAAAGTTACAGGCACAGCTTGCATTTTTGGAAAGAGGTTAACAATCAATGTTTTTTTCTCACATGTGCTCTCTAGCCAGAAGGCCGCTGAGAACCCGTATATTGTTAGCTGTCAACTAGCTAAGCAGTTAAACCCAGACTTTCACACGTGTTTTTCTCACATTTGCCATTTAGCTAGAAAATAGAAAATGGACTCCAGCGTATCCAATCATGTTTTGAAAATTTTCAGAAATTATGATATAGATTTAATTTCTCTGACATAAGTTATGGACCTCCATTATGTTCTCTGACCCGTCTGGCGCTTCAAACAGTAGCCAACCCTTTCAGACCAATTATGGAATTCAAACGATGCATCCAAACCGTTGAAATCGATCTACTTCACGAGTGATGCGTTTACATGTCAAATTTATAAATTTTCGAATTAATTTAGTATAATATTAGTTTTTGAGAAAGAAAATGAAGAATGAATTTTTATTCATCTGTTGTGTCTTTACATGCTTTGTACATGGGATTATATAATCTGATTTCTTTACTAGCCGTTGGCTATATTCCTAAAATACCTATTGCTGGATTTTGCCTAATTACAGAGATCATGCTAGGTACTAAATATTGCCTAACAGCTGTATTCTTTATGCTAGCAGATTTCTTTCCTAAATGAGTCTGTGATGATTTTCTGACTCCTTTCCTATTTCTCAACACTCCCCCTCAAGTTGAGTTCGAAATAAATTTATAGAACCCAACTTGTATAAAATATTTTGAAAACTCCCTTTCTCTAAAGCTTTAGTGAATATATCAGCTAGTTGATTATGACTCCTCACAAATGGTGTCACAATTTTCCCTGCTTGAACTTTTTCTCGTATGAAGTGACAATCCACCTCAATGTGCTTAGTTCTTTCATGAAAAACTGGATTTGAAGCAATGTGTCGTGCAGCTTGATTATCACAGTACATTTGCATTGGTCTTCACATGAGACCTTCATGTCACAAAGCAATTGCTTGAGCCATACTAGCTCACTTGCAGTTGATGCCATCGCTCTGTATTCTGCCTCCGCACTTGACCTTGCAACTACGTTCTGCTTCTTACTTTTCCATGTCACGAGATTCCCGCCTACAAATGTGCAGTATCCTGTGGTTGATTTTCGATCGAAGTTTCCAGCCCAATCTGCATCAGAGTAAGCGAGAATATTGTTAGTATTATTTTTCTTCATCCATATCCCTTGTCCAGGAGATCCCTTTAGATACCTAATAATTCGGTTCACTGCATCTAGATGAGTGGTTCTTGGTGCATGCATGAATTGGCTTACAGTACCAACTGCAAAAGCTATGTCTGGTCTAGTAACAGTTAAATAAATTAACTTACCAACCAATCTTTGGTACTGTCCTATATCCTTTAAAGGTTCACCACTTTCTGGTTCGAGTTTGTTATTGGTATCCATAGGGGTATTAGCAGGTTTTATACCAAGTTTACCTGTCTCCTTTAAAAGATCAAGGGTATATTTTCTTTGAGAAAGAAACAAACCTTTGTTGGAATGAGCAATTTCAATACCTAGAAAGTACTTGAGTATTCCTAGATCTTTGATGTCAAACTTTTCTTTTAGGTTTCTTTTCACATTCTCAATTTCTATATTGTTATTTCCGGTGATAATTATATCATCTACATAAACTAGAACAATTGTAGTTGAAGTATTTGTGTGTTTAATGAACATAGAGGAGTCAGCAGAACATTTTGTAAAATTGTGAAGTAGAAGAGAGTGGCTCAGTTTGGCATACCATGCGCGAGGAGATTGCTTTAAGCCATAAATTGACTTATGTAATTTACATACTAGGGTTTTGTCATATTCATGTTTGTGACCTGGAGGTAAAGTCATGTAAACCTCCTCTTCTAAAGTACCTTGAAGGAAGGCATTCTTAACATCCATCTGAAATAAACTCCAACCCAAGTTAACAGCAACTGATAAAAGAACTCTAACAGTGTTCATTTTGGCAACGGGAGCAAAAGTTTCTTGGTAGTCAATACCATACGTTTGGGTAAAGCCTTTTGCAACAAGTCTAGCTTTGTACCTTTCTATGATGCCATCACTGTTGTATTTTATTTTGTAAACCCACTTACATCCTACAGGTTTCTTTCCATTTGGTAAATGAACAATAGACCATGTGTTATTTTTTTCAAGAGCCTTGAGCTCTTCTTTCATTGCTTGGTCCCAAACAAGGCTGTTTTTTGCTTCTTGAAACGTGGTTGGTTCAATTTGTTCATTAATACGAGATAAAAAGGCTTTGTGTTGAAAAGATACTTTGTCATAAGAAACATAATCATGAATTGGATACCTCACATTGTATGTGACAAAATCACGTAACCTGGATGATGGTTGTGTTTGCCGATTTGATCTTCGAGGATTTTCTTGACTTTCTCCCCCTGTGTTCTGCTCCTCTGCCTCATTTATGCGCTCGTTATTTTGATTTTCTCCCCCTGAGTGCAACTCCTCTGCATCTGTACTTGTGTGACCTTCTTGAGTTTTTGTACCTTCAAAAAATATTAGTTCGGGGAGAGCAATATCATTTCTAGGTTGCTGATCCTCTTTGATTTTATAAAATGGTACTTTTTCAAAAAAAGATACATTTCTAGATATATATAATTTTTTGTTAGTAGGATCATAACATTTATATCCCTTTTTTTGAAAAGAATATCCAACAAATATAGTTTTTACTGCATTTTTATCTAATTTATCTTGTCGTTTAATATGTACAAAACAGGTGCATCCAAATACTCGAAGATGATCTAAGTTCATTTTTCTTTTGTTTAAAATTTCTAATGAACTTTTATTGTTCAAGTTTGTGCTAGGTAATCTATTAATAAGATATATAGCAGTTAAAATAGCATCCGACCAAAATCTTTTTGGAACATTTGATTGAAAAAGTAAAGAACTAGTAACTTCTAATATGTGACGATTTTTCCTTTCTGACACTCTATTCTGTTCAGGTGTATTTATACATGTTGTTTGATGAAAAATTCCTTTTTGTTTTAGAAACTCTAAAAAAAATTTATTAACATATTCAGTACCATTATCAGACCTAAATATTTTAATTTTTGTACCATATTGATTCTCAACAAGATTTGAAAATTCTTGAAATTTAGAAAAAACTTCATTTTTTGATTTAAGAAGGTAAATCCATGTGGTGCGTGAAAAATCATCAATAAATGTAACAAAATATTTAAAACCATTGTAGGACTCTACAGGTGCGGGTCCCCAAACATCAGAATATACAAGTTCAAATATTTTTGAGGTTTTATTGGTAGATAAAGAAAATGGTAGTCTAGTTTGTTTTGAAAACCGGCACATTTCACAGTGATTTGAATCTAAATTTGAAAAAGAAAATAACTTATTTAAAACATTATCAGAGGGATGACCAACCCTCCAATGCCACAATTTATGTTGTTCTACATTATTTTTAGCAACAAAAGCTTTATTTGGAAAATTTAAAATATAAAGACCATTTTCTAATCTTCCTTCACCAATCATCCTCCCGTTCATTCTGTCCTGAAATTTCACAGCTTGAGATGAGAAAATCACATCACAATTCAAATCTTTTGTAATCTTACTAACAGACATGAGGTTAGAATTAAATGTTGGTAAATGTAAGACATTTGAAATTTGTATTCCACATAAATTGATTGTTCCTATATTTTTTTTAATAGGTACTTGGTCTCCATTTGCAACAATCACATTTTGTGGGTTTTTTATTTTTTGTACATTTTCTAAAATTTCAATATTACCTGTCATGTGGTCAGTTGCACCAGAATCAATAATCCAATTTTTACATGAATTTTGATGTAAATCAGATTTAATTTGAGATGCAATACCTGTATAAATACCTGTTATTCCAAGCTTATTTGTGATCTGGGCCACAATATTATCTAGTTGGGCTTGAGAGAGTAGTGGGCCTGCTGCTTGAGAAGAGGTTTCGGATCCAGTGTTCACTGCTGCCGAAGCGGGTTCGGACCCAGTGTAAAAAGCGGACCCGATAGCGGATGGCTGTGACTCAGTGAAAAAAGCGGACCCGGTTAGACCTTTCTTCTCCCCTTGCGATCTGCCCCTCTCTCCCTCCCCCGAACTTGCTTTTTCTCCGCCCCCCTTCTCTCCTTTCCTCTTTGGCCGGAGATGCGGGTAGAGGAACCAACACTGGTCTCGGATATGACCTTCCTTCTTGCAATTATCGCACTTAGCCGTGCTGTTGGCTCCCCGCCTCTCCTCCCTAGAGTTAGGGTTAGGGTTTCGGTGGTGATGCGCGAGAAAGGCTTGATTCTCTGTGGAGGGTTCAAAATTCATCCCTTTTCTCCTCGACTCTTCTCTTTGCACCGTGGCAACTATGCTCGAGTAGGATGGCAGTTCGGATGCTAACAAAATCTGGGCCCGGATTGGTTCAAAACTCGGGTCTAAACCCGCGAGATAAGTGTATACTCGTTCTTGCTCTATTCTTTCTTGTAAAATTTTTGGGTCACTAGTAGGTGGCAAATAGACCGATAGTTCATCCCATTTTGCTTTCAAATTCCCTGTGTACTCAATATTCGATATATTGTTCTGTTTGATTTGAGAAATTTCTTGTTTGAGCTGAAAAATATGTGCAAAATTTTTTTGGTGCCCAAACATGTCTTTTATTGAGTCCCACATTTCTTTGGCAGAATTTGAAAACAAGAAACATTCACTTATACTTGGTTCCATGGAATTAAGGAGCCAAGAGCATACTATATCGTTATTCATTTGCCACTGTTCTAGTTCTTGAGGGTCAGCCTCACCCTCTTTTGGAGGTTCTGGTTTTTTTCTTTTGCCATTAATATAGCCTATTTTACCTCTGCCGCTGAGAGTCAGTGAGACAGACCTTGCCCAAGAGAGATAGTTGTTGCCGTTGAGTAGAGTGGCCGTGAGCCTCAGGTTTGGATTGGCATCGCCATTGAGCGACTGTTGACCACCTGTTGTTGCTGCTGCCATTCTTCTTGTGTGTGCTTGATTCTAGGGTTTTTGTGGTTGCTCTGATACCATATTAGTTTTTGAGAAAGAAAATGAAGAATGAATTTTTATTGATCTGTTGTGTCTTTACATGCTTTGTACATGAGATTATATAATCTGATTTCTTTACTAGCCGTTGGCTATATTCCTAAAATACCTATTGCTGGATTTTGCCTAATTACAGAGATCATGCTAGGTACTAAATATTGCCTAACAGCTGTATTCTTTATGCTAGCAGATTTCTTTCCTAAATGAGTCTGTGATGATTTTCTGAGACTCCTTTCCTATTTCGGTAAAAAAAAAAATTTATAAATTAATTTTAATATGTTCATTTTTTTCATTATTTTTGACTGCTTGACTTTATATTAAATTAATTTGAAAATTTATAAATTTGACATGTAAACTCATCACTCGTGAAGTACATCGGTTTCAACGATTTGGATGCATCGCTTAAAACTAATTCGATGAGTTTTTGAATTAAGCTCACAAAGAGACTTGGTGAGCTTAAGAACACCCTAGTTCTACTCATGGAATTCATATCATGTATGGTAACATAATATTTCTGTTTACATTTCAGACTATTGGGTCAAAATCAGCACAGATATTAAAGGGTCCGTATATTCATCTTGAACCGGATTAATCTGAATTTTAATCGAACGGTCCAGATGTAAACAAAATATTCTGTTAATATGGACTCCAAATCATGACCGTGTAGACAAGTTCAGAAAACTCAAAAGACTCTCAATTCTCAAATTAGCGCAAATTATGACTATGTATAGGCCCCTTCAGACTCAGATTATGTGCTTAGAGCAAATCGTGACCGTATAGACTTGTATAGGCAAACCATTTTAACTCTCCGTTGTTCATGTACTTAAAACCTTCCCGGTTCGATCTTTCGAGTAAATTTTGCATCATGACCTCCTGACATGTAGGAGAAAGGAGAGATAGCACAGTTGGTTAGAAAAAAGTTTTAGAACTGTTGGTTACTTAAAGGTTGAGAATTCGATTTCTCCTCACGACTTCGCAGTCTCTGTGAAGGTTTAGATTGACCTCCTGTCATGTAAAAGAAGTGGCACATGCATGCTTAAGAGATATAATTTTTATCAGGGTAGACAATTTTTTTACTAATATGACTAGCGGGTTACGAACTGCTGTGAATTAACTAATTTAGTCTGTAGATTGTTCAAAAATAGACAACAACTCGATTATACATAAACTTATATCCGGTTCAATGTGGCTCCACCACTGTGCATGCTCGTCTGAGTGGTTAAGATTTTAATTGACTAATTAAGCATTTTTCTAACAATATTAGCTTTGATTAGTTAGTCTCTATATATTTTCATTATTCATATTTATGTGGCCAACAATATTAGAGTCTCTACGTTATTTAAAAATATATTTAGGGGGTTTAAGGATAATTTTATATATTTTAGTTTATTTAGGTACTTAAATTGTGCAAATCATATACCATGGTTTGTGTGTATACTAGTATGGTGCCCGTGCGTTACAACAGGGACATATTATAAGAAAGAGTTTTAAAATTGTTTGACTAAGTTAAAACTAAATAAGTTTACAATGTCAAATTATTCTGTCTTAAATTTAGTAAATGTGTTTTAATGACGCATGCAAAAACTACTAACAAGCTACTATTTCCAACTCAAAATAGTTATAATTCGAATTTCTAGTAAATGTTCTCTCTTTTTTCCGTAAAGCATATGTTATTTATATTTTTAATTGGATATATCAGCATAGTTTATACAAAGCAATATTTTTTCCCGATATACATCGTGTTGTTTGCGGATCGGCGCCATTGCTATTTAATTAGTTTACTGTTATGCGTGGTTGTGCATTGAATATGCACTACATGAATATTGATTCATTAAATACGATCATATCATCATTTTTTGTTGTGATAGTATATATTGTATTCTTTAGTAAAGAAGTATATATCATTGTATCGTTAATATCTCTAAAGTTAGACAGTTTCAAATTAGATCTAGCCTTATTTTAACTATAAAATATTTGACCAAGAAATGTCATACTTCGAGCCTCCTCTTTCAAAAAAAATTAAAATGTGTTTAATTTTTAGCTAAAAGGTTTGCATTTTCAAGAAGTGTTCATTCTGAGCTGATATTTTTATTAAAACCCCAAAAAAAAAACAAATTATCAAATCTGCTCCCACTTTGAAATTATAATTATTTCTACCCTAACCGCCCGTGGCCTGGGCGGTCCACTTTTCCCACCAGACCGCCCAGCTACTGGGCGGTCCACTTTTGAAAGCTGACCGCCTATCGTTCGGGCGGTCCACTCTAAAACCTGACCGCCCAGAGCCTGGGCGGTCCACTATGAATTTTTTTTTTTTAAAAGCGGTCCGCCCCCTCCAGCGGCTCTCTCTCTCTCTTCTCTCTGCCTCCAGCCCGCCGCCCGCGTCGCCGCCCGAAACCACACCCCACCCCAGCCCAGCAGTGCTTTTCTCTCTCTCTCCCTCTCTCCCTCTCTTCCTCTCTCTAGAGCTCTCTCTCTCTCTCCCTCTCTTCCTCTCTCTCTCTAGGGTTTCCTCTCTCTCTCTCTCTATTCTGCCATTCTCTCCCTCTTCCTCTCTCTCTCTCTCTCTCTCTCTCTCTCTTTCTCTCTCACCCGAACCCTAATTTCGGCCATCTCGGCAACAGTCCGATTATTTTCGGGTAAGTTTCTAAATAATTTTTTTAATTTATATTTTGTATCTTGTATTGGCATTGGAACGATTGGTAGAATTGAATTGTTAATTATCGTGTCCGGGTTGTTGATTTTCCCGAAACGATTGAATTGTTCAAAATTAGGGTTTCCGGTATTAGAGTTTGTAGTTTAGGGATTTAGGGTTGACAAAACTGAAGTTTATAAATTAGGGTTGAATTGTTAATTATCGTGTGCGGGTTGTTGATTTTCCTGTCGCGATTTAATTGTTAAATTAGGGTTGAATTGTTAAATTAGGGTTTATGATTGAATTGTTTAAATTAGGGTTGAATTGTTAAATTAGGATTTAGGGTTGAATTGTTTAAATTATGTTGAATTGTTAATTTAGGGTTGAATTGTTAAATTAGGGTTTAGTGTTGAATTGTTAATTTAGGGTTTAGGGGTTAAATTAGAATTTAGCGGTTAAATTAGGGTTTAGGGATCAAATTAGGGTTTATGGTTGAATTGTTAAATTAGGATGTAGGGTTGAATTGTTTAAATTTTGTTGAATTGTTAAATTAGGGTTGAATTGTTAATTTAGGGTTTAGGGGTTAAATTAGGATTTAGGGGTTAAATTAGGGTTTATGGATCAAATTAGGGTTTAGGGTTAAATTGTTAGATTATGGTTGAATTTCTAAATTAGGGTTTAGGGTTGAATTGTTAGATTATGGTTGAATTCCTAAATTAGGGTTTAGGGTTGACATAATTAGAGTTTATAAGTTAGGATTTATAAATCAGGATTTGTAAGATAAAATCCTCTGTTTATTGAAATGTAGTATGGTCAGAACTAGACGGGGACGTGCATGGGATGCCCCTCTGGAGACGGGGGAGAGTTCACATGATCACGATGTTGAGGCATCCGGTGCAGCGGCATCCAGTGCAGAGTCATCCGGTGCAGAGGCATCCGGTGCAGAGTCGTTCGGTGTAGATGCTCCCTTTGGAGATTATCCCCCTCACCATCCTGACACGTTTAGTCCTCTTCTGTGGATCCCACATGTCAGGCACCGTGTCTCACTTGCATCTATGGAGGTACGTTGGTTTTGTATTCCTAATTTAAATAGCATTATTTAATTAGACGTTTATATTGAAATAATTGTAAAATGCAGGACACGACGATGATGACAGTGAGGCATCGCACCCCCGAGATACCATACGTCCGTCACCCATTGATGGAGCAGTGCATCCTTCGTCTGGGGTTGTATCAGTTGGCCATCATGCCTCACTGTGATATTGATCAGGCCCTCGTTTGCGGTCTAGTGGAGAGATGGCGACCGGAGACGCATACATTTCACCTTCCGGTTGGGGAGATGACAGTCACACTAGGTGATGTCAGCGCCTTGTGGGGTTTACGGATAGACGGCGACCCCATCGGTGGTGTCTCAGACCATCCAGACCTGATGCACATGATACCGGAGCTGCTGGGGGCCGCTCCGTCGGACTTGCAAAAGAAGAAGAAGAAGAAGAAAGGAGAGGAGGAGGAGGAGGAGTACCGGTATTCACAGTACTGCATCAGTCTTGCGGCGCTCCGCAGATACTTCCACCGGCGTAGGATCACCCCCCAGACACGTGACGAGCAGGCTGTTCTGAGGTAATCACAAACAGTTGCAAATTAAAATATGTTATGGATTGAACAAAAAATGTAGTTATTTATGTTTCTAATTTATATTGCAGGTACGTGAGGGCGTTTGTCTTGGATTTATGTGGCAGCGTCATGTTTGTCGATTCCAGCGGTGACGCAGTCCCGATTATGTTCCTCTCTCTGCTGAGGGACATTCAGCGGCCGTCGAGGTGGAATTGGGGTGGAGCCGTGCTCGCTCACTTATACCGGGGCTTGTGTCATGCTTGTCTGGTAAGTTTGTACAAATATTTTAATTTTTTTATTACATATATTATGGTTCCATATTTACCAGAAATGCATCGCATGTCCAAAATTTAGGCGACGAACAGGCAGATTACCGGACCACTTCTTCTACTCCAGCAGTGGTCCTGGTCACATCTACCGGTGTGTCGGCCTGTTCCTCCAGCTCAGGAGGGGCTATGGATGGGAGATGACCCCGAGAGACGTCCGGGGTACGGTGCCATATGGAGTACTCCCCTCACGTACTAGGACACGGGCAGAGGGAGGACCGTAGGGATTTCGTATGTCCGGGGCCAGCTCCAGATGCTTCACGAGGCGAGCGTCACCTGGTACCCCTATCGTGTGTTCTACGATCGGGGCCTTCTGTGCCCGCTGACATTAGAGCAGAGACCTCTCTCGTTTTATCGGGGGCCGTGCGTATGCTTCTGGATAGTTGAGTATCACTATCCTGATCGAGTGCCCCGTCAGTTTGGCTTGGATGCCTATGTCCCTGATTTTCCAGAGTTGGGCGAGCAGCGGACCACCCAGCTGCACAGGTAACTACCCACTGCCTTATTGTTTCCCTATTTTATTACTTGCTCAGCCATACACGTTACTAATTAATTTATATTGCAGCACTAAACACAACAAGCCCAAAGTCGACTGGAGCACGCGTTTCTGGGAGCATTACCAGCGTGCTGCATCACCCCAGTTTCACTTATGGACCCCGCCTCCAGCTCCAGATGCCCCTATGCCGGTCGGGCCTTGGAGATTGCGGTATTTAGTCTGGTACCAGAGATGGGGCATGCCGACGGTTTATCTACAGGGGGACTATGGTGATGCTCTTCGACGGAGACTCACGGGTGAGGGTGACGGATCTAGGACTTACTTGCCTTTCGGTCCGATCCATGCTCGTTCGGTATGTTTAAATGAAACTGACATGCTTAAAAAATTGTAGTTATTTATTCATCTTCTAATAATAATAATGAAAATACATTGTGTGCAGATTTTGACCGCTATTAGAGGAGTGGCACACAGCTTGGTGTGCATGGCGAGAAGAAGTTGGAGAGCGATAGGATGTCAAATGCTCCAACACAGTGCACCGATCGTTGAGGACTCTGGCTGGGACGGGCGCCTCGTTGGTATGTTGCACGATGCCGGGGAGGACATCAATTGGCGCGAGATAAAGGCCCCACCACCAGATCCGGAGCAGCCTGGAGCCCCTATCTACGCTGCGGAGATGCCGCCACCTCCTGCAGGTAATAATATGTCATACAAATGATCATTATTAAGTGTCTCTCCAAAAGATCATTATTATTAATTTATCTTCATTTCTGCAGATGATGACTCGGGTTGGGCGATCCACCAATGGGTGTTGAACAACAACGCGTGGAACGCGTACTACAACGAGCATGGAGTTCCCGTGCAGCATACCGAGGTAGCAAAAGTTCATTATTTAATTAATTTACTCGTTACTTCTATGTCTTTAATTTAACATTGTTTACATGCAGGATGAAGCTGCCGCCGCCGCCGAGAGAGCTGCCTCCGCCGCCGCCGCCGTTTTCTCTTTGGATGACCTAGCTCCAGATGAGGGCGGATGGGAGCCAGCTAGCTCCCACCGACTGCAGTATATGGAGCCCAGACAGCACGACGGCGAGGCCAGTGGGAGTGGGGCACAGACTGCAGATGGCTTTGCCGCTGCTATATTTGGCACACCGCCTCCGGCCACGTATCCTCCTACTTGGGAGGCCGATCCGTGGGTGTTGCGTACACATGCGGGGATCCATGGGGAGCATGCATTACACCTGGGGGCAGACCCATTGGCGCGTGAGGCCGTACACGATGACATGCAGGTGGATGAGGTTCACCAGAGGCGTCCCCCATCGCAGAGAGAGCGCCATGCACCTACTAGGTTGGACCTCTCCGGACCTCGCCCTCGTCGTCGCCGTTAGGGTTTTTATATTTTTTTTAGTTTGATTGGTTTCTAGTATTTCAGTTTGATAGGTTTCTAGTATTTTAGTTTGAATTATTATATTTCATGTTTGGACTGTTATGTTTCATGTTTAGACTTACCATTTAGATTACCTACTTTTATTGTTTAGACTTACTATTTAGATTACCATTTAGAACATTTAAACATTAACAAACTTAATATAAAACTAATCAATTATATTAAAACTACACAATTACATAACATATAAAAATAATCGTCAATTATAAAAATATAATCGTCAACAAATAATAAATATATATCATACAATTTAATATAAAACATTCAAACAAATCATTACAACAATTTAATATAAAACATTCAAAAATCATTACAACAATTTAATATAAAACATTCAAACAAATCATTACAACAATTTAATATAAAACATTCAAAAATCATTACAACAATTTAATATAAAAACATTCAAACAAATCATTACAACAATTAATATAAAACATTCAAACAAATTAAAACATAAAACCTTATAAAAAAAAAATTTCATAGTGGACCGCCCATCACCTGGGCGGTCAGATTTGAAAAGTGGACCGCCCGGCTGCTGGGCGGTCTGGTGGGAAAAGTGGACCGCCCAGTCCACGGGCGGTTAGGGTAGAAATAATTATAATTTTGAAGTGGGAGCAGATTTGATAATTTGTTTTTTTTTGGGGGTTTTAATAAAAATATCGGCATTCTGAGCCTTCAAGGGATATGAATACAATTATTAATAATTGAAATAATAAATTGATAGTTATCAAAATGTATTTTGATTTAGTACGTAATAATTAATTGTCATATCTTTATTTTGAACTAAAATAAGTAAGTGTTTATTTTATTTAAAAGAGTGTACATTGTATGTTGAAGAATTCATTCAAGGAGAAAAAAAAAATGTACATTTAAGTGTCATTTAGAGGTTGTTAAATACCCAAAAGATTAGATTATGAGACACATAAGTATGACAAGTCTTATGTGCGGAAACGAATCTGCTGAAATTCTCATTCGTGAACATTGTTACTGAAATTTCTGTTTTTCTGAATCCAGCCATCAAACTGTTTTTAGATGCGAGCACAGAAAAATTAATTGTTTCGAGATGCGTGCATAGAAAAAGTTGGACGACTGGATTTAGAATTTCAGAGATTTTAGAAACACTGTTCACGAATGATGGATTTCAGCATATTGCAATTCCTTATGTGCACCATCATTTCCTTGGTGTCATTTAACAGCCATAGCCAATAATAGAAAAATGCGGGGCTTGGTCGTCTTATATTATCCTAACCTAATTACTCCCCTAATTAATATTACAATTCAAACAAAAAAAATATCTGTTTTAACTTGCAACAATAGAGAACAAGCACTGACTGATCTGGGCCTACCTGTTGGAACTTACACAACAGAGAACAGGCACTGACTGAAACCATAGTTTCAAATAAAAAAACTTTCTTCCAACAATTAATAGAGAACAGACAATGACTGAACGAACCTCACATAGCATTTGAAGCTATAAATGCTTAGGCTAGCAGAGGCAAAAATTCAAATTCGTTTCATTAGTTTCGTTTTATTCATTAGATAGAACATAACAATGAAATCATTAAATCTGTTTCTACCCACCCTGCTTCTCTCTCTGGTCAATATCAGCCTATACACGCCTGTGGCTGCCGTGAACCAGCTCTCGACAAGTTCACGGTGGATCGTTGATGAGTCAGGTAAACGGGTCAAATTAGCATGCGTTAATTGGCCTTCACACCTTGAGACAATGGTTGCAGAGGGTTTAAGCAAACAACCAATTGATGCAATATCCAAGAGCATTGTCTCTAGGGGCTTTAACTGTGTCAGGCTAACATATGCTACCTTTATGCTTACAAATGAGTCACTATCATCACTTACTGTCAAGAGGTCGTTCGAATCGCTCAACCTCACTAATGCTCTACAAGGAATCGGTGTACACAATCCATCAATCTTGAATCTCACATTGATTCAAGTTTACCAGGTTGGCCTTTTGTTGTTTAGTCTCTAATTTTTTTTCCATATCACTTGAAAAAAAAAAACCTATGTTCACTGTAATTTATTTAAAATGTAGGCTGTGGTGTTTAATCTTGGAGAAAACAATGTTATTGTTATCTTGGATAACCATCTAACCAAACCGGAATGGTGTTGCTCCAATACAGACGGCAACGGTTTCTTTGGTGACACATACTTCCATCCCGATGTGTGGATACAAGGGTTACAAAAGATGGCCACATTGTTCCACGACGCGTCTAATGTGGTTGGCATGAGTCTGAGAAACGAGCTAAGAGGACCCCGCCAAAATGTCAGTGATTGGTACAGGTAATTGGTAACTATACTCTTTTTATTTATTTTTATTGAATTGAAAATTAGATATGAATGCCACTAATTCTACAATTAGAAATTATAATTGGTCTGGTACAAAATATATTGGCCACTGAACTAACTATTCAAATAAAACATGCATACAGATACATGCAGGAGGGGGCAGAGGCAATTCATGCAGTTAATCCAAAAGTTCTTGTTATTCTCTCCGGGCTATATTTTGACAACGACTTGAGCTTCCTCTCAAGTAAACAGGTCAAGCTGAGCTTTACCGGAAAGCTCGTTTTTGAAGTACACTGGTACAGTTTTTCTGACAGCAAGCCATGGAGCACCCTAAACACCAATCAGGCATGTGCAAATACAAGTGCAGATTTCATGAGAAAGGCCGGGTTTCTCCTTGACAAAGGGTGGCCACTATTCATGAGCGAGTTCGGGCTGGATAACAGAGGCGTGAACGATAATGACAACCGGTATTTTGGGTGTGTTTTGGCCAAGGCAGCTGAGCTGGACTTGGACTGGGCTATATGGGCACTTCAAGGGAGCTATTACTTGAGGGAAGGTGTGGTAGATCATGGAGAGACATATGGTGTGCTAAGTTCAGACTGGAGCACCAGTCAAAATGCTAGCATTTTGCAAAGGATCCAAGCATTGCAAAAACCATTCCAAGGTTCAGTTGTTAATTTCATTGACAAATTGATTTATTTCTTTTTTCAAATATATGATCAAACAAGAACCAACCTTTGATCTAGTAGCAAAGATAAATACCCTCCATGTGGAAGGTCGCAGGTTCAAAATCCGGATGGGAGAATTCCTTGTGGATAATTAAATAATTGAATGTCTTGACCTCCAACCTTTACTAAAAAATATATATATGATTAAACATGAAAATCATGAAAATTTCCCTTGTTGCCACGCATCGGATGAAAATTTTCAATAAATTGCAGGACCTGGATATGCCAATTTTCTACCTCACGAGAAATTATTCCACCCCGCAACCGCACTGTGTGTGACATGGAAACCAGGGCATCTGGTTCAGCTAGGCCCATGCGACCAATCTGCAGCTTGGAGGTACACCGAAGAAGGCAACATCAAACTGAGAATAGGCTTGAGTTGCATTAAAGCGGGGCCTGTTGGGGAACCAGTGAGGCTTGGGGACAACTGTTCTGGAGAGAGGTGGGAACTGGTGTCGGCATCGAAGATGCACCTTGCAAGAATGTACAATAGTGAGGGAAATCGTGTTTGCCTGGATGTCGATTATGATGGAAAGACGATCGTGACCAAGCCATGCAACTGTCTGAGTGACGACCATAAATGCGACCCGACCAGTCAGTGGTTCAAGCTAGTGAATAGCACGTGGAATTTTCTTTGAAACTTCTTATATTGTAATATGCAAATCAAATTACCAAAGTGTTTCGAAAAATATATGGGTTACGTCTTTGATCAATGAAAGAAAATTTGTTTGTTAGGATCATTGTTTTGTTGACTTCACAGTTTGATAATTTTCAAATGGTCGTGCTGTGCATTAGAAGCTTCTTATGAATGGATAAAAATACATGTATTAGTTTCTAATCTGGTTCATTTGTTGGACAAAAATAGGATATCACAAGCATACCGTTTTCCGTATTAACAATAATGGATTTAGTAAAAATCAACTATAAATCATAAGGAAGGTACCACCTTGTTGGGTTGGGTTGGAGATTGGCAGATCTGATTAAGATACCAGAAGACAAAATTGCATTAGATTACTGAACCTTTGACCAGCCTATATATTGGTGACATTAGTGAAAAGATGGGTAAATATATTGACAGATCAGTTTTGGCTTCATGCAGCGTACTAATCATATGCAGTGATGTTTTGACTATATTGATCTTGCGCTGCATGAAGTGAATACTACGCTGTTAATATTTTTGCTCGCGCCAATCTAAGATTCTTCGGCTGGAGCCTAGAGGTGGCAGCGTTCTAGGCTTGTGTAGGAAACAACGATCGAGAGAGGAGAAATTGGTACCGTTCTGGACTTGGAGTTTCGAAAGAGGAGAAATTAATTTCAGACAATGCAGGCCTAAATTTTATGGGCCTTTTCAGACCTAAATTAAACGAAAACCCGAATTAATAATAACAAAATAGTCTTGTAGGCCCTACTTTTTCCGACATTTTAAACCACAGAAATTTGTGCGAATTGCATTTTTTGCGAAACATTCTATAATTGTAGTTTTATGGTGTCTGTATCACTGTATGCCACTTTTTAACATACTAATACAATCTACGGGCAATTACCCAAAAAAATAACCATGCTTGTTCTTCAGTAGAAGTAAAAAAAAAACATTTATAGAAACATCAAATTTTTTGCTTAAAATACTATTGATGTATGTGCACAACAATTTATGCGCTAAATTAGATCAAATTTGGTCCACACTTGTATAAGAGATATTTCATATTTTGTTTTATCTGTAGAAGTATCTATATATGTTTTGCTAGATTTGTCAGGGCCACCATCAGTCTGGTCTCGGTGTGCCTTATAAATTCTGGTCCTGAAATGTCCACCAATCCCCTCTATAAAGAAACCATTAGCTGATTAAAAAAAAAAAGTAACTATAACCAACCAGTATTCTTTCCTTCCTTAGAAAAGAAAGAACGAAAAAACAACACCAAAGCAAAAAAAAAAACAAAACAAATAAGAAAGGAAATATTTTTAATCTCATGCATCTCTCCAACCAAACCACAAAACCATGGCCAAGCCTCCTCCCCTCACTCTCTCACCATCCCTCCAAACCACAACACCTCTCAAAGCTCCCACCCCCCTCCTCTTCATCCTCGTCTCAGCCGAACACCTCGGCCGGCAACATAAAGCGCCTTGTTCTAAGCCCGGAGGGGAGGGTTAAACTCAACCCTTCATCTGACCGAGAATTCTACTCCTTCCCTCGGTTTGTGACCCATGTTGACGACAGCTTCATCTCAACTCTCACCGATCTCTACAGAGAACGGCTGAAGCCTGACTATGAAATTCTCGACCTGATGAGCTCCTGGGTTAGTCACCTGCCACCTGAAGTGAAGTACAAGAGGGTTGTCGGTCATGGGCTCAATGCACAAGAGCTGGCTAGAAACTCCAGACTTGATTATTTCTTTGTCAAGGACTTGAATCAAGACCAAAAATTGGAATTTGATGGTGAGAGCTTTGATGCCGTGCTTTGTACCGTCAGTGTGCAATACCTTCAGCAGCCCGAGAAGGTATCCAATGATCTATGCGTTTCTATGGAAATGTTTTTTTTTATTATTATATTTTGTTTACATAAAAGAAGGAATTATATGTTAGGTTACCAGTACACTGAAGAAACTGTCCTGAGCAGTTAACCAAACACCATGTGCACAAAAGTAATTCAACAAAAGGTTACGCTCTGCAATACGGTTTGCACAGTCTGCAAGTAGCCACTTCTCAGACCTGGTGGCAGAAATTATGTTCTACTTGCAACAAAAGTTACCAGAAACATGTTTATTGTTACAGATTTACCAATGCAGATACTTCTCTTTACCACTTTTGACAGGTTTTTGCTGAGGTTTTTCGGATCCTAAAGCCGGGAGGTGTTTTCATTGTAAGCTTTAGCAACAGGATGTTCTATGAGAAGGCTATCAGCGCGTGGAGAGAGGGAACGGCATATAGCCGGGTTCAGCTGGTTGTACAGTACTTTCTCTCAGTTGATGGATTCACACAACCAGAGGTGGTCAAGAAGTTGCCTATGAAATCTGAAACTTCACCTCTTGATGGCATCATGAGATTGTTCGGACTGTCACAATCAGATCCATTCTATGCAGTGATTTCGTATAGAAACTTTAAGCCTTCTAATTGAAACATGTGCTGAAGCGCAAATACCAGTTACCCACTTCATAAAGTTGTACAGTATGTTGTGTACTACTTGAAGCAATAATTTACAATGCTTGATTGCAAGGAAGAGCTGCAGTTAATTTAAAGGCAGAGAACGAATTCATGTCCCACGAAAATAAATGACAACGATCAAAAGCAGAGGAACATTTAACTGCATAATTACCACGGATGCAGGAGTTGATATAAATCTGTATAGATATTATACATTGAAGCACTGGTGATAAATCTGTAAGCCTATTTTGTAACACAGAAGCTCACAGTCAGATAAAAAACGGTTTAATCTCAAAGATTACTAAAAGTAAAACCAGAGCTCCTGATTGCATGTTAAGAGAGATGCTATACTTTAACTATGCGCCAATACAATGCGAGCCATATTACAAGGTTAAACAACTTAGAACATGATATAGAGCATAAGAGAGAACATTTTTTCTCAGAGCAAAACTGACTGTAGTCTTAGAATTTATTGTAGCTCTATACTGGTAAATTTCTTGCTTCCAAACTCTCAAAGAATGCCAATCTGTAAGTGATCAGCAACGATTCCGACCTTTTCTAGCTGACCCTCAGAACATTCACCATGTGGAAAATGGTAGTCGGGTTAAAAGTTTGTTACCACGTGGAGCCTAAGCAGCAGCTACCATCTCAGGTACCAGTCTAGTGCCAGATCAGAATTCACAGAGAGAAAAAAAGATACCTAGCTGTTATAAATCACACGTGCTGAAACACAAAAATGCCTAACAGAGCAATCGTTAGCCTGACAAGACCACTAACTACACTAGGAAACTTGAGAAAGGAACTGTCAAAATGCTAGGATCTCTTTGCTGGTACGAAGGATAAATTAAATTGGACAAAAGCAAAATTTTGCTGGAAACTCCTCAAATAAACATTACTATCAGTTTGTCTTTGAAGAAGCCAATGCAACCAAGAAACCTCTGGAAATTTGTCAAGGAGCAACTACATGCATATATACAAAGAAGACAAACTATATACAGACTATAGAAAGCAAAAGAGCGCCACCCCAGACAGTAAGGTATTAGTGCAAAAATTACCAAAGCAAAATTTAATACTTGTACAGTACATAGGGCTCAGTAGTTCTGCAGCTGGGCCGAACGGCTGGTTAACGGCACATACCGAACACCAGTCACGTTTCGGAATGTAATAGAGCCATCCAGTTTCTTGTCAATAACTTGCAAGTCCTGAAAGAAATGCCCAACTGGAATGACCATTCTACCCCCTGGCTTTAACTGATCCAGTAGAGCTTTGGGTATCTCAGGTGCAGCGGCTCCCACATGAATAGCATTGTATGGGGCTGCTTCAGGCCATCCATCTCTCCCATCTACGACAGGTTAGAAGATCAGTTGGTTTTAGAAAGAGGCAAGAGTAAATAAGCAATTCTGTACCCCAAACAAAACCTTAAAACACCATACACTCTTTTGCACAATAAGATGCCGTGATGCTCAAGGAAACATGAAAATAAATCCTATGAGACTGTTACTTTCAGATTAGATGGATAGGAACTACCTCTGATTATTCTTTATCAAGTAAGAGAGTGATGAGGGAAATTTTACAGTTATTGGAGGGATGTACAACTTTTGTCATGTTATATAGGGAAATAATATGCAGCATGAATTCAAAGAAATTACTTGACGAATAAGAATTGTTTTAACATGTCTAACAGCATAATATAAAAACCTACCAAAAATAGAAGAAAAAATAATGCTGACAGCTCGAAGAACACAAAATTTTAGGAACCCCATAAGTATACTGAGTTGAAAATGAACTTGACAGAGGTACATAAAGTTGAGCAGGAGAAGAGGAACGGTAAAAGACACTTAATTAAGACTTCAGTGTTATTAGAATACCATGATAAAAGATAAAATCCAATGAGTTCTGAAATTTGCATACCAGCAACATGCAGAGAGAGGGAGCCTTTCTCCAGCAAATGTGCAGCTGCGCTTCTTTTGACATTCTCAATGGAAGCAGCAACAAGCTCAGGGATGTGCTCAATTCCTACAGCACGACCTTCCGGACCCACCATCATTGCAAAGCATGCTGTCAGGTACCCACTTCCTGTACAGAATTTCATATGATAATGTCCACCTCGACAAATTAAATTGATGTCAAGAACTCAAACTGGAGTGCTGGACTAATACAACCACAGAAATTTCGTCAAAGAAAACCCATCAGATTGTTGAGAAATTAAAACTCAACTACATCCTACAGAAGAAAGATAATGTTTGTTTAACTTATTTTATTTAGGTATTAACTGAAAATAGTGATGGTCAACAAACCTTACATTATTGTCACCTCAACAAATCATGTTACTGCACTGTATTTCTTGGAAAATAAGGGAGAACATTGCTTAATTTTGAACATACACTTTTTTAGTAATATAATGGAAGATATTCTACATTTCCCGATAAAATACAAAATACTTAACCTGAACCAACATCCAAAGCATGCATGCCGGGTTGTAGATGATCCTTGAGCAACTCCAGACACAGAGCGTGCATGTGAGGCGCTGATATAGTTGCATTATAGCCTATCGGCATTGGGCTGTCCACGTAAGGCGGGTACTCTTTCTGCACAAAAAGTGCTCTGTCGATTGTCTCCATTATTTCGGCCACTTCGTCAGATCTTAATTTTCCGTACTGTTGCAAGTGCTCAACCAGGGCTTTGTTTTTGTCTATTGAACCAGCTATCCAAAATTGCTGGGATGAATAAGCACAAAACAGATTGACAAAATTATTTCAGTTGGTAGTTTGTTCTAATTTAACCTAAGTTTAATGATTTCAATACAATATCAAATAACACCAACAACTGCAAAAGTTGTGATTTTAGGAATGAATCAATAGGCATGCTCGACATGCAAAAAAAAAAAAAGAAACAATGGAAATTCAAAGAGATACAAGTTAAAGAAATCAAGAGCCAAATATATATAATGTTATTTCAATACTTGTTTGTGTGTAAAATCAGGTTACCACACCTATTTGGTAAATTAAAGAATAGAAGTTCAAACACCAAATCAAAAAGCTCAAATCGTACTAAAAAAATTAGTTTTAAAGCATAAACCGTTACGGCTTCGAGAGAGAGAGAGACCTTTAGCAATCACTGCCAAGTTTTTGAAAAAAAGAAAGGGGCAGAAGGAGATGTGGCTATTTAAGTCAACTAACAAGCTTTCTAAAAACTGAATACACAGAATTTTTAATTTAATTCCCTAACTGAAAGTCAGAGAAGGTGTACCAGGAAAAGAATGAAACCTAGGAACCAGATCACCTATACAGTGGAAAAGAAGCAAAATTCAGTGTTAACATATGGCCACCAAATTTGGAATTGAATATCAGCTGTTCAATCAGAAATTTTTTCGCAAATTGTAACTGCGAATTATACACACAGGATTGTGTCCAGTACATCCTTTGAATTGCCTGAAAAAAGTACCACTAAAAAGTAACTTCTCTTTCTGAGAACCAGCCTTTGGTACTTTGGTAGGGTGGCAAAGGCAATGCTCTCCCCGTGTGGGAGGTCACAGGTTCCAAAACCGGATGGGAAAATCACACCGGATTTCTTGTTTCTCCCTTCAACATCCAAAACGCCAATAAAAGACTAAAACTTACACGGAAGAAAAGCCTAGGCCTTAAAGAGCGGAGCAATACCTCCATTTTTAGAAACGACCGGAATCGCCGACAGCCCCGCTGAAGCTTCTCACCAGGGTAGCAGGAGGGAAAGAACCGAGAGAAGTCGCACGAAGAGTAACGGCGCGACTGGAGAAGAGAGATGCGCGGCACGCTCAGAGGCAAACTCAAAAGCAGGCTACACATAGCTGATAGCTTCGCAGTGCACCTCCCTAGTGCGTGCGCTGTCTCGAAGGAGGACAGGTGGGGGACAAGGAGGTTCCCACGTGTGAGTAAACGTCGCTGGGAGAGAGGTCCGGAAGTTATATTTCTCTCCAGTGACAGTCACCGCCGTAGAATTCCTTTCATAATTTGTGTTGCTAAATAAAATAATGGCAGATACATTGCATTTGGAAATGGAGAGGATAATTAGCTATAACCTCACATATGTGTGGATTACGTGGCAGTTTATCATGTGGATAAAACAGGAAAACGGTTTGGATAATATTCGAAAAATTAAATATTTGAATATTTATGTAGATATGAATACAATATAGTTTTACGAATATATATCATATATTTTAATTAGATAATTAGCTAAATAAAAGATATTGTTATTTATTACTAAATTTAGATAAATATTATGAACTCAGTATCTTTTAATATTATTTTAACACATATTCGATCTAATTTATATTCCTATCTGTACTCAGCTGATATCTAATTCATATCTGAAAAATAAAAAATAAATATGAATATAGTTTTACACTGTGTGCTCCGTAGTCGCTCCGTTTTCACTCCTACGAAATCTAGCTTACTTGTCGTTCTCTGAACACAATTTTGTTTCAATCCGGACCGTCCGAACGGTATCCTGACCAATCCAGTTCAAGGTCGAATTGGACGGAGTTCCTTTGAAATACGTTATGTATAACGAACGGACCATGTTCAAACTCAAAAGATTCTTGGGATTTTTTTTTTTGTGGCTCATTGGCTAAGCTTTGTCGCATGTTGTTACAAATGATTAAAGCAAGTAAACCTTTTCTTTTTTTTATCTAGACATCAACTATTACAAATTTACAATGCCTATTGTGCATTTGTGCTATAAATACACAGTTGGACCACTTCTATCAAATCATTTTTCCAGAATCAACATCTCGGTACTTGTTTAGCTATATCTATATCTATAAGAATAAGTTTTAAGGTCTTTTGCCTACTGCTTCAACCAAATAATAAGTTTAAGGCCCAGGACCAGGAGGTCCGCTGTTATTTAATCAACTACAGTTAGTGCTCAAACAGACCAATAATTGACTATTTAGTTGACTAGTGGGGCAGAATATTAGACTGATCAGTGGGGTCGAAGAGGAGGTCAGATTACAAGAAGAGGGCAACTTGGTTCGTGGTGTGCGGGTTATTCCAAAAATCTGCGAAGGCTATGCTGCAGTTAATTAAATTTGTTATGTGCCAGTGCCAGGTATGTAATGAAAGTTGCAAGGTTATGGAGACACTCAGAAAGGACAAATTGACAAAAGCATCTCAGTTCTAGAGAATGGCCCAAGAATTAAAGAGGTCAATTTGGGTCCGATGCCCATCGGACTCAAAGTGAGTTTGATGGGTTCGATGACCGTCCGATCTGCTTTTTCGCAACCACAACTTTCGCGTATGCTTTAAAATTTCATGCAACGAATCTTAAAGAGGATTGGACGGTTCCGAAACCCATCGGACCCAAGCAGCTCTCAGAATTAAATGGTCAAATGCTAGTGCAATGACAATGGTCTGGTTAAAGTATACATTATGTTTTCTAGTCGGCGGTGAATGTGATTTGTGGATTATATATTTTGTGTAGTTTGTTTTCATATTGTCTATTATAAGTCGTAACAAACAATTAGATAATGCTATTTGTAAAACTAGTTAATTCATTTTCAAATTAGCCTGGTTTCTTTGTACCACCATCCTGTATTAGAACTCTAAAATGTTTTCCTTCAACGAGCTAATTTCTGAGGGATTCATTTTCACACATTTTGTGAGGTCTGAAATTAATTGTTTTAGATTGAATGATCCAAATCAAACTACAGAATAAACACCATTGCTACAGACTACAGATGACGCCGAACAGAAGACATTTACACACACAAAATGAACTTGAGAATTCAAATTTATTTACTTTCCTCCTATGAACACAACAAGTCAATAACTCAAGCCAAACAATTCTTTAGCATCAGCATAAAGCGTCAATCAGAAAAATATTTTCAAACATGGCATCGAGTGTGCCAGTCACAACTATATTCGATCAGAAACTGCACACAAGGTTTACTTCATCTCTGTACCTTTTCCAGAGGCAAAGACCTAGACCAGCACAAATGGCTAATATCATATTCACTCTCCTTCTCCGTATCCACTTTCTCCTTGGCCCTTCCATCTCTGCCAGATCAATCCACATCATCAATCCAGACCAAACTGACAATCAAATCGCATCGAAGCGTCTCCTCCTAAGCCATGCCACCACCGCCTCAGCTGCACACTTCATGTCACATCCACTTTGGGTTGGTGTTACAGTATCCTTTGCTGCCGGTTTTTTCCTTGGGACCATCTTTTATGCCATATATCGACTTTCCGCAAAATACTGCAATCGCAGAGTCTTTATCAAAAAAACGCCTTCATCCTGAACCAGCCCATGCTGCAACAGTATTTACCCCTCTCCTTCTTTCACCCGATAATCTCTCCTTTGTTGATGACTTGTGCCACAGACGCCTCCCAACACCTCTTCAAGTGATTGGCCGTGGCAGCTGTGGTGAAGTCTACCGTGGAGACCTCATCTCTGCTGACCGCACCGTCCCAGTTGCCATCAAGAAGGTAGTGTACCCATCACTCGGTGCCACCCAGCTCTGCGCTGAAGAAAGCAAATTTTTAGACCACCGCATGCGCCAAATCCGATCTGAGATCAAGACAGTCAGCCGCATGCGACACCCCAACCTAGTTCGGCTATTGGCACACGTACCATAGCCAGGAAGTCATTGCCTTGTCTACGAATACATGCCACATGGCTCACTACATGATGTGTTAAAACATGGAAACCCTGAGTTAGACTGGCCTTGCTGGTACAAGATCGCACTGAGCATAGCTGCGGGTCTCGAGTACCTTCACATGGTGCACCAACCTAAGGTAATACACCGTGACTTGAAACCAGGTAATATTCTCCTAGACATAGACTTAAATGCCAGAATCGGAGATTTCGGGCTCGCGAAGCTTGTCCAACTCGACACCGCCAGTGGGGCAATAAATTCCAACAATATTGCAGGAACACTTGGATACATTGCACCTGAGTACTACCAGAGGCTCTTATGCACAGAGAAGTGTGATATCTATTCATTTGGTGTGATTTTGCTTGTGTTGGTTACTGGGAGGTTTCCCAGCAATGATTTTTTTCAGATGACAGATGAGTTGTGCATCGTGGGATGGGTGAGGGCAATCATGCGGTCAGACGATCCGACGGCAGTGATTGATCCAAAGTTGATTGGTAGAGGTATTAAGGAGCAGATTCTGTTGGTGGCAAAAATAGCTTGTTTTTGCAAATATGATTTACGGTACATTTTGGCCCAGATAGGGTTGTAAGTACTTTTACACAAGGACTTCTACCATCTTTTCGTACTTTCAATTCAGGTGGAAATTACAAAGCCAACCTAAAAACAGTATTGTTTCTATCTATTGTAAAATGAATTAATCATATTCAAATAGAGTCATCTAAAGCACACCTGATTTGGGTTCATATTATATTTGAGTTTGGTCACTCTTGGTAGGTGTTTAAGTCCAAGTCTTATTTTGATAAAAAAAAAAGTCCAAGTCTTATATACAACATATTATTTTTGTTCTACATATTATTTCAAAAGTTTATTAAATTGGACTGATTTGAAAAATAAAATCCTTCAGATTTTTTTTGATAATCATTTTCTTTCTGTTTTCATTTGAACTTGTTCCTATAACTCAACTGCACAAACATCTCTCTCAGGTCTTTTCATCTGACTGGTACATCTAATATGAGTCAATTATTATACTTTGAACTTATCAATAGGGTCTATATCAATTTTCAACAATACCCCAGAGAAACTAACTAATATGTAACTCAGCCATAACTTCCACCGACTCAAATCCAGTCAAAAGAAAAAAAACAAATGCTTTGATGTTTAACTTTTTGCTAGTCATGAATAAAAATTTACATGCACAAGAACACTTAACTGATACAAGTAATCTGAAATGAAAAATAATGAATAGAAGAATGAGAAAAAAGATATTTAGACGACTTTGACTTCAAAAACTAATAATTAATGGAATTCTGATCTCAGAGTTAAGATCTTAGCACAGTCAAGAATGCGTACTATTCTTTTAAAGACCAAAAGAGCCCCAAATTTCTGATCACAAATGTACAAAGAACAGTATTGTAGAACTTTCATGGAACCTACCTACAATTGGAATATTCATTTCCATAGTCTTAGAAGTCCAAAAGAAGTTGAGGAAGCACTCTCTCCAGATGAGTAGGCTCAATGGTGTCAATTCCTTCTGCTTCAGCAATTAAGGCGGCACGCTGAATAGCCTCTGTGATTAATAAATTATTTAATGGATGGTCAAAGATTCAGTTTAAATAACTTTTATGATATTTATTGAACTATATAAATGAAAGCATGAGCACCTGCAACAAATATCCTCAGAAGCTCACAACCTACTTTCAGTGCACTGGCATTAGCTGTCATCATGAAAAGTTTAAGCAAAACGGATCAAAAAAAAATTATAACTTGCATATTAAAAGATACTATATAAGTATTAGGATGCAACCGGGTAAATAATGCAGGTTTTAGTTATTATTTGGTGCTTGCTTATATTTGAGGATGCCTCTTAGTTCTTACATTTTAATATTAAATACATGGATAAGTTGATCATGCATCACTAGAAAAGTTAAATTTAACAATATATATAAATTTTATATAGTAATGAAGTACCTGTTGTCGCTCGACTCTTCTTTGATGTGCTTGGGCCAGCCTGCTGTACCAAACAAATACATCAAAACATCTATGCCAACTTTTGATTTATGGAAACAAATTCATAATCTCAGTACAAATTGCTCTGTGGCTTTTCAAAAAGATTGCTCTTAATAGATATTTTTTAATCTCAATCAGACAGTGGCACCTTCAGTCCAGCTTAATCCAGCATGAACTTTTAAATGTTGAAGTACTAATTAGCATTGCTAGCCCAGTTACTCATTAATTTAGTTAGGTCATCTAATTCATCTCCCGTACACAAAGCAAACTGAAATTAAATCTAAATACCTAGAAAATTGGGCACCACTTAGATTTAAACTCGAAGATGACACCGTACCTCCAAATCGATGGCTTCGTTCCCTTCGACTTTTTTGCTTCTCCTGCTCCAAACCAGCTTGAAAATCGCGTGAATGAGATCCTGATCACATCAGTACACTCAAAATTCGGTTTCATAAAAGATTTTTAACATTAGAAATAACGATTGGAATAGAGCAAGAGTATTCTAATGACGCACAGGATCAAAGTTCTCTTCCATTTCGAAATAATCCGAATCCAAACAGCTCTGGCGGAGGCGCGGCTTTGATTTTGATTTCTCTTTTCTTACCAATCTATTGGTACGCATGTTGCACAGCATACACCTCGCGAAGATATAAAATTGGGCTCAAAATATTTTATGCTTTGTTACTATTTGATACTTCAGGCCCAATTAGGTAAAACATCGGTGTTATAATTTGAGGCCCAAGAACATAAAAGCCTCGAGTAAAACAAATGAATAAATTTAATTTTGGGCCGGTCGGTACAATTTGTACACACCATGGGCCGCATAATTGGTACAATTCAAAAATAAATTAATTATTCATTGAGCAATTCGAAATATCAAGAATTTAATTTTATCGACATTGATTGGCAATCAAATAATTTTTAATTGGTTAAGAAAATCAATCTTATATCCATTCAAACATTCAACGGCATCAAGTCGAAGACGATATAAATTCGTTGTGCTAACTTCAATATTAATAGAAGGCGCCAGAAATACACTGTTGAGGTTCAATTGTCAGCTCGAAGAAAACAAGAGATTGACAGAAACGACGGCTGTCGCCTGTCCTCATCACGTGCCCGTTTTATCCATTTGTTTCTTTGCAACTTCGCATAGCACATTGATTATCTCCTGGTATTTTTTATTACTATTTATTACCCCTTTTTAAAATCTCGTTCGTGATATGTGGCTGAGTGTAAAAGTTGGATGAAAGAAAATAAAAAAAGAGGAATATCAAGAGGCCAATTGCGTATGAAAACCTCCTCCCCTTTTATGGGCCAATTAGGTGATAATTTTGTTTTTCCTTTTTTTCTTAAATCGAAGCTTGGGTGATGATTGTTTTTGTCTTTTCAGGTTTTTGTGACAACTTACTAGTTACAAGTTACAAGAAGTAAACCACACGGAACATTGTATTAGTTTGCCGCAGAAGATCCGAACCAGCAGTTTGGCCAGTCAAACCTGTAGCGCGTTGACTTGGAAATTGTAGAGGTGCAATGGCAAATTGGCAATGGCGCAATGCAATAATGCATGCATGGCAAGTTGGCAACTGGAAATGGCTCCATGCCAACCTGACAGGCCAACTTGCACTGCATGCCTTTTAATTTATTACCTCCTCGACCTACGTACCTCTCTCTGACTCATCTTTTGAGTCTCGTCTCTTTTCCAATTCTGCTCGTGTTTTTTCTGGTCTGTTTTTCTCAGAAAGAAGAACAGTATATATATAACATATTATGTTGAATTAACACCCATGTATAATATGAGGAGGGTTCAAATGCCTCCATTTTTCATGCCTCTACCATGCCTCCATTTTTAAAAACTTAAATAACTCAAAATTTAAAACTAAAAAATCAAAATAAAACCGTTAGATATGATCTACATCATTTTATCTATGTGCTCATAAAAAATTATCACATTTTGATTTTGTTTTTATGTGAATCAATAAATCGAAAAATCAACGTCTAGAAATTATCCACATTAGTACATTTTTTACAAGCTCTTGATGACAACCAAAATAAAATTAAAATGTCATAATTTTTTACACGTGCATAGATAGAATGATGTAGATCATATCCAACGATTTTATTTTGATTTTTTAGTTTTAAATTTTGAGTTATTTAAGTTTTTAAAAATGGAGGCATGGTGGAGGCATTTGAACCCTCCTCGTATAATATATATATAACTAATTGATAAGCCTAAATTTCATATATCTTTTTGGTAGGATTTGGTCTCTAAATCTATCCCCTTTTTATTGGTTTAAAGCCATTTAGTTTAGATATTGCACCAAGTTCGAGATACTGCTATGCTTTCATATATTTTCAGGTACTAGAAGTAAATGGGAAGAATTTGGAGCAAGTCCGGACACGATCGGAACCTAGACGGCATGTAGAGGCAAGAATCAAAGGAAAATTGCGAGCCGCAATTACCATTATTGCAGCCCGCAATGACAGAACTTCTACAAGACAGCTCACTGCCACAATTTTGCACCATTATTGCGACCCGCAATTATCATTAATTGCGACCCGCAAATTCTTCACTGTTTCCGAATTTTGGGCTGCTACAGGTCCGGACTTATGTTTAAAGCCCGAACCTCCTTCCCCAAAGGGGGTAGTTCACTTTTTACACTTCCTTCTCAGCTGGGAACGACCTGAAGAGCTAGGGCTTCAGATCTAGGGCGATTTGGAGAAGGAGAAACTCAAGGGAGAAGAGATTTGTGTTTGGATTTGCATTCTCTACTCTATTTTCCTTTCTCTAGACTTTGGTAACAAACTATTTCTCCCATTTGTAACTATTCACGCCCTTATGAGAGGCTAATCTCCTCTCTAGGGGCGATGGCATGTAAAACTCGAAACTAGGTGCACTCTATCTTACTCGATTTGTGGTTTTTATTGACTATTAGTGATTTACTCTTTTAATACTTGATTTATGCATGGATTGTGTGGTTTAACCTTACTCCTCCAATACATGGATTTAGGGATTTATTCAATGACTAAAAATCACTTGTGTTAACTCCCCGAACAAAAAGAGTAAAGAATAGGTTATTAGGACGAAGTACTTAACCGAGAAGTCCGAGGTAACCTAAAAGTTCGATATTAGCTCACGAGGTACTTAACCGTGAAGTGCGCGCTATTATCACTTTAGAAACACCCACGTATGCTTTAGGAACGCGAATCGAGTAGATTGAGACCCTAGTGGATAGGAATGCCGAAGCCCCTGGAACTCCAACTCTTGAATCAGACCCAAGACTTTTATTATTTGCTTCCTTTGATTTAATTAGATTTAGAAACCAACTCAAACTTTGTCTGTCTAGCTTAATGAATTGGTGAGAATCAGTACTTTACGAGTTGTCCCTGTGGATTCGACACCCGAAATACTACTTGGCAAGATTGTATGCTTGCAATCAAATTACGTGTATTAGGGTTCATAAATAAGCTATAGAAAAACACGAACACTAATCCGTTAGGACGGAGAGGAAACGAGCAAGATGTTCATATATGCGCACGGTGCACGGACAGTGACGGATAAACTAATCACGTGTTTATACTACTACTAATTAAGCAGATTTCTGATTAAAAATTAAGCGTTACAATACAAAACTATTGTGCGCTTGGAGATTGAAAGGTGCAAAGTGCAAACCAAGTGACAGAGCTCAATTGACATTTGATAATGACATTAACAGTGACAGGAAACGAAAAGTTGAAAGCAAATATATATACCTATATATATAGCTCGAGTAGAACTAGGGTGAGCTGTGCTCACCAAGTCTTTTGGTGAGCACACCTCCAAAAATCGCATTTACAAAGTTCAAATAGTCGATTCGACTTTCCAACGTGTTCTTCATATTAAAATGTGCTTGGAGACCAAATTTTACATTTTTTGGAAATTTTTTACTATTTTTTCAGTGCATTTGAAAATCAGTGTTTTTTGAATTTTTTTTTTTATTTAATGAAAAGTTGTGATTTTCAAATGCACTGAAAAAATAGTAAAAAATTTCCAAAAAATGTAAAATTTGGTCTCCAAGCACATTTTAATATGAAGAACACGTTGGAAGAGTCGAATCGACTATTTGAACTTTGTAAATGCGGTTTTTGGAGGTGTGCTCACCAAAAGGCTTGATGAGCACAGCTCACTCTAGTTCTACTCATATAGCTCCATTATATAGGTACATGAATACATCCGATATATATACTAGTAAAATTAATTGGAGTTGGCTACGGTGCTACATGTCGCATAGAGGGCCTCCGTGCAACAGCTCAATATTTAAATTTTTCAAAATCCTAACGGTCGATCCGAACCGTTCAACATGATCTTCATATGAATATGTACTTGCAAATCAAATTTTATATTTTTTAGAATCTTTTTACTATTTTTTTAGATAGGTAAAAAATCACTTGATCTGAATGTACAAATCAGGTGATTTTCTACCTATCTAAAAAAATTAGAAAAAAATTCTAAAAAATATAAAATTTGATTTGCAAGTACATATTCATATGGAGATCATGTTGAACGGTTCGGATCGACCGTTAGAATTTTGAAAACTCAAATATTGAACCGTTGCACGGAGGCCCTCTATACTACTAACATATTAGCCAGATTCAAATAAATTAATATATACCGTGATTGAAACAAGGAAGCTTTGTAATGGTTAAGTTATTAGTAATTAAAATTAGCTAGGGTAATGCATGCGTTATAATTAAGTTTCCTCATTATGTAGAAAGCAATAAACGCATATATAAAACCAATTATCTCTTTGCAACTATGTCAAATTGCTTAAATTCATGATTTAGCAGGGTCAAAACATAAAATCATCTCTATACTATATATATACTCCTCGAGCCATGCGAAATTAATTAGCACTAAGTCCACTCATTAGCAATCAATTAATTAATCAAACAATTAATATCATATGAAATGGTGCTGGTGTAACGGTATAATTAATATATGCGTCTATATTCTTCCCGCTGTATTAATTGCGTTCCAGTTTTCCAGTACCGCCAGCGGTTTCGCGCGTCCCCTTCTAATCTTCTAATTATTAATGAATAAAACGTGCCTCTGTTAATTAATACACAAAGGATTATTAATCTAAGTATTTGTTTTGTAAATAAATAAATAAGAAGGGTCGGTTTGCCATGTGGGGTCGCAGATTTGTAAAGCGCACTGACGGATTATATTAGATATATTCAAATTGTTTAATTTAAATTTGTATGAATTTTAAAGATAGATAGATTTATCTATCTCTATTTTTTTGAAATGCACAAATTTCACAAGTTGTCGTTTTCTATGCACAAATTTCAAAACAGATGAATAGATGGATTCTTTCAGAATCACAGCAATCTATTGGATTGATTTTAAATGATGAATCTGAACTGCTGAAATCTATCTAACTTATGAGTGATACGTCTACATACAAAAATTTTAAAATTTTGAATTAATTTAGTATAAAGTCACGCGATCAATATTAGAAGGTTTATAAATAATTTTAATGCATTTATTTTTTGAACGTTTTTTTACCACTTAATTCTATACAAAATTAATTCGAAAATTGAAATTTTTCGCATGTAGATGCATCACTAGTAAGTTAGATGGATTTCAACAATTCGGATTCGTTACTAAAAGCAATCCGATAAATTTTAGAGGATTATTTTTTTTAAAGATAGATTAATTTTTAGATCTTTGTTCACAAAAGAGCTTGATGAACTAAGAACACGCGAGTTCTACTCTGTATTTTTTTCTTTATTTCGGCTATAATGTATATATTATAGTGAGAAATAAATTTGCTGCGATTTCAAAGAATCGCTAGGTCTCTGCGATTCCAATTCCAACCATTTATATGCTTCAAAATTCATGCAAAAAAACTAATTTCTTTTGAGATATCTGCATTCCAATAAATAAACGGTTGAGATTAGAATCGCAGAACCTGCGATTCTTAGATTTGTTTTCATTATAGTGTGATCCACATGCGATATGTTTTCCAAAAGAAGGGACAAAAGGGATAATCCTAGTGTTTAATTAAATCGCTCTTATATAATGACGGCGAATTAGATGCAATGCATAGCTATAAAAGACAAAAAGTATATAATTAGGGAATCTCTGCACCATGACACCCGAAATCTCCGGGAATTTATATGGGCAGTTAATTAGTTAAGGGGTCTTCATATTTGCTTGATTGCTTGTTCTACCTAGTTTCATTTCATCACTGAATAAATATATTTATCAAACTCATACTCTTGATATATTTGTTCGATTCCCTGTTCTAATATATATATATATATATATATAGAGATAGGCTATGGTGAGTTGTGAAGTAAAACATCGTTTTACTTCACGCCATATTTTCATTTTGAAAATTAAAACAACCTATCCGAACCGTTCAACTTTTTCTAAATATTGAAATGTGCTTGGAGACTAAATTCTACATTTTTTGGAATTTTTTTACTATTTATTAAGCCACTTTGAAATCGCTGATCCACTGTGAACAGTAAAAAACAGTAAAATTTTCTGGACCACCGGATCAGCGATTTTCAAAGTGGCCTAATAAATAGTAAAAAAGTTCTAAAAAATGTAAAATTTAGTCTCCAAGCACATTTCAATATAGAGAACATGTTGAGTGGTTCGGATCGGTTGTTTAGATTTTCAAAATAAAATATGAGCGTGAAGTAAAAATGACCTCTTACTTCACAACTCACCATAGCCCAGCTCTATATATATATATATATATATATATATATATATATATAGAGCTGGGCTATGGTGAGTTGTGAAGTAAGAGGTCATTTTTACTTCACGCTCATATTTTTATTTTGAAAATCCAAACAACCGATCCGAACCACTCAACGTGTTCTCTATATTGAAATGTGCTTGGAGACTAAATTTTACATTTTTTAGAACTTTTTTACTATTTATTAAGCCACTTTGAAAATCGCTGATCCGGTGGTCCAGAAATTTTTACTGTTTTTTACTTTTCACAGTGGATCAGCGATTTCAAAGTGGCTTAATAAATAGTAAAAAAATTCCAAAAAATGTAAAATTTAGTCTCCAAGCAAATTTCAATATAGAGAAAATGTTGAGCGATTTGAATCAGTTGTTTGAATTTTCAAAATGAAAATATGACGTGAAGTAAAACGACGTTTTACTTCACAACTCACCATAGTCTATCTCTCTCTCTCTCTCTATATATATATTGTCTTTAACAACAACTATATATATTATATTATTATATTCATTGGCAGCTCATTTTGATAACTAATTACAAAATAGGATTTAAGTAAATAAGATTAGTGGTAAATGGATATCAATATATGAAATCATGTCTATCCTGTTACTCGTGTATATATATAGTCTATATTAGCTAGGAAGTCCGAAAAGAAGCAATGAATCTTACTAGAAAATTCAAAATTGCTTACTGGCTACTGAAATGCTAGCCGCCTAGCTATATAGCCCAGTTGCAACTAATCATGCACACCGATGAGTATAAGTGATAATGTCATTTGTATGAACCACAATTTTCTAAAAATATATCCCATATTTTTTCTGGTCGAAAGTTATATATATCCGTTTCTAATTTGAACAGTATATATTCCCACGCAAACTCCAACATTTCTAATTTCCATCATATATATTAATATATTTCAAAAGAAAAAAAGAAATTTGTGATTACGTAGAATGAATTGATGTTCTTTGTGTGAGAGGTCGTGGATTTAAAATCTGCGTGAGAGATTTTTTATTGTAGATGTTAAATAACTGGGTGACTTGATCTTCAATTTTTACGTAAAAAAATTAGAAAATGGTGACGGTAACTTCATTTTGTAAAGATATTATAATTTAATCGACGATCCCATGAGAGTTTTTTCTTAAGAAAATATAGAAGTTGCCAAAAATAATGTCTATTTGTTTTATTATTCAATTCATATTGTACTAAATAATTAGGTATAGATAAAAAAAATCATGCAAAAATAGTATATTAGCTCAAATAATTAGGTCTTAATTAGTATGGCTCTCAACAAATTATGAATTTAAGTCACTATATGCAGGTGTGGTCTCAATGAACAAATTATATTTAAAGCCAATTTGTCTATTTCATTACTATTGGATAAAATATTAGTATTTAATGTATGTTGATACTTAATATATTAAGATACATATCTTTTTATTTAAACGTTTAAAGACTTAAAAACTTAAAAATAATACGATAATTAAGTAGCGTATAAATTTCCGTAAAGAAATACAAGAGAGTTGCTTGCATGCTTGAATATTTATTTTGTACCTCATTTCAAACATATTCTTTTTTAATTAAGAGATAAGTGTGAAAACAAATATATAGATTATCCGAACAAAATAAATAAATGAGGAAAAAAAGGAGACAATTAGGTGATATAACATGGCTAAGGAGCTACACCAGTACCTTTAAATGTTTTTAATAACATGATATAACATGGAGACAATTAGAAATATTGTTGGAGTTTGCGTGGGAATATACACTGTTCAAATTAGAAACGGATATATATAACTTCCGACCAGGATTAAATTTGGGATATATTTTTGTGCCGATACCGGGACCGGTTGATTTGCATAATTATTTTGACTAGCTGAATAATGATATTGACTCAGATACAAAATTTGACCTTGGTGACTCGGTTGTTGGAGAAGATGATATGACCGAAATTAAAGATGAGATTAGGATGTCAGATGTAATGACGGAGTGACAATCGTCTATTCTCTTTATTAATCGGGAAATGCAGCATCTTTGTCCGGCATTTAATGACGATGTGCCGATGCCGTACAAGAATGAACCATTTTTTTAAAGAGAATTAACAGGAAAAAAAACAAATTCTTCTTTTGTTTGACTGTGGAAGTTTTTTTTCCTGTTAATTCTTTTTTGAGGAGGGATCCACTTATAACATTTGTAAGTTACAACATCTTACAATAATTTGGTTTTGCAATTTTAAAAGTCCAAACAGTCGATTCAAACCGTTCAACATGATCTCTATATTAAAATGTGCTTGGAGATTAAATTTTTCATTTTTTTTTATATTTTTACTATTTATTAAGTATTTTACAAAACGGTTGTTTTTGTACCATTCTGGACCACTGAAAAATAACAGTTTGTAAAATACTTAATAAAAAAATTCAAAAAATGTAAAATTTGATCTCCAAGTACATTTTAATATAGAGATCATATTGAATGGTTTGGATCAACTGTTTGGAATTTGAAAATCTCAAAACCAAATTGTTGTAAAATGTTATAAAATTGTTGTAAGTGGATCTCTCCTCTTCTTCTTTTGTTGAAAGCTTAATTATTAAATCTCATTGTTGGTATTTTAATTTTAAAATTTCCTATGGTTAATAGAAAAACCATTGAAAATGACTAAATGCAAAATATTTGGAGAATAAATTTAAAAGAGTGAGGCTATGGTGCTATGCATAGCACGGATGGTTAGTGTACTACGGCTCAATATGGTACTTTTTAAAATTCTAACGGTCGATCCGAACCATTCAATGTGATAACCATATGAATATGTACTTGCAAACTAAATTTTATATTTTTTTTGAATTTTTTTACTATTTTTTTAGATAGGTAGAATTTTGATGGTCCAGAATTTTCAGAAAACACTGATTTTTCTACCTATCTAAAAAAATAGTAAAAAAATTCAAAAAAATATAAAATTTAGTTGACAGGTACATATTCATATGGATATCACATTGAACGGTTCGGATCGACCGTTAAAATTTTAAAAAGTACCATATTGAGCCGTAGTACACTAGTTATCCGTGCTATGCATAGCACCATAGCCTCACTCAATTTAAAATATCAAGATTCAGTTGGTGATAAACAAAAGGAGAAAATCTTATGTGACGACAACACAGTATCCAAAAAATAAACCATGTTAGGTATGTATAAAATAGTTATTAAATAGGTCTCAGTTGTATCATAACCTATCAATACCAAACCTAGGTCGACTCTGGTATATCATAGCACGACATGCACTGAATTTAATATGAACTTTTGCATTCCAATTTTTTATATTCGGCAGTCGGCACGTATATATATGCACTAAATTCAAAGGAGGTGAAAACGGTATGGATAATATCCTATCGTATTTGATTTGTATTTAAAAAATTAGATGTGGATATTCGATATTTAAATATCCGTGTGAATATGAATACTGATATGGTTTTACGTTTTAATTATATGTATCTGAATATATAGTAGATATATATCATATATTTTAATATATATTATGAAAAAATATTGTTATTTACTAGTAAATTTAGATAAATATTATGAACTTTGGTATTTTTTAATATTATTTTAGTAAATATCTAATCCGATCCGTATTCGTATCTGTATCCGGCTGATATTCAATCCGTATCCGTATCTGAAAAATTAAAAAAATATAGATATGGTTTTACCACTATCCGCTCCGTATTCGCTCCGCTTTCAACCCTAACTCTTTGGCTACCTTTTAAAGAGAATAATCATCATTAAGCCAAGCAGATTTCAATAAAGAATTTGTGATTTCACATGCACTGATATGAGTAGCTTCAATTAATACAATGGAAGGTCCATAATTAGGTTGCTTTTGATCTTATTGTAATCTTGTTCTTAGCTAAGATGAGCTAATGAGATATTGGCAGCTTTATTACTTATCCTTGATGCCATCCAATATTCATTTACCTTTGGCTTTATATCCGAGGCACCTCATTAATTATCTTTTTTTTTTGTTGAGAAAACTCACCTCATTAATTATCATTTTATTTTTTATTTTTGGGAGCATTGTTTGCTCCTCCTTTTTTCTCTTTTCTATCTTTTATCTTTTCTCTATTTTCTCCTCTCTCGATCATTATGTTTGTATATGTTTGTTGAGGAGGGTTCAAATGCCTCCATTTTTCATGCCTCCATCATGCCTCCATTTTTAAAAACTTTAATAACTCAAAATTTAAAACTTAAAAGTCAAAATAAAACCGTTGGATATGATCTACATCATTTTATCTATGCACGTGTAAAAAATTATGATATTTCAAATTTGTTTTGGTTGTCATCAAGAGCTTGTAAAAAACGTACTAATGTGGATAATTTCTAGACGTTGATTTTTCAACTTATTAATTCACATAAAAACAAAATCAAAATATGATAATTTTTTATGAGCACATAGATAAAATGATGTAGATCATATCCAACGGTTTTATTTTGACTTTTAAGTTTTAAATTTTGAGTTATTAAAGTTATTAAAAATGGAGGCATGGTGGAGGCATGAAAAATGGAGGCATTTGAACCCTCCTCATGTTTGTTTGGCTTAATATATAATTAGTACACATAATGCTTTAAAATATATATATATATATAGAGAGAGAGAGAGAGAGAGAGATGGGCTATTGTGCTTTGCAAAGTAAAACCCCCTCTTTACTTCGGGCCATATTTTCATTTTTGAAAATCCAAACAACCGATCCGAACCGTTCAACATTTTCTAAATATTGAAATGTGCTTGCAGACTAAATTTTACATTTTTTGGAATTTTTTACTATTTATTAAGCCACTTTGAAAATCGCTGATCCGGTGGTCCAGAAAATTTTACTGTTCACAGTGGATAAGCGATTTTCAAAGTGGCTTAATAATTAGTAAAAAAATTCCAAAAAATGTTTAATTTAGTCTGCAAGCACATTTCAATATTTAGAAAATGTTGAACGATTCGAATCAGTTGTTTGAATTTTCAAAAATAAAAATATGACCCGAAGTAAAGAGGGAGTTTTACTTTGCAAAGCACAATAGCCCATCTATATATATATATAGATATTTATGTCGGAAATTAAGTATAGGATATATGATCGTTGTCTCATTTTCATTGGTTCGTATACACGTATTAGTAATTCATTGCTGGCTCACTTTAATCATACCTTTTATTAATTCATTTTGGATATGAATTTCGTCATGTTAGGTGCAAGTTCAAAACCATGACTTTGCCATTTTCTATTTAAATGTAAACATCGTCATGCCTTATCCAAAGCTATCCTGGCCTTTTTGGGATCGGATATTTGACAAGCCTACACAGTTATAACACATGTTCAAGAGGAATTCGTATCATCTGCATTAACTCAAAAAGGAATCTTTTGAGTTAATGAATCTCAACCGTTCGATTTATTTAAATATTCGTGCAGATTAGATCTGTACTAATATTGAAAGACTCCTATGTTATAGGCAGAAATCAGATTATCTCCGTTTAATATCAGACTGTTGAGATTCATTAACTCAAAATATTCTTTTTTGAGTTAATGCAGAGGATACGCATTCGTTCAAGAGGGCAACGGTAAACATATCATGTACTTATTTTAAAAAAAAATCATAATAAAAACTATTTTACTCTCGCTTAGTTTTAAAATGCCCCATTATTTTTTGCACCAATCATGCCCAACGTTCTTATTTTCGTTTTCAAGGTGCTCTCCATGTCAGAGGTTACAAATTCGAAACTAAGATAGAAAGATTCATTGTGGATATTAAATAATTTTTTTTTAGTAAAGGTTGAGGTCGAGACACCCAACTAATTAATATCCACAAAGTATTGTCCCTTCCGGATTTCGAACCTGCGACCTTCCACACGGAGAGCATTGCTTTTGCCACTAGACCAAAGACTGATTTGCAAATATTAAATAGTTGAGTAGCTTAATCTCTAATTTTTACTTAAAAAAAAACCTGACATTTTAACTCTACTCTTGAATTTATTAGAAAAGAAAAGAAAGCAACATTAATTCATTTCAGATATTATCCCTTCCGGGTTTCGAACCTGCGACCTCCCACACGGAGAGCATTGCTTTTGCCACTAGACCAAAGACTGATTTTCAGATATTAAATAGTTGAGTACCTTAATCTCTAATTTTTACTTAAAAAAAATGACATTTTAACTCTACTCTTGAATTTATTAGAAAAGAAAAGAAAGCAACATTAATTCATTTCATTTGTGTGAAAGATCCCAAACTTCGTTGTAAAGGACATGCATGATGCATGTTCCAGACTTCCAGCACAAAGATGGTGGCGAACTGGTAATCATGACATCACCGACTTCAATTTTATCAGCACTTCCAATTTAACACAATTAATCAGATTTCCAAAAGAGCACACACATTCTAGAATGCACAATGCCAAGTACATATCTAATGTCAACTCTGTGCAACACACATTCTAGTATTCTACACTTCACACCTGGCAATATTTTGGGAAAAAGCGAGATCAGTTGCAAGTCCTCAAGGACCACCACCAATTCTTTTCTCTCCTTCCAGCGGGAATCTTTGTCTTCAAGAAAGTTCATCACTACAAACACCACAAACAGTGGTTGCACTTGCACTGCACCACTCTGTTTATCTTAATTTTTTTTATATAACTTAAATTATTTTTTAAGAAAAGTTAGGATCACAGGGGCCATAACAGTCTTAATTACAGGATTCTGTCACATGCAGATTTGAACAGTATATGTGCGTAGGGGCGGACCTAGCCTAGTCCAGTGGGTCATGCCTCTTTCTGGATTTTAAGTTTTTATACAAATTTATAGGTTCTGTTCAACTTTACTAAAATTTTATTTACTCTCCTCTGAATTTTTAGTTTGTAAATAATATTAAATTTAGAATTAAAATTATGATAAATTTTTTAAATTCTAATTGGTAATAGGATTAGAAGTGAGAGTTATTGAAAAGTCAGAGCATTATATTTTATCTAATACCCAATTAGCTAGCTAAGTAGTTTAAACCCGATTAACTATTAAATTCGATTCGTTATTTTCTTGCTCCTCTCTAACAAAAATTGTGAATCCACCCTGTAATGTGCAGCTGGAATTCTGGGCATAGGTCTTAGGTTTTTGTACAGTATATGGAAAGGAATATATCGTTAATGATGTTGGTTCTGTTTTTTTCTTTTATTATTTTTCTAAAATTTTCTTGAGGTCTGGAGTTCATAGTACAGCTTGGAGTTTTGTAGATTGTTTGGTTTCATTTTGGTTTGTTTTTGAGTCGTAATGATGGATATTGTTTGTTACCGTGTTGAATCAAGGCGGTTCTGTTTATTTTGAAAAAATTGAATAGCAGGTCAACAATTCCTCAAGTCATTCTTCAATATAAGACCTAATTAGAATCTTCTGCATGTGGCCGCTTCATGCGTCATTAGCAACTAGCAAGCACCCAACAAAAATTAACAACATATATATATATATATATATATAGAGGTTGGCTATTCTACTTCCATAAGCATATATCCACATATGCTTATAACTCATTTTTGCGTTTTCAATGTTCAAATGATCGATCCGAACCGTTCATCTTGTTCTCCATATTAATATGTGCTTGGAGACCAAATTTTACATTTTTCTGAATTTTTTTACTATTTATTAAGCCACTTTGAAAATTGCTGATCCGGATGAACAGTAAAAACAGTGCAACAAAATTCTGGACCATATGATTAGCAATTTTCAAAGTGGCTTAATAAATAGTAAAAAATTCAGAAAAATGTAAAATTTGGTCTCCAAGCACATATTAATATGGAGAACAAGATGAACGGTTCGGATCGATCATTTGAACATTGGAAACGCAAAAATGAGTTATAAGCATATGTGGGTATATGCTTATGGAAGTAGAAAGCCAACCTCATATATATATATATATGAAGTGTGGTGGCATCGTATTTGCATTGTTGATGTTAACTTGGAACACAAAATCCGACCGATGCTATTAGTTGGTCGTTTTGTTTGGCGACGCTATTAGTGTAAAGATAATGCTAAATAATATACGAAATCCAAACAACAAAAATTACGAGATAACATGAGCCACATTTTTCATTGTTATAATTATTTAATAAATATTAGTCATAACTAATTATATCTAAAGTCAGGTTAGTTATATTAATTATTGCACCAATAATTGCGTCAATAATATAACACCTTGAAATTATAACTTTATTATAAGTTTATACGAGTAAGAATAAATTGTGTATATTATAGAGAATTTTTTTTATTTTTAGTTTCAAACTCATAACCTCTCACATAGAAACTATGTATCTTTACCCTAGACCAAAACAGGTTCTCAACAAATATATTAACTAAAACATTATATTTGTTAATATCATAATAAATTCCTTTTAACAGATCAGATAAATAGTGGGCCTAAGTTATTTTATCATCAACTTTAAGAAAAAGGCTATTTATGCATCATGACTATAAAGAACAATGATGATCAAACATACGAGGTTCGAACAATTTAACAATTATTCTTTCAATTGCAAACTTCGAATGTCGTTTGATTGAAAAAAATAGTCGTCTAATTAATAATTAGTTATTGTTCTTAATATTTAATTAAATATTATTAACAAATAATTAACGACAATAAAAAAAATGCAATCAAAACTTAGTTGCCAGCTGAACTCAAAAATTATGCTCCAGTGACAGTGAACCTAGAACCTAACACCAGGTTCATTGAACAAAACCAAGTCACACTCTCCGCGTGGGAGATAAATCAGCTCCCGATGAGCTGTGGTATTTCTCATGTAGCCACTCGTGTGGTTTAACTCCGAGCATATAAAGATTCAAATTTACTATGGATTCGTGACTAGGAAGTCCGGTCATGACAAACCCGAAACGCGAACTTGCCAGACCCGGACCTCCCCGTCAAAGCTCCCACTACAGACCCGGTACTCCTCCTCCTCCCCTTCGGCAGCCGTCGACTTCTCTTTTGGCATTTGAACCGCGACGATCGACCGAACTACGCTGACATGACCGGCCATAACGCCAAGGCAGCTATACTCCCTGACTTCCCTCCCTCTCCGCCAAATCCTGACCGTCCGATCGCTAGACCCGCTGAAAAGCATGTCACCTACACATGCTAAACAAAGTATTGCCTTCGCATGCCCTCTCAATGCACCGACGACCACCAAGTGGTTTGCGCTCTCTTCCCTCTCCCAGACAACTATTGACCGGTCATTCGCCCCTGAATACAACACCGACCCATCACTACTGATGGCCAGTGCATTTACCGCCGATCGATGCCGTTCAAATGTGGCAACGAGCGCATGTCGCTTTTCACCAGGTGCCCGTGCCCAGGCACGTATTTTTGTATCAGCCGACCCGGTGTAAACCGTCCCATCTGGCGCGATTACTAATGCATTGATCGCATCGTCGTGTGCTTTAATTGACTGAACACACCGCAAGTCACTCGATCGCCAAATCTTGAGCGTCTTATCCCAAGAGACAGAGTAGATGTACTCTCCTGCTGTGGCCAGTGCGGATACGGTGTCGGCGTGTTGAATCCATAACTGTTTGTGATGTCGCCTAATGGGGGTGTAATTCTTTGGAAAAGGTAGGCGAAGGAGCCGGTCTGACAGTGTGGGAAGGGAACCGGCGAGGCGAAGATCTCCAGAGCGAGAAGAGTGTCGCCAGAGGCGCAAGAGGCCGTCTTGATGTGCCGAAAGGAGGCCTTGGGATTTCGGCAGAATGACAAGAGATTTCACTGCGCCAGCTGAAGGAGCCGAAGGATGCGAACTGACGAGGTCGAGAGATGTGAGATCATAAGTGGAGATATTAGAAGGGGAGGCAGTGTAGAGAAGAAGCGAAGATGGAGAGATGGTTAAGGCGGGTGGTGAAGCGGCAGAATCAGGGGAGAGGGCTTTTAGAGAGGTAAGATGGCGAAAGGAGGTGGAGATGGATGAGGTAGAAGAAGGAAGCAGGCATTGAAGAGAGGGGAGGGAAGGAAAGGTGAGAACAGAGGCAGAGTCATCTGACATGGCGGTGGTGCCGGGGGAAGAAGAGGTAGAGCAGCTGGAGGAGAGAGAAGGGGAATTGGAAGATGGATTTCTCAAGGCATCCCGGTTTGGGTTGAGGTTTTGGTTCAGCTCCGGGTTCCCGGAGTGTTTTTCTAGAGATGCGGAGGTGTGGCAAGAGAAGGATTTGGGGAGGGAGAAAGGCATCGGGTGAAAGAGAAGAGGAGGCTGGGCTGAAGCAGAGCAGATGAGAGGTTAGCACTTAGCAACTAGCAAGTGGTTTTATAAGGAACTATATGATGGCAATTTATAAAATGGAAATCGGTGAGATGTGGACTAGTGGAGTAGAGCAGTAGCAGATTTATAAAGTAGTCCTTGTAATTAAGCAAATTATAAAATCAGTCTCGCAATTTATTTTTATTAATCTTTTTCTTTTGGCGAAAGAAGTCAAATCCTAGCCTCTGTTACTAGTAGTATTGCATTCTAGTGTTTTGATTCAACTGAAAGTAATTCAATGATTCTTTTAACTATCCAAAGAAAATAGCAAAACTGGAAAAGCATGTTTAAAAGTTAAAACCGCCTATGTGCTGCTGTGTAATTCTGCAATCAAGTCCTATTAATTTCTTTTGTATTTAAGAAAACTCTGTTTGTATCCTGAACTATTATATTACGCTTTAATTCAACTGAGCTACTGAACATTTTTAGGTTCAATCAACCTCTAAGTTATTGTATTTTGTTAACAGCTGACGTGTCAGTGATGATAGATAATTAACTGCTACCTCAAGTCATCAACCAGTTTATTCATCAAGCAAATTTATTCTTTCATTTTCCCTCTTTACTTTTTCATTTTTCTCCATTGTATTCGCGCCTCCAAGCCTTGAGAGACCTTGCACCTTCGATCTCTCGATCCTCTCCATTGCATGTTCGCTTCAATACTCCTGGTACCGACATTTTTATTAATATCCAAAGTTTAATACAAATTATTAATTATACTCAGAATCGGACCTATTATCGAAAAATACCCAAGCCGGCCAGAAAATGGCCGGCTTAGGTCCCTCCCTAAGCCGGCCATTTTCTGACCTGCTTGGTACCTTTTTTTTTTAAGAGAGAGAGACACTATGAAGATCAAAATATTGAAATCTAATTCTGAAAATTTGAAATCTTTGTTTAAATTATTTGTTATATTACTTCTTTTGATGTATAATTAACATATTTATACTAAAATACGATATATTAATTGAAATTATGTTGAATAACACATATAACATGGAGATCGCAAATGTATATAAGAAGAAAAAACAAGCCAACAGTAAAAGGCCTAAACAGAGATCAATCTGGGCCGTACATACAGATCACAAATTTGGCTAATCTGGGCCGTCGGATAAAAGAATTCATATGCAATTGACTTCTCGAAAATAATTTTCGCCGGGCTCGACAGAGCGGTGCTTCGTAACCTCAGACACCGCTCGCAGGGGGCTGCCGCCCCCCTGCCACCCCCCGCATAATCCTAGAATCAGGCCCACATACATAACAAATCTCCCACTTTGGACTGATTTCCCAAATCATCTCCTTGAGTAGTAGCCTTTAACTCCTTTTGTAGTGTCCTTTGGCGGCGGCGTCTTGCCATCGTCAAGTAGCAAGACCAAGAGAAGCCGAACAGAATTCCAGCTTCTCTTTCGGGACAGATTTGGTAAGCATTCTGCAGGATTCTTGTTTGTGTGAATCTTTTCCAACTTAAAAGATCCTTCTTCAAGCATAGTCCGAATAAAGTGATACCTTATGTCGATATGCTTTGTCCTTGAGTGAAATGCAGAATTCTTCGCCAAATGAATTGCACTCTAACTGTCGCTTTGTAACCGGCAATCTACATGCTTGTGCTCCAATTCATTCAACAAGCTTCGTAACCAAGTTATCTCCTTACATGCTTCAACAGCTGCTACGTACTCAGCTTCAGTAGTAGATAATGCAACAATCTTTTGTAACCTTGACATCCAGGAAATTGCTGCACTGCTAAGAGTAAACACATAGCCTGTGGTACTCTTCCTACTATCCATGTCTCCAGCCATGTCAGAATCAACAAAACCATGCAACTGTATATCTGCACTTGTATAGCACAATGCCATATCTTTTGTTCCTGCAAGATTTGACACATGTCTCACACGCTGCAACCTCAACTGTTTCCCATCTGGCATGCTTATCTGCACATCTCCTCTACCAATTATGTCACAGGATTCATCATCGCCAAGATACACCTTGCCGAAATTCCCCTTCTCATAATTAAGGAAATGGTCCCTGTTTGAAGTGGCATGAAATGATGCACCAGAATCTAGTATCCACAAACAGTCATCTTTGCTGTCACAGCACATAATCAGCGCTTCATTTTCTGAACCTGATTCATTAGAGACATTCATCAAACTACTGCTTTTGTCATTCTCATCCACCCTTTTCTTCGGTGCTCTGCAATCACGCTTGAGATGACCTTTCTTCTTGCAATTCCAGGTGGTTAACTGAGTACCCCTTGACTGACTTCTTCGAGACTGTGACCGTCCATATCCTCTGCAATTACCCTTCTTTGAGGATCTGCCTCGTTCCTCAGTATTCAGGGTTGTACCAGAAATATTACCAGATGAGTTGTTCTTTCTCCGTGTATCTTCATTAAGAAGAACCCCTACTACATCCTCAAACTTGAGAACATTAGACCCTGAAGAGTTACTCACCGCCATAACCAGACTATCCCAACTATCGGGTAAACTCGACAGAATAGCAAGGGCCAGCACTTCATTATCAAAGTTAATACCCACGGATTCTAACTGACTCGTAATGGTATTGAAATCATTCAAGTGTTCTTGCATGGATTTGTTTTCAGATTTCTTCATATTAAACAACCATTTCATCAAGAATACCTTGTTTGACGCCGATGGTTTCTCATACATTCGAGTTAGGGCTTTCATCACATCTTGTGTGGTCTTTTCCTTGGAGATGTTAAAGGCTACCGACTGAGACAACGAAAGCTTGATCGCACCCAGAGCCTTCCGATCCAGCACTTTCCAAGTCTTGTCGTCCATTTCAGCTGGTTTGCTCGCCTTGCCGCTGAGAGGCAAGTAGAGATCCTTCTGATATAGGTAGTCTTCAACTTGCATCTTCCAGAACCCGAAATTTGAGCCATCGAACCTCTCAATTTGTAACTTCCCCTCTTTCGCCATTGCTCCCACTCGAGAAAGAACCCTGCTCTGATACTAGTTGTTAAAAGGAATCGAGTACCAGAGAGCAAAATCAACCCACAAAGAGAGAAATCAGTCCAAAGTGGGAGATTTGTTATGTATGTGGGCCTGATTCTAGGATTATGCGGGGGGTGGCGGCAGCCCCCTGCGAACGGTGTCCGAGGTTAAGAAGCACCGCTCTGTCGAGCTCGGCGAAAATTATTTTCGAGAAGTCAATTGCATATGAATTCTTTTATCCGACGGCCCAGATTAGCCAAATTTGTGATCTGTATGTACGGCCCAGATTGATCTCTGTTTAGGCCTTTTACTGTTGGCTTGTTTTTTCTTCTTATATACATTTGCGATCTCCCTGTTATATGTGTTATTCAACATAATTTCAATTAATCTATCGTATTTTAGTATAAATATGCTAATTATACATCAAAAGAAGTAATATAACAAATAATTTAAACAAAAATTTCAAATTTTCAGAATTAGATTTCAATATTTTGATCTTCATAGTGTCTCTCTCTCTCTTAAAAAAAAAAAAAAAAGTACCAAGCCGGTCAGAAAATGGCCGGCTTAGGGAGGGACCTAAGCCGGCCATTTTCTGGCCGGCTTGGGTATTTTTCGATAATAGGTCCGATTCTGAGTATAATTAATAATTTGTATTAAACTTTGGATATTAATAAAAATGTCGGCTCCTGGTACTCTCTCTCTCTCTATTAGTCATTTACCAGGACCACCGATTTTCATCCAGTACTCTAAAATACTAAAAATTCTAGTTGAGAATAAACCAAGTTAGGATACAACAATTTTAATTGAGCAACAATTTTGGTAATGATTTGTTCTTCAGGAAGCAAATCAGGATACAATGATATGTGTAAGTAGCTTTGAAAAATAAAATAGCATGACTTGCATATACACAACTAAAAATTTGAAGCCTTCCATGATATTACCTTTAGTTTTTTTATACAAAAAATTTAAAAAATATTTAATTGGTACCTTGATGTGTGAAATTGGAGTGATTGTTGCGAGTACCGGCGGAAATGGCGACTCTCTGATCTTTAATTAATTTTTGCTTTGGAACTCACAATTTTAGATCAAACGATCAGTGAATCAGAGCATGTGCATTGCAGGTGAGTATATAAATATATGCTCAGGTAAAAGAATTTTTTTTATAAATCATAATTAAAAAAAAAATTATCAAACAAACAATGATTATTTTTATTTTTACAAAAATCATAAGAACTGAAATTTAATTTCGGTCCGCTTTTTTTTTCAGGACCGAAATGGCATTTCGGACCTGCTAGTTTCACAACTTTTCAGATCAAACGCGTGTAGTCGTTGGTGTAACACTTACAGACCGAGATGACATTTCAGTCCAGAATTTTTTTATCCGAGACCAAATTGGCATTTCGGTCCGGACTTTTTTTTTTTTTTTTAAGGGTTTGCTTATAAATACTTCTTCTCCCTCTAACTCTCAGCCACCATTTTTTTTCCTTTTTCCAGCTAAAAACAAAGGTCCACAGTTCAAGTGTTAGAAAGTATGTTATCTGCAGATCAGCCCCTGCATTGTGCTTTAAGCTTCCGTCTGAAGATTACAGTAAGTTTTTTTTTTTTCAATTACGATCATATTTTAGGTTGTAAAATTAAAAATGATATCGAAGGTTGATTGTGAAACTTTTTGTTCAAGAAATGTCTCAAATATTAATAAATGTGTATCACAGGCGCGAAATCTCAGACGCACCGACCTGCACATTTCTTGTTACTAACTCAACTAGTCTTGATGAGCTAAGAAGATGAAAAGTATTCATCTCGGGCCTCCACCTCTCAACGAGAGCAGTGATCAACCATTTATCAATATGACAATGAGTCACATCATTCATCTGATACAAGCCTAAATTCACCAAATCGTGTTTCATCAGAGGTTGGTAATTAACGCCCATTTGGCGAGGACCATGACGCAGTGCATAATCAGGCGGGAACGATAATTGTCATGCAAAAAAATTTTAACCACAAAAATAAATCCTAACGTACAAGTTTATCAGTAAATTTAAATCCAAACCGATATTAAACAAATACCTTCATATTCGTCATGTATAATTTGTGTTGTTCATTAGACAATTGCAACAAGGGTTGTAAGGGTTGTTCAACATCCATTTTGCACTACAATATAAATAAAAGTACAATATAAAAAAAAACTACATAAAAAAAATATATATTAACATGCAAACCCAATTAAATTCGAACTTAATTCCTATATCAAGTTAAAAAAATATTAACATGCAAATCCAATTAAATCCGAACCAAATTAAATCCGAACTTAACATGCTACTACCATAATTTCAATATTCTACAATTAGTTAAAAAATAAAAAAATCATGAGCTAATTTACTCTACATATAAAAAAAAAATTCTACAATTAGTTAAATTACACTAAAAAATGCCTAAATTACACTAAAAAAACTAAATTATTCTACATTTATTGAAATAAATTTTATGAGCTAAATTACTCTACAGGCAAACTAAACCATATTACAATTACTAAAATTACACTAAAAAAACCTAAATTACACTAGAAAAACTAAATCATTCTACAATTTATTTATACTACATGAAAAAAAGCTAAATTACTCTACATGCAAACTAAATAATTCTACAATTACTAAAATTACACTACAAAAACTAAATTACTATACAATTACTTATTTATACTACAAAAAATTTACATAATTCGGATTGTTTCTCCAAAAAAAAATTTAACCACATACCTAACGAAACTTGTAGATATGAAGTTTTTCTTGTTCTCCTAAAAATATACAAATCTATGTGGTTAGAATATAAAATAATAAAATTTTGAGAGTTGAAAAACAAATATTTTGTTGGTTCGGTGGAAAGAAAAGCAAAGGAGGAGGAAAGGAGAAAAGAGAAAGAAGGGAAGAGGAGGGCCAGAGCCTCTGTCGCGGGTTAAAAATAAAAATAAAACTACCGGGATTGAAATGCCATTTCGGTTCGGAAAAAAAAAAAAGCGGACCGAAATGGCATTTCGGTTCTTATGATTTTTGTAAAAACAAAAGTAATCATGTTGGTTTGATAAAAAAAAATTTAATTATGGTTTATAAAAAAAAATCACAGGTAAAGGAACTAGAGAATTTTATTGTCAGGTTATGTTACCTTATTTGTATTGACACGTGGAATCAAATTAATTTGTACGAGGCTATGGTCAGGAGTGGATTCATGATTTTCGGCGGACACAAAAAAATATCGAATTGAGTTTAAATAGTTACTCGGATTTAATCTGTTAACTAATTGGGTACTCGATAAAAAATCATGCTTTAACTTGTAATTTCTGATGCTCTAACTTATAATTCTAATTACCAATCAAAATTCAACAAATTAATTTCAATTTTAATCATAAATTTAACCTGAATTACAAATCAAACATTCAGAGGGGGACAAAAAAACTTTCAGGGGGAGACAAAGTCGGTCGGGCCCGATAGCCTCCGGCCCTCGGACCATATGGGTCCGCTCCTGGCTATGGTACCTTACATCAGAATTCTAAATAAGTAGTTATAGCTGCACTATAGTCACGCTATAGTTTTTTAACTATAAAAGTTAAAGTTTTGAAATAAAAATGCGTTAATTCAGCTACGACAGCTATAGCTGTAACAGCTGACCGTTATTATCGCTACGTGCTATTACGGACCGCTATGCTACATAGACTTCTTCTTTTTTTTGCAATTTATACGGGCTTCTGTGCTTTTTTTTCTATTTGTGATGCTACATGGTCAGCTAGTTAAGTATGGTAAACTGAACAAAATATTTTTGTTCATATTTGTGATTTAGTCTCTTCTTCTATATCGGAAAATATTCAAATATTAATTCTTCATTTTGCTTGCTATTTGTCTAGTATTCACTTGTAAAATTATTGTCATTTGTTTTAATTGAAAGCTGATTTCAATTATTATAATATGTAAAATGATCAAATAGGTACTGATTTTGTTTCACTTGTAAAATTAATTGCTCCTTGTCTATTATAATATGTGATACTATGAAGTATGAATTATTAAAGAATGTCACTTTGTAGATTTTTTTTTCTTATTAGTATGATTGAAAAAGGTATACACTTAGATTAGTTGTCATTTGGTTGTTACCCTAATTCTCCTATGTTAATAATGTTAATAATTAGTAGAATATATAATATAATTTTTTAAAAGAAAAAGAAGAAGTATGTACAGTTGCTTTTGTTATAACTATGCTATTCGCGATAGCTTTTTTCTAGCCTCTCTGCGATGAAGCAATAATCGCTATTATAGATTAATATTTTTTTTCTTTCAAAATTCAAACAATCAATATGACATGTTCAAACTCTATATGAAAAATATAGATGTAGATGAAATTTTATATTTTTTGCAATTTTTTATCTAGAATTCTTAAATCAAGTAATTTTCTACCTATTTAAAAAAATAGTAAAAAATTCTAATAAAATGTAAAATTTGATCTATATGTACATTTTCATAAAAAATTTATGTTGAATGATTCAGATTAACTATTTAAATTTTAAAAATGAAAATATTAATTCATAATACCGACCAATCCGTACTGTACATGTTACCATAGCCTCGCTCAATTTGTATTGTGTGCATAAAAATTCCATATTTTCACAAAATTGTTTCTTTTTTTTATAGTAAAGTTGTAGTATGTTTATAAAAAAAATACAAATGAAGTTGAGATTTGATGATAAAACCGCGGGCATAATGCAGTAACGCAAGTTCATGTTCAGTTTTTAAAAATAATACTAAAAGATGTGAGGTGTACTGAAACTTTAATTAAAATTAAATTGAAGATCAATTGTCAAATTCTTTAAAAATTATATTAAAAATACAATACAATTAATTCAATTTTAATTAAAATTCAAATTTGATCTGCCTCTAAGTGCCATAATATTAAAATTCAACTAGCTTATCTGATCAAACAATTTCCTAAATAATTGTTTGAAATTTGAAGAATAACCAGCCGTTTAGCAATATGATTGACTAGTGATTTCTTTAGAAACTTCTAGTTCCTATAACGGCTCATTCTCCACATGCTTTAATGTAATGCTAATTGGAAAGAATAAATTAAGATACAACCATTCACACACTCACAATTCACAAAGTCACAACTGTGTTTAGCCAAATTCTATTGTAATAAGACAGTTTATGTCGTAATGAACTATATATTTCTTGTCCACATGATTGTGCTCTTAAAGGAATAGTTTGCTCAGATAGATGACGAACAAAAAAAACAGAGAACAATATTTGTAGTATATATATATATGAGTGAGGCTATGGTGCTATGCATAGCACGGATGGCTAGTGTACTACGGCTCAATATGGTACTTTTTAAAATCCTAACGGTCGATCCGAACCGTTGAATGTGATAACCATATGAATATGTACTTGCAAACTAAATTTTATATTTTTTCGAATTTTTTTACTATTTTTTTAGATAGGTAGAATTTTGATGGTCCAGAATTTTAGAAAACACTGATTTTTCTACCTATCTAAAAAATAGTTTTAAAAAATCGAAAAAATATAAAATTTAGTTTGCAAGTACATATTTATGGATATCCATTGAACGGTTCAGATCGACTGTTAGAATTTTAAAAAGTAACATATTGAGCCGTAGTACACTAGCCATCCGTGCTATGCATAGCACCATAGCCTCACTCATATATATATATTATATAGAGTATGGCTAATGTGCTTCCTCTAGAACTTCGGCCTCGTGCTTCCGGGGGCATATCTTAGTGTTTGATGTTCAAACAATAAATTCAAACCGTTAGATGTTCAATCTATATTAAAATGTACTTGGAGACCAAATTTTATATTTTTTGGAATTTTTTTACTATTTATTAAGCCACTTTGAAAATTTCAGATCCGGGTGAACAGTAAAAACAGTCTGGACCATATGATCTGGAATTTTCAAAGTGGCTTAATAAATAGTAAAAAAATTCCAAAAATGTAAAATTTGGTTTCCAAGTACATTTTAATATAGATTGAACATCTAACGATTTGAATTTGTTGTTTGAACATCAAACACTAAGATATGCCCCCGGAAGCACGAGGCCGAAGTATATATATATATATATATGAGGAGGGCTCAATGCCCCATTGCTTCATGCCCCAACCGTACCTTAATATATTTATCTTCAATTTCAAAGTATAAATAGACAATTCGAACCGCTCAACATGATGTCCACGTTTAAATATGATTATAGACCAAATTTTATATTTTTTTAGAAACTTTTTACTATTTTTTAAGATAGGTACAAAATCACTATTTTTCAGAAAATTGTGGACCATCTAAAAACAATTATTTTGTATCTATTTTAAAAAATAGTAAAAAATTTCCAAAAAATATAAAATTTGGTCTCCAATCATATTTAAACGTGGATATCATGTTGAGCGGTTTGGATCATCTGTTTGAACTTTGAAATTGAAAATAAAGATGTTGGAGTACGATTGGAGCATGAATTAATGAGGCATTTGAGCCCTCCTATATATATATATATATATATATATATATATATATATATATATATATATATATATATATATATATATATATATATAATATATATATAGTTGGACTAGTGTAAAGTAGTAAATGACATATTTTTTTACATTTGCTAGAAATTTGTTCTGGTTCTCGTTAACAACTAACAAGTAAAATGATATTTTTTTTCTTAATAAAAGGAGGTAAATTTTGCACAACATTTTTGCATTTGCTAGAAACTTGTTCTGGTTATCGTTAATAACTAACAAGTAAAATGAATGAAATCAAAGAAACTCGGATTGCAGGAGTGTTTGTTAGTGCAGTACCATTTATTTTAATTAATGTAGTTTGAATGTTTCCAAAATATAAAGAATTTCTAGGAAAAAATACCTTAATATTATTTTATTTTTTTCTGAAGTTAAATATCGTTTTATTTTTTTTGTCAATTACATATTTATCAGGCCAAAGGATTTCATTTCTTGTATAATCAAATTATTCTTTTTATTATTCAATCTTTAATTTCATTAATTTCTCATAATGTTTGTTCAGCTTATTTCTTCTCAGTGAGAGTAGTCAAGTTCAGCACATAGTACTAAAAAAAATGTGTTATAAAAAAGTTAACAAATGCAGTGACATTTTTTAAGCCTAAAGGAGAAATGTGTAATTAGAGACCACTTAAATATATGTTTTAAGAGGAGGGCCCAAATGCCAGATTGATTTCGTGCTCTAATTATATCTCCATATCTTTATCTCTGTTTTCAAAATCTAAACAGTCGATCCGAGCTATTCAACATGATCGTCATATTAAAATTTGTTTGGAGACCAAATTATATTTTTTTTTTTGAAAATATTTTACATTTTTTAGATAAGTACAAAATCACTATTTTTCATATGATTCTGGATCCTCCAAAAACAGTAATTTTGTACCTATCTAAAAAAATAGTAAATTTTTTTAAAAGATATAAAATTTGGTTTTCAAACACATTTTATTATGGGAATCATATTGAGCAATTCGGATCATCTGTTTGAACTTCAAAAATAAAGATAAAAATGTAGAAAACATGATTGGATTAAGAAAACAACAGAGCATTTGAGCCCTCTTGTTTTGATCCAGCAGTGCACTTTCAACATCTTTCAAGTAGGCATAAAAGTACATTGAGAGAGAGATCCTCTTCTACATGTTTTTAAATAACAAACCCCCAAAGTGTGCTTTGACAAAAAAGAAGATACTTTATTATTTGCACTAATCTGTTACCCACCCACTAAAGATATGACTCTGCTGTTATTCTAATGGAAAAACAGGGTTTTGCTTTTTCGATCTCAACCATCAAATTTATTGAGATTCGTGCATAAAATTATTTTTTTTATCGAGATACGCGAATAGAAAATTTTGAATGGTTGGAATCAAAAAAGCAGAACTCTGCTTTTCTAATCATTCCACCCACTAAACCTCGACAAAAGTTAGGATTTGCTCCCTCTCTTAAAAAATTCATCTTAGAAAAGAACAAAGTAGATTTGTAATTTGTGATGTTTTAAAAAATGTTAGTTGATTGTATCAAAAGTTATCTTAATCTCATCTTCCAAAAAACAAGATAAGTTAATGTTACAGTGCCACTTGGTCATATATGATATGATTTTGCAAGTGGCAGAGTATATCGCTGCTTTAGTGCTTGGTGCCTCGCTTTATGCCGACATACAAACAAACAGAGGGTGAGACAAGTTTAACAAATACTTACAGAGTGAGGCTACGGTGCTATGCATAGCACGGATGGGGTCCGTGCTACGGCTCAAAATTTGACTTTTTAAAATTTTAATAGTCGAACTGAACCGTTCAACATGATTATAAAATGAATATGTACTTGCAAACCAAATTTTATATTTTTTTGAATTTTTTTACTATTTTTTTAGATAGGCTGTTTTTGGATGGTCCAGAATGTTCAGATCAAGTGATTTTTGAAAAAATAGTAAAAAATTCGAAAAAATGTAAAATTTGGTTTGCAAGTACATATTCATTTTATAATCATGTTGAACGGTTCGAATCGACCGTTAGAATTTTGAAAAGTCAAATTTTGAGCCGTAGCACGGACCCCATCCGTGCTATGCATAGCACCGTAGCCTCACTCATACTTACACCTTTATTTAACAAATTTTTTTTCATGCATGCTTAAACTTTTTTAGGATATTTAGAGTTGGATGACAAAATATTACTATTGCAAACTAGTTTTTAGTCTAATTACAAAAAATAATATTCTCTGTATAAAAAGTTACAAGTTCAAAACTCCGAAATTTTTATTAATACTATTTAAAAAAAATAAACCAAAAAACCACTGAAATTGGGGAATTTGAAAAATACCAGGGCCTCCAATTCAATCTACGGCTCCATTCTTGTGGGCCCCCAAAAACCTAAATATCAGTATATTACAATGCATTTTCTGGTTTTTGGGAGGCCTCCAATTCAATTTACGTGGGGTCGTAGATTGAATTGGAGACCCTGATATTTTTCAAATTCCTCATAATTTGTGAATATTTTTTTTACAATGGTATTAATAAAAATTTCAGTTCAAAACTCAAATCAAAAATCAATTAAAGTTATTGAAATTTGAAAGACTAGACCATCATATTTTCCTAAAAAGAAAGAATAAGAAAATCAATATTAGGAAATACTGTGAATAAAATATCTTTACTCAGACAATCATTCTTACCAAAAATTTCATTTTAGATTTCGAATTATATATTGAGCTAATTTGCCAACGGTTTTGAAATCTAAGCAAGACACTGATAATTTTTTTTTTTTTTTTTTTTTAAGGTCGACACTCGACACTGATAATTGTTATAATCCATAAATTGAGATTTGTGAGAAAAGTGACCAAGGAAAAAAAAAGTATGAAATTAAGAGGACATTATCATTTGATGCCAATAATTGAATGTACAATAAATTATGTAAACGTTGACAATTGACAACTTTCAGCTTTAAATATAACCTTCTTTCGTAATGCTTATTACTTTTCTAAAATGATGGCCATTCTTATAACAGATGTATCATAATTTTTTTAATTCTTCGGATGAATCTATTTGCAAAAAGTTGTACTTTGTTTTTTAGGATGTTACATGTATAATTTATATTAGCATGGGGTCGTATGTGCTGCCGACCTGCCTTTATATTGGAAAATAAATCAGTTGAAATTTCGAGATCGGATACTGTTTACTTAGAAATTCCTGTAATTCAAAATTCAACCATCGAATTTTTTTCGAGAACGCATCTTGAAACAGCTGGTTTTTTCTTACACGCATCTTGGAACAGTTCAACGGTTGGATTCGGATTGTAGGAATTTCAGGATGGACAGTACCGACGTCAGATTTCAGCAGATTCGGATCATTTATATTGACCATAGTTTGCCCAACAGGATACGACTCTGTTGTTATTCCAATGGAAAAGCAGAGTTCTGCTTTTCCGATCACAACCATCAAATTCATTGAGATTCGTACATGAAAAAAGTTTCTTTATCGAGATACACAAATGAAAAATTTTGAATGGTTGGAATCGGAAAAGCATAACCCTGCTTTTCTATTGGAATAACAGCAGAGTTCATTCCTTCCCAACATGGTATTGTATATATGTGAGAAATTCTTCATTAAATAATTAATGGTGATTGAGTGTGTATGACATGTCTAAATTAAATAACGACAATCTAGAATAATTAAATGTTCATTGGCACAAAATATGACAAAAAAATGAATTGTGTTGCAGAGACTTAATATTGCCTTAAAATTAATAGTCATATTTATCAAAGATTGAGTTAGCATCTTTCTTAGAAAAACCAAATTTATATGTATTAGAATTTAATTGTTAGGAAAGCCTAGTGTGCTGATCCAAACTTGTTTATGGCCATCATTTTCAGAACAAAAGGAAAGCATATTGTTCTTTAGCTTTGAGATGCTTTTTACATCTTTCAAATTTAGAAGTAGAAATGTGGAATGCAATTCAGGTTCTGCTTGCTTTTAATTTTCTTTGGATTGTTTTCCCTTTTTGTATTGTGTTGGTGTTATAGAATAGAAATGGGGTGTTGGGCCAGATCAGCACATGACAGGTGGGCCCAAATTGATGCAAATATGTGGTTTATTTTAATTTACAAAATCAAATAGCAAGTCACCAGCCTAACTTTTCCGGAAAAAAAGGTAAAAGCAAAAAGAGAAAAGATATTTGAAAGCAGCAATAGAAGCATCAAGGGCAAAGTATGGATCCTACTGCTTTTTTAAAACAGAGGTCTCCAATTTAAATAATTGAATTCAAAAAAGGGAGAACTTTGCAATGAGCAGCATAAGGTATTGCTTGAAAGAAAATGAAAGTATCTCTCTGGTTGTTTTGATATTTTTCTGATTTAAGTTTTTTTGTAAAGAAGCGGTGCACCGTGCACCATATGTAATTCAATGAAGCATCCAAATTCAACCTATCACCAGAAAAGGTAACCGACAAGGTGTTTGTAATTGTAATAAATTTAAGTTAGAATTTAAGAAGGAAATGAATTTGGGTTGAGGTAGAAAAGGGACCCAGTTATCCTCTAATTTTGGGCCGGAGTTGAGATAAAATTGGGCTTGATTAAATATCTATATATAGAGAAAGAGCATTTATGGACCATCCAATGTAATTAAGAGGCCCATTTGTACAATCAGCACTATGGACGAAGAGACTTTGAACCAAATAAAATGGTTTCAATGGGCATATATGCAAAACGTTGTAGAATTTAGGGAAGGTCGGAACTCGGAAGGGGAGAAGTGAAGAGATTCGATTTTGCAATCAGGAGAAAACAAGAGAGAGCAGGGAAGAAACAATGGTGAAAGTTGCCACCTTCTTCGGGATGAGCTTCGGCGCGTTTCTCTTCTGGCAATCCATGGATAAACTCCATGTCTGGATCGCTCTTCACCAAGACGAGAAGGTCTCTCTCTCTCTCTCACCCCACTCCCCTCCTCCCGTAAAATGTCGAGGTTTTTGAAAGGGAACTGGGTTTATTTTGCTCCGATTTGGAATTTTACGCAATGTCAGCTCGATTTGTGGCTCAGTACCTCTATGTGTCAGATTTTGATTATCAAGTCCTTGGACTAATATTGGATTATACAGTGTTTGATCTCAGTCATATCCCGAGTTGAGTAGTAGGTTAGGTTTAGCTGTCAGGTAAAAATGGATTGAAATTTTGGGTTGGTATTGATCCAATTGTTAGTTCATAATCAAGGTTAAGTTATGCCATGTCAGATTTTCCAAGTTAAATAGATTATGTTGAGTCATCAGCTTGCTCAAAAATTTAAGATAACCCTAAGAAATTATAGTGTGTTATATTTAGTGGTAACGTCTATACTTTGTGTTCTTAGATTATTATCATAGTGCAAGAATTGTTAGTTAAAAAAATCATATTGCCTATATTGAACACTGTGATCTGCTTCTTTTAATCTTTCAATAGTAAAGGCAGTAATACTCAGTTTATGATTCTTAAGCTGAAGAACCCAACAAACAAGCCTAATAATAAAACCAATAAATCCTTGCATCCTTTTTCTTGCTTTGATTTTTCTTTTTCTAATTTACTTTGTGTTGTCCTTTCGCATGGCACAACAAATATCAATTAACATTTTCAAGGGATGAGCAAAGCAAGTAATTTCGATCAATACAACATCATGCTTAAAATTGTATATAAATATCAATTATCTCCCGAGAAAACTCTCCAAAGTGAGAAGTACATAACCATACCCCTGTTTTCGTATCTTAAACTCACACAGGGAACCAGGACAATGTGTCTCAATTTTATAAACATTGATAAACATAAAGAAATGATAAGTATTATGTCTAAGCTTAACATAGAAAGTCAAAAGGAGAATTTGATGTATAGTATATAATAATATTGAAAACATTATGCATGTCCTCAAGAGAATAAGAATTCTGTATGCATCTATACTAGTTTGCACATGACATTTCTTGCAAATAAGAAGTGTCACGATTATACGAGTTCTTCATTATCCCTTCCCCCTACTTTATTACACATACTTATTCGGATCAGAAAGGTAGAGAATATGAATAGAGAGCAGGAATACATTCAGCATGATCCTGAGAAGAGTTGTTTTTCGTTTATTGAACAAGGAAGAAGAGAACCTGATTTGGGAATTTAAAGAGAGCTGGGAGAGAAGAGATATGATATTTGCTCCATCTTTTGGAGGGGCATATGATCTAACCCTTTTTCAGAGGGTAAAATCATACCAATTTAATTCATTCTCTTCAACATGTCCCGCTAACTCACGTATATGTTGTTTACCATTTATTCCTTGTTCTGAAGAGACTATTGTAAATCTTGGTGTACATTTATTTACCAGTAATTTGATCTCTTTCCACCACTAATTAGGTTATCTGATATGGTGTTAACAGAAGACTCTATTGCAAAATACTCGCTCTATTCTGAACGTCAGTATTTTGTCTCCTGATTATACATCCCACAAATAATCCCTCTCATTTTGCTTAGTTGCCTCCTAATGTAACTGTTTATCTTTATCTGCAACAAGTACTGTTAGAGTTAGCTTTAAATATGATACATTATTTTCTGTGATATTTTATGAACTCAAATCTAACCATTATTCTGTATTTCAGAAAGAAAGACTGGAGAGGGAGCTGGAAATCAAGAGGGTCAGGCAGGAGCTTCTGGCGGAAGCAAAACAAAATGAATCTCTTGCATAAATTCCTTGTCATCTGCTTTCTAAATTTTCTTTTCTCGATTTGCTTTGAAATCATTGTTTTGGAATCTCTGTTATGCTAATAAGCTGACAATAGTTGATCCTGACACTTTCCTATGATGTTGGGAATGCTTGCTCTGCCTTACAGTGACATGGAATTGTTTGGTGTAGTTTCAAGTCTTGAAATATATATTTTGGTACTTGTATTTTTCCTAAGCAGCACAGAAATATAGTACGTTATGCCGAACAGGACTACCATATCACGGGTGATGCTAATCAACAACTTCCGATTCCAAGAATTTCATCCGGAAGGATTTAAAAGTGATGCGATCAGGAATGTAATAAATAAATAAATGTTGTTGATAAAAAAAATAATAATAAATGCTGTTGATCTGTAATTGGTTTTTAGTAGAATGCTTCGATTCTCACACCAGTTCAGGTTTTGTGTGATGTATTAACAAAGGTTATAATTTTCCAATGACAAAATTTCCAATGGAATTGGAGCCTTATTTTAATCATGCAATATTGCAATTGAACGAAAGGTACTATGAGGGAAACAATGTAAATCATCAATTGCTTGTATTTGACGCCTATACAAAAAGACAAATTCAAATCTCACTCGTACGCACAAAAGTGACAAGTCACGAGAAAATGTATGAAATTATAAATCTTAATAAACAATACTCTAAACGATGTATAAATAACAAAACAGTACAGGACAATTTTTATTCTCTATGGAATATGTAACAGTAGATCACATGAGAGAACCAAGAAATGGATAGGAGAGATCTGATTTGTTCATGCAGACTTTACAAAAGTTTCAAGAGAAATTGGAGAGAAATCATTTTCGTCTTGAGTTTTTCCCTTCTTCAAGCTGGGAGGGGCTCCTCCAAGACTGTAAATTTATGAACTAAATTTAGTCAATAATCACATAAAGACAGAAAATTTCTCCAAACTTCTCATAGTTGATTGACCCGTATATAGCTCTCAAACAACCAACTTGGCCGTACATTCAGTTCTCAAACAAAGAAGATAAATGAAGAAAAGGAGCTAAATGTTGCACAATGGTTCAAGCCAAATTGTACACAGATACAATTTAGTGCTGGGGACTGAAACTGTCATCCATGGTACACCAAATGCACTGTGATTATGCATCAAATATATTTCACATCTTTTAGCAACTTTTTTTTTTTGTAAATAAGGGCTCCCTTATCTTTTAGATGTTCAGTAATCTTCTTTACTTCCCCAATTACAGTAATGTTAAGATAGGCCGTTATTTTCTTCCCATTGTTTCTGCACCCACTTCCGTATAGGATTTGTACTTAATAAGAGTGTGATTATGTGAGTTTGTGTGTGCATGAACCTCACAGAGAGAGAGAGAGAGAGAGAGAGAGAGAGACCTTTTTCTCTTTCAGAGGTAGAACTCTGACCGGCAACCTGTACAGGGGTTTTGGGTACATCAGGAAGTACAATCTCATCATTTGGCAATGGTTCTTCACTTATCTAAACACAAAGTATTAAGGAAAAACTCAGCATTAAGTGGGATTAGCGATATTCTTTTATATTAAAATGAGATGATGAACAAAAAAAGCAGATGGATTATTTTCATACCTCGTCCTTCTTCTCCACTATAACAGGCTCCACTGGGATTTCTGGTAAATCTTCCACCAACATCTGGAGATCAAAGGAAATAATTTATTATCAAAATATTTCAAAGGGAATAAATTTCCTATCTATATAGAGTGAAAAATGGCCATGCAAACCTCTTCTTCCAATTTCTCAAATTCATCCATGACTTCTTGTTCTTCTTCAGCAGATAGCTGTAATGCCGTATTAATTTCCTACATTCAAGAAATAACTGAATTAATACTAGATTATATAGTTTATATAACACTAAATATTCACAAACATAGATAGAGAGAATGAATCTATTACATAAGTATTCCGGACTAGGTTTTTCTAAGTTGCACTTTCTATGAGGGAATAGACAATAAGTATCACAATTTGTTTACTTACTACTATTAGATATACTGATTTACCGCATTAAGAATCAAATAAAGATTTACAAATAAAGTGGATGCAGAAGAGTAGGGAGAAAAAGTTAAAAGAACAGTTGAAAGAGAATGATAATATAGAAGGGTACAATCTCACTGCAAATACAGCCCCAATACTCCCTAGGAAGTTCCAATACTCCCAGAAGGAGGCAAGATATGAGAAACACAAGTGCCTTAACAAAGTTCTTTATCTTGGCTGGGAAAAGAGCATTCTCTATCAAGTATGGGTCTTTAGGGGATTTAATGCAAAGGTAACAGGTAGTCCAGTTTGAAGGACTAACTACCATGTTAAAAAAAATGTTTGAAATTTTCTCAGAAAATCACAAGCATGGACAAGACCAAAGTGAGGGAAGTGCAAATAAAAAGAAAGAACCGAATTTTCACATTGATAGAAATAACGTCAAGAAAATACCCTAAACTTCCACACTTTTGCTCAATATGTTTCCTAAGTCCTCTTCAGTTCAATTGAGCCCCAGAATATTCATTCAAGATTATTATAAGATCAATAAACAGGGAATGAACACTGTATATTGAAAGTAAATGAACAAAATTAAATAGAGCAACAAGATTACCTCCTGATAGGCCTTGGCATCTGCAGTATCATCCATCAACTTCTGAACATCATCAATGTTAATCTCACTTTGTATGGCTTTAATTGCACTACTTCCGGCCTTTAAGCTATCAAATACAGCTTTTTGTTTACTAGCCAACTCAATATCTGCCAACTGAACACGAAAAAAAAAAATTAATGACAAAAATGATAATAACACTTGGTCATGATTGTAGTCGGTAACGAACCAAGTATGTACAACCTAGTTCCGAACAGTGCAGTGGTTATTGATTCTTTGATACTCAGTTTAAGCTTTGCACCTGATTATTGCTTATATATGTCTGATATTATTAAGACCATCCAGAAGGAATTGCAATATAATGTCGAATAAATATATTGAAATACCCTAGAACCTACATTCGCGCTCAGATTACCACTGGCTAAGTCTAATCGATCTCTGCATACAACTTCTGACCATTTGTTCATTTCCCAATAGGTTTAACAGAAAGTAAACTCTACTGCACGAACAAAATTGTCTGGTGGTTCATTTTGTCAATCACATTCTCTTTGTAAGGAAAGATAAAACAACTGACTGTGTAATAATACTTCAAGATTGTTATTTCTCAGTATTAACTAAATGCAAAAATGTTTCAACGATACCTGTTGCTCAACATTCATTAGCCATCCATCAACGTTCTTAAGTAGCTCTTCTTGAACTTTTTTCTTTTTTAGTGCAATCAAAGCCCTGTCTTTTCTCTTTTGTGCAATTAGGTCCTTTGCCGCTTTTACTTCAGCCTCAATAACTGCTTCAAGCTACACAACGAAATATAGACAAAATCAACATATGTAATTGTGTAAAATATGGTAGGGATCCACTCCACCAAAGGATGAAATATATCTTTTGACAGTTGCATTTAAGAAAGAGATACTACAATTTAGATCAATATAAAGGTTACCACTGAATTCTTACAAATTAACATTCACTGAAGCACTTCAACTTGCAAAACGCATTTTTTTATTGTTAAAAAGGCATGATTGTCAGTTTCATATAATACGAAAATTGCAAAAAGCAATTACATTAGATTTCTACTAAGTCAGCATCGACAATTAAGATTGTCAACAAAGACTGTTCAAACTAGCAATATTCCATTCCTTTAAAGTTCTACAATGTAAACTAAATCAGAAGGATGTAAAGGCGAATCGATCAAAATCACCTGTTGCTGGTATTGGCCTAGCTTTCGGCGCTGCGTCCTGAGCGTAACAATCGCACGATCAACCTCCGTGACCTTTACTTTCTTCACGAACATATTCCCCATCTCTGCACCTCTCTTCCTCTCTTTACTTTTTCTCGAAAATAATTGGTTTGTACTGGTGATCTAATAGCTGTAGCAAACCTTTCAATTAACTGCGAATAAAATAAAACCTCTTCTTAACTAATCGTGCGCTTTCCGGCGGTCGAAGCAAGGAGCTGGAGATGTGGAGATGTGGATTGGTACGTAACCGGGAGCAGCGCATCAGCCAAGCGCCGACTCGGTTTTGGTTCAGAGCGGGTTCGGGTCAATTTCAGTGGCTAACTTTTGCAAATAATACACCTTTGTCTACATTTAGTCAGAGCAAGATAGATCTAATTTAAAAATAAAGGGAAATTTCATGTATATTCTTCAAAATTTTAATATTACACATTTATTCTTCTAAAATCAGTAATTACATATTTATTCTTGAAAATTGTCGAAACTCACATATTTGTCCAATCTAACTCTATAACATATCAAATATCTCCAAAAATAATTAAATAATATTTTTTTAAACTTTAAAGTTAATTTTACAATATTAATTAATAATATATTGACCATTATGCCCTTCGTTTCTGTCTTTTTAGTCCACTTGAATTCTCTTCTCTCTAAGACGCCAAAACTCCCGCCTCTCTCTCCAAACAAAATGGAAAAATTAAAGCAGCGAGGGGTGGCAGAAATCTGTGAGAGGGGAGGCGACAAGAGGAGGCGGGGAGAAATCTGTGATTTGGCACGTTTGGAGAGAGAAGCAGGAGGTTTGGCGCCTTGAAGAGAAGAGAACTCATGCAGACTAAAGTGACATAAACGAATGACATAATGGTCAATATATTCTTAATTAATATTGTAAAATAAATTTTGATGTTATAAAAAATATTATTTAATTATTTTTAGTGATATTTTATATGTTATAGAGTTAGATTAGACAAATATGTGAGTTTGTATAATTTTCAAGAATAAATGTATAATTATTGATTTTGGAGGAATAAATACGATAATATTGAAAATTTTTAGGGACATACATAATTCCCCCTAAAAATAACACTATTATTTTGAACTAACTTATATTTAAATCAAGAACTATTAATTATTTTTTTTGTCTTTTATAAATTAGCTTACTATTTTACTAATCCAGTAAAATATTAAATTAGTCACTATTCTCACTGATCCACCCTTCTATCCAATTGCACATTTTGTAGTCTGTATCGGCCCAATTAGGCTAGATCCTGAATTGGAACACGGAAAGCAAACGGGACCGAAATTGAAAGACAAGGCTTTGACCCATCAAAAAGCGTTGTGTTGTTTGGGCTGATTCCATCATTAGTTTTAGGCTAAATATGTTTTAACTATATTAAAATGACAAATTTCGTTGGAAAGCTGATCAACATTAACATCTTTCTTTAAATTTAGTAGGGTAACCATATATTTAATTAGCTTATATTTCTCTCAGAACAGTTTTCCATTGTTGGGGATAAGATTTTCTGCTATTAGCATTTAGATAATCTATTGTTAGGGTTTTTAAGAAGATGCCAAAAATGAAGGAGAAACCAGAGACAAAACTTTATGAGAAAGTTTAATGGTATTTCTTGAATTCGTACAAATAATTTGTTTATAACAACATAAAATCTCTAAAACGATAAACTTATACATAACTCCTTCTAAAATAACCTACATAGTAAATACTAACAAATTCCTCCTTAACATAGCATGTCAAATATGAGTCTGCTATTTCTGATATCCTACTAAATCATGCATGACGTAAATAAATAGTGAGATGAGAGGCATACACAACATCTATAATGAAAAACCAAATCGAAAAATTCACTGCACACTTGGGACCCATATTGATAGGGAAATAAATCTATTGTTATTCTCTTTGAATAACAGAAACATGTTATTCTAATCTCAACAGTTGATCTTTATTGAGATTCACGCAAGAAAAACTTACTTCATTAAAATTTGCATATGGAAAATTTGAACGGTTAGAATCGGAATAACAAGAAACTGTTATTCCCAAACAGATTTATTTCCTGTTAATAGCACCTTCAAATCCACATGAGACCCGTTGTATTTATTTCTGCGTAGAAGCGCTTGATTAGGTACATGTGTCACTCAAAAATCTTTTAATTAGATACTGTTCTTTTTTCCAAATTTTTTATTTGAAGATAAAAATAAAATTATTCCCCAAAGTGTAGTTATTTTCATTATATACTTACAGAAAATATTTGAAGCTATATAAAGCGACATAATGAATGATAATTGATAAATCATGCAAAACTTTTTCTCTCTTTACACTTCCTCTACCTAAATGCAAAATTTTATATATCAACTTTTAATGAAGATTATTTGTTTAATTTCTATTGATGATGTAAATTTCGAATGCACACATACTAGATCAACCATAAAAGAAAATGACTTAATATCTACGAGACCATAATAACAAAAGAATTCAATTTTAACAATAATGAATAAAATATAGCATATCAAATTATTTATTTGAATAAAAAAACCTTTAAACATTTAAAATATATATGAAAGTAGCTCTTTTATCACACCCCATAAGCCGCAGCCATATACAAAGGGATTCAAACAGCTGAAATCCGAGATACATGAACAGTATTCATGGAATTCTTGAAATTCTAAATCTAGCCGTTCAATTTTTTCTGTGCACGCAACTCGAAACAACTAGTTTTTCTATACACGTATCTCGAAACAGTTCAACGGCTGGATTCGAAATTTCAGAAATTTCAGCATTACTGTTTATGATTTTGGATTTCAGCAGATTTGAGTCCATATACAAAGACAGCCATAAATTAGAATATGAGAAGTCAAAACTAAAGATTATACAATCTTTTTAATAAACTATACAATGCGAATAAAAATATACGCTTTCTGTACATTTGAAAAGAGAGAAATTACGATCGAGCTCTGGAAGATGTCTTATGAATTCATCTCAGATTAGTCCCCTGTAATCCGGCAAAAACTTTTATTATCAATGAACCAAGGGACAAATCCCAACCAAGATAAACAAAAAAGCATAATTTATCTAACTCCACATTTTACTGGGATTATAACGCAATACAGAGTAATTGTGGTGCTACTAAAGAAATTCTCAGATGACATCTGCTGATTTTTTAATTAATTATAAGTTATACCATCCATTAATAAGCACTAATAACTTCAGTGCAAGCAAAAGAAATGAACTTACAAGTGGTTTATTCCAACAATAATACAATAGAAAACATGACCAAACTGAACATGAGACATATGTTGGATAACAAATTCCAGCTTTGTTTCAAATATCCTGTCGAAATTTGGATCCTGACAAATCATATCAGCCATAGCATCGAATTGGATCGTTGCATCCTTTCCTGGCAGATTGCTTCGAGCCCCCGCTCCCTTTCTCGAGGTATTGCTGATGGTACTCCTCAGCACAGTAAAACTTCTTTGCTGGTAAAATTTCAGTAACTATTTTGGCAGAAATTTCTTTTTGTTTTGCTTCTAATGACTCCCTGGCAAGCTTGGCTTGCTCTTCATTGTAGTAGTAGATTCCAGAGCGGTACTGTGTACCCACATCATTTCCCTATTTAAAGATAAAACAAAAATAGAAATAAAGTTTTGAGACAATTGAGAGAGAGAAGTAATAGAAAAGAAAGAAGCATCATGTTCTTTACTACTACATTTAAGAACAATTATCTAATGCATTTGGCAATGGATCTTCATGAGAAGATGAACATGCAAATAAAAAATGACCAAAAAACTAAATGCAGATATTACTTTCAAGTTCCAGCACAACAAGGACAACAAGCTAAATAATAGATCCGGAAATTTATCACATTAATTGAAGGAGAACACCTTGGGTCTGATGCCCATCGGAGTCAAATTTGGGTCCAATGGGTTTAGGGACCGTCCGATCCACTTCGTGTGCACGAATTTTAAAGCAAACGCGAAAGTTGCGCACGCGAATCTTAAAGCAGATCGGACGGTCATCGAACCCATCGAACTCACTTTGAGTCCGATGGGCATCGGACCCAAATTGGTTCCTAATTGAAGAGTCATTCATGTTGCTTAGACTTCCTTATTACTGTGTGAACCAACACATATAACCCATTATTATATTATTAGCTAGCTTCCCTTTCTTGACCATCCACATTGTAGTATTACAAAAATCCAAACTTTTCTTATACATGATATATTGTACCACTAGTCAACTCAGCACCAGTTTATTTAGTGGCGGGGCCACATTGAAAACAGTGGGGGTCAAATAACCCCATCAAAATTTGCACAATTACCTTATATACTTAATAAATCAGTTAATTTTCTAGCTATTTAAAAATGACACTACCGAAATACGACACCATGCATTGAGCAAAATTTCTCCCTCAGCCACTATGTACCACCCAATTGTCAATGGGACACTTAACTGGTCAAACTGCGTAACAATATGTACCAGCCATATATATACTGATACGTCCTATCTCAGGGAGATAAGGCCGTACGGGAAAGGACTAGGCTGCATTCGTCCTGTCAAGAATGGCAGGCTGAAGTGTGGGTTGAGTTGAGAACTTGGGGAAATTTAGAGATATTCGAACTCTAAACTGTATGATATCTCTCTTAGCAAAAATTCGATCTCTGTCAAATGGGATTTCCTGCCTTATATAGTCTGATCATAACCGCTATCCAGGGCGGCTATGAGGGACGTGGGCAGCTATGCCAGCCGATTCGGCGGTTATCCCACTTGTCGGTGGCTCAAGTCTATTATCGGACTAAGTCAATTGAGGCCGTTTATTGGGCCTTGTTTAAGTAATGCTTGGGCTTTTCGTATGACTCCGGGTTGCCTCTTAGTGAGGTCCGAATCCCGGGTCTTTGATGACCCTGAAAGGACAAGTTCAAGGGCCTGTGGAACATGGCCCTATCATATACTAATCCAGTTGACCATTAGACTAAACAAATAAACAATTCAATGTATGGATTTTGGCATTAATTGAGATTTAGATAGATATTATTATATCATTCCGTATCAGATATCTAGATAAATGCTCTTAAGTCTCTTCAAAAGATAATTGTACTAAAAGGGCAACAAGATGTTTTCCACAATGTGAAAATTTTCTGAGAAACAAAACAAGACCAAATTTTTACTAATTCACACACGAACAAAGAGACGCCATATCCCATATAATAATTAACACAAATTCAATCAACATTCCAAACCCAATATAACACCAATTAAACCAATCCAAAAGGAAACATATTAATTAAATGATTAAATCACAGAGTCTGAGTAACACCTACCTGGCGGTTGACCGTGGTGGGATCATGCTTGCCCCAGAAAACCCCAAGAAGGGTCGGATAACTACACACTGTTGGATCAAAATGCACGCGCACCACCTCAGCGTGACCCGTTTTATTAGAGCACACATCTTTGTAGGTAGGATTGTCGAGGTGCCCCTGAGTATAACCCACCTCGGTTTTTACCACACCTTCGACCCGCTGGAACGCTAGCTCCACGCTCCAGAAGCACCCGGCGCCGAACTGCGCCAGCTGGTTTCCGGCGCCACCCTCCGGCGAGTCGAGATCGGGTCCCAGCGCTGGGTTTGTCTCCGCCATTTTTGGATTATTTCTCCTTTTCCCCGGGATTTTGTTGGGTTTGACGAGTGAATGAGTGATGGATATAGCGGCACGGGGTTGATTATATATAGAGGGGGGTTTATTTGAACGCGTATCCTCTGCATCTCTGCATTACTCAGAAAGGAATCTCTTGAGTTAATAAATCTGAACGGTCTGATTTTAAACGGAGCTAATCCGGCTTCTGACTATAACTTAGGAGGATTTTCAATATTCGTGGAGATCTAGTCACCACGAATCTTAAAACATATCGGATGGTCGAAATTCATTAACTCAAAAGATTCCTTTTTTGAGGTAATGCAGAGGATACGAATTCGGTTTATAGAGGAGAACTGGGGAAGGGCCTAACAGGGGATGGAATTTTAATCGTCTCCATTTCCTGGTACAGGAGGGGTTTTTAAATACTTAAAGGCGATATTACTTGGTGAAGGATGTTGAATTGTTTTCATTTTTAAGTTCGTTCAGAAAACTTTGAAAATGTGACAAGTAGCCCTACTCTCTGGGATTTGACTCTGCTGTTTTATTTTAGAGTTCCGATTCTAACTATTTAAAAAAATTTATTCACGTATCTCGGTAAAAAAAAATTTCATGCACAAATCTTAACGATTTTTAATACTTGGGATTGGAAAAACACAAAAATTTTCATTCACGTATCTCGATAAAAAACTTTTTCATGCACAAATCTCAACGATTTTGAATAGTTGGAATCGGAAAAGCAGAATCCTGCTTTCCTAGCAGCAGAGTCCATTCCTGCTCTCTGTTCAGCTCTTTTCAAAACTTTTTATCAGTAAATTCTTTAACTTGTAAATATATTTTTCATCAATTAGATATGGCATGTATCAATATTTTTCAGTTAATTTTTTTTTGTTATCAACAAGGAAGCTGTTAATAAAGTCCCTTTTACAGTCTTCAATAATGGAGGCAAATAAACATTCTCTTAATGGTGTCTAGGTACATCCACTTGAATTAGAAAGTACCGTTGGATAAAATTTCTTCATGAATTCTCCTGTAATGCACATCACGGATTATTAGAAAAGAAAATGGTCCGATAATTGTGCATTTGTTGTTGGATATTGCTTTCTTCAATTATAGATATATTAGATACTTCTGTGGAGTAAAATGAACATAACAACTACCGACATTTTTATTAATATCCAAAGTTAATTACAAATTAACTTTGGATACTCAGAATCCCTGAGTTTTTCGAAAAATGCCCAAACCGGTCAGAACCTGACCGGTTTCTTCTCTTTTTTTTTTTAGAGACACTATGAAGAGCAAGATAATGAAATCTAATACTGAAAATTCGAATTTCTTGTTTAAATATTTGTTAGATTACTTCTTTTGATGTATAATTAGCATATTTATATTAAAATACGCTAAATTACTTGAAATTATGTTGAATTACACTGTATTACATTAAATTACGCTAAAATACGGTGAATTCCGATAAATTACATATGAATATGGATGATATCTTTACTGAGAAGGCGAAAAATGACGACGAAACTTCAAACGGCCATAAAACGGCGTTCGAGTGTCTGATTTCAGCAAATGACCACTTTTCGGAGAGCTTGCGAAAATACGCATGCGGTGCCGGCAATGCCAGCAATGCCAGATTTAAAAATTCAGAATTGCCAAAAAACTAAGGGAAGAGCCCCAAAACTTGAGTTGAAGTTTTCGATTAAGATTTTCATTTCTATTATTCAATCTAAGTAGCTCAGTAAATTAGTTATATAATGAACTTTAGAATACTAATTTTTACTATTTTTGGAATTTTTTTACTATTTTTTATGATTTATGAAAGATGGCACAAAATTGGTCTAATTTAACGTAATTTTGCGTAGTTTAGCGTAATTTATCATATTTCATTATAATTAGCGAAATTAGTGTAATTTAGCGTAATTCAATATAATTTAACATAATCTAGCGTAATTTAATGTAATATAGTGTAATTCAACATAATTTTAAGTAATATAGTGTATTTTAGTATAAATATGCTAATTATAAATCAAAAGAAGTAATCTAACAAATAATTTAAACAAAAAATTCGAATTTTCAGTGTTAGATTTCATTATCTTGCTCTTCATAGTGTCTCTAAAAAAAATGGAAGAAACCGGCCAGATTCTGGCCGGTTTCTGCGGTTTGGGCATTTTTTGAAAAATCCATGGATTCTGGGTATATTTATTAATTTGTAATTAACTTTGGATATTAATAAAAATGTCGGCTATATATAGTTCGATTCATAGTACATGAATTTTGATGTAGATTAGACGGTTATGATCTAGTATCAGATTGAATTTTCCAATCTGATGTTTCTGATTCCAATTTGGTAAAACCAGTTGTAATTTTCAGTATAGAGCTTTTCTTTGAGGAATTTTACAGTATAGGATTGGAAAAAAAAAATCGTTTATCAATTCAGATTGTTGACTTTGACCAATTTTTTTTAGGAAATAATTTAATTTCAGTCTAGTTTTTCATAGGTTTTGGAAGAGTTAAAAGTCAGTGCACGTGCTATTATTCACATCTTAAAAAATAAAATTTTATTGTTAAATTCAAGTCCTTCCAATTAATAGTAAACCACATTTTTGCTACAGTGAAAACTTGTGAAAGTACTGAGAAGGACCATAGTCCATAGGAGAGAAACTCCAAAAGCTTAATTGCATTCGTCAAATTTGTGCCCAATCAGATGCAAATCGGTCGATCTCTGTTTATCCAACCGATGCTAACTTGCTAAGTTCAATTATTGCTCTTGCAAGTTGCAAAGCAGCCCCGGCCCACTGTCAGTACGAATTCAGATCTTCCCCGGTACCGTAATAGAGAATCTTTTACAATTACTTGATCTGGACCATTCTTTTTAACTTGGCACGAATTTTAAAGCTCAATAATACTGCCCCCTCCGTCAGCCCAAATCTCAAAACAGCTAAGAGTTAATCTCAAACCGTAAAGTGAAGGAAATCTTTTACGGTAATGGAGAGAATACTTGTCCCTGTGAGTACACCTCACCATCACCTAACATTTTCTTTTCTTTTCTTTTCTTCCTAAAAAGGTAATAATTGAACTGTTTGTTCCTCATGGCTGCTGTTGGAAAGAAACACAGTCAATGTTCTTCTTGCCAACTTGTCAAAGTAATTAGTGGAGGGAGGCTATGACACTGTGCATCTGAGTTTTTAAAATTCAAACAGTTGATATGAACCGTGCAATATAATCTCTATATAAAAATGTACTTGTAAACCAATTTTTATATTTTTTAGAATTTTTATTTATCATTTTTTTAATAGGTAAAAAATTACTATTTTTGAATGAAGTGATTTTCTTCCCATCTATAAAAATGATAAAAATTTCTGAATAATGTAAAATGTTATCTAGGAAGTATTATTTTATGAATTCCTATCCTTTGAGATATCTCAACGCATGCATGATTTTTTGGAAAATCTCAACCATTCAAATAGGTTTTGCACAAATCTCAAAGCACAAATAATATTGCCCCATGCGCTATCCCCGAATAGGCACCGTACATGTCAATCACGCACACGCTGGATGATTCAAATCAATTGTTTGAACTTTGAAAATAAAACTATTGACCCGTGGTACATGCTAATATGCATCGTGCATAGTACTATAGCCCCACTCTTGAACCTGTATCCACTGTAGTACCGCACGCTGGACCCACAATTTCACGGTATAGTAAAATTATCTTGCAACTTTTTGCAATTTATTTTTTATTTTCAGTAATCAAATGATTGCTTGGATCCTACAAATACAGTACATATTCATAAAACTTCTTCCATTATAGTTTCTTTTCTAAAAATACTAAATCATAATCAACACAAAAATTCAGTGATACTGTACCTTGTAACATTTTTACCAACATTTATCAACATGTTTAGATGCCGGAATTAACTTACTCTTATTTTAACAAAAAAAATAATATCTCATTCTTTGCTGACAGATGGAACAATTTACCTTACACATGCAATATCACACCATATGTCTCTATCTGGTACGTGTCAGTGGATATCTCCGGAGTGAGTTTTGTGGAGGAGAGAGAAAAAAAAGAGTATTTACAGGGTGTAAATAGGTAAAAAAAACCAGTCAGATTCTGACTGGCTTCTGGGGAAGAGGAAACCAGTCAGAATCTGACCGGTTTAGATATTTTTGGAAAAACTAAGAATTTCTGGGTATATTTATTAATTTGTAATTAACTTTGGATTCTAATAAAAATATCGGTAACAACTAAGTATGTAAATGAGAATAATTATTGATATTATTTTTTTCCCATTGGTTAGGTTCCTGCAAGCGAAGTCAAATGAGAAGAAGATACGACCTTCTTGGAAATGGCATATATATTGATATTATTTTTTTCCCATTGGGTAGGTTCTTGCTGTTTCTCAAGTTGACTTTGATATATATGTTATTGCTACTAATAATTTAAAATTGCAATATGAAATATATTTGATTACTGTTTCGTGAATGAAATGAACTTAGCCCTTTTTATCAATATATATATAGAGATATATCACTACTAGAATCTCCAGTGAAGGCAACGGCAGAAATTGACTTGTTGCAACGGCTTACGCTTGCTAAAAGCCCGAAAAACCTCATTAGCAAGCGCTACGCTTGCAAATCCTCCCGTTGCTTTAAGCCCCAATGCAAATACTCATTTTTAGACTTTTTGCAAGGGCTTACGCTTGCTAATACTTTTCTCTAGACTTTTGCATGAGCCGCCCTTGCAAAAAGTACGCTTGCTAATACTTTCAGAGTTGGCACCCAACAAGAGTATTTGCAAGGATGTCAGGTGTGGGCCCCATCTGAGTATTGGCAAGGTTAACGAACGTGGGCCCCATATGGTTATTTGCAAGGACGGCAAATGTGGGTCCCACCTAACTATTTGCAAGGATAACGAATGTGGACCCTACCTAATTATTTGCAAGACTAATAAATGTGGGTCCCACCTGATTATTTGCAAGGATATCATTTATACTTTTTGCATGCTCCAATTCTACAATCTTTCTTCCCTGTACCAACCCGGTACCAACCCAATAATATGTTACATTTCCATTGAACTAGATTTACATAAACACATTGAAATATAGAAATAACATTTAATAAACATTAATCAACATAGTACAATTATCATATATTATACCAAAATACCAAAAAATATTACAACAATAGTACTAAAATGAACTTCTAAATATACCCAAAATATATCCACCACCCATTAACAGAAATTTACAATATAATATAGAGTCAAGAAATTTGTTGCATAATTATGAAATTTGCCATTAGCACCAATCATCAGAAGTAACATTTAAGAACGTTCAAGATAGCCTTTGCAATCAAAATACCTAATGAAATAACAAACAAAATATTAAATAATGAGTATTTGAGAGAACAATATTGAAACAAAACATGTTGGATATTTTCTTGCATCATCTTGTGAAAACTTTACACATCTCGTCAAATTCACTTAGATAAAATTTATAACCCCGGCTAAATCCAAAACAGAAAAGGGGTCAAGTACAAGCACTTGACAATTGAGCTTTAGCAAGTATATATCAAACAATGTCATGTAGCAGTAAACATCAATTTTAATTAGGTATTTGCAGAAAACAGATCAAACAATGTTCTTGGTGCATTTGTAATTTCAAACAATTTTAGCAGAAATTTTACACTAGAAACAGTACCTTAAATTAACCATAGCTATCATATCCTTATTGATAATTCCTGGACTATGCTATTAGTTACAAAAGATCATGAAATTGGTAAGAAAAGAGACAATTCTGACAATACTTAGCAGAATATACTTAAAGAAATTGGTACTGTACCAGAAAATGCCTACCCCTGCACCATACTACCTTCGTCTCTGTTCGGAAGCACTTATTCCAACATCCGGCCCCTACAAAAATTAATAATAAATGACAATGTAAGAAAATAGAGCTCAATGAAAAGGCTTAGGAGTAGACGAAAACAAACCTGTGCTCTTAAACCAAATTAGAGCAGAACCTTCGCATTCCTCCAATTCACAAGATTCACAAGATGGGGTCTCCAGTAGTTGAACCACCTATTAACATAACAAATTAGCATGTAGTCGAGAAGTTATATCATATACAGTGAAAACAACATAACCTTCAGGAATTAAAAAATCTGTAACTGATTATGGTTAATGATAAACGAGGGCTAGACTCCCGTTGATTATCTCAAACAAAAAATTGTTGAATTATGAGGAATTTTCTATTTAGACTTCAAACAAATATTAAATATAAAGAACAAATTACTGCTGATGAAATGAAGCAACCACAGATCACATAGATATGTTTTCTATTCAGAGCAACATTAAGTTAGAGGATTAAAAAAATAAAGAAGGAAGAATTGGTGCACTATGAGATCCCAATGTCCCATGTAAATCAAAAGGTACCAAGTTCCTATTTTAAACTTTAAGATGTTCCAAACAAAAGTCAGAATTTAGAATTATGTGAGAGAATGCCGAAGCATATCCTCGGCTTTCCATGCTTTGGTCATCTAGCGGGTATATATCTACAATTAGAAATGAATGCTTACATTTGCTAATTGCCCTGGTTTGACGTATGCAAATCAAAATCCAAGGGACTTCTACAAACTATGCATTCATATATACACAAAAATGGCTTTTAGAATGACTCGAAATATTGCTAATTCTGAGTATCTCTTATTTAACAATGGAATATTATGTTGGTAATTCATGTAGGATGTAGGTTTCAATTCACTTTAGATTAATCAATCAATTGCTACCCACATCAGAACAATTTCCACCTTTGAGATATTAAAAAAAACTTCTATAAGAAACCATGAAAATAAAAGAAAATAAGTTCTATTTTATTTTTCAAGAATAGACAAGAAAACTTTCCTGGTAGAAGAAAGAACATATACCTCACAAGTTGGCATTGCAGATCTTAAGAAAGAAATTTCATCATCGCTGAGTTTAAAATTTGCAACAAAAAGGATGCATTCCTCCAAACCAGCAAAAAAGTATACTCACCACCAAAAGAGTTTTCATAAAACAATGACAATTGGGTAAAATTGACAAGCCTTAAACAGTACTGAAACATCTCATTAACTAAAATAACTCTAATTAAAATAACTTAAGTTTCATCAACTGAAATAATCGAAGTAAGAAAAAACTTCTCAATTTAACTAAACTAATTATAACTAAAGCAACACCTGAAGAGAGAGCAGAGGCGGAGGTGGCGGAGCAGCTAGCTCTACGGTTTAGTGGTGGGGTAGCGGCGTAGGATGACTAGAGAGTGAGCAGCTGAGGTGGTGGCTAGGTTTAGGGTGTGACGAGGTGGTGGCTATGGTTTAGGGTGCGACGAGGAGAGATGCATCGCGTCCACAGCGGCGAAGGTGGTGGCTAGGGTTTAGTGACGGGGTGTGACTGAGAGGAGGAGGGGATTAACGGCTTTTCTCAGCCCTTTTGTGAGGAGGCGCGAGAGAACTATATGGTCAGGTAGCAAAGACGGAGAAACCCTAGATTGGGGCGGGGAAAAGCCAACCTAGACGGAAATTTGGTGAAATTTCACCGTAAAGTGGGAGGGAAAGAGAGGCGGCAAAAGCCAACCCTAGAAAAATTAGTGAAATTTTGGGAGGGAGGCAGGAAGCTAAGGAGGGAAGTGAAAAATATTCACATAGAAGGGGCTTTCGTATACTCAGAGGTAACATAATAACTGTGTTTATATCGGACCGTCTGATCATCACTATGCACGAATATTAAATGATCTTGTGCATCACATAGGATCAGATCTAAACAGAAATATTATGTTACTTCAGAGAATATGGACTCTCTACCCACAACCTCTTAGATGAAGACATTAGGACCGTTGTTCGCTTATCGGACAGTCAGTAGATGTTGATATTTACTAATCACTTAATACATATACAACAGTACATATGAAAAAAATCCAAAAAAAAAATATTTTTATATTTTCTACATCTTATATGGCCAAATAATACTTATACATGTCATTTTTATAAACTTTCACCATTGTATGCTTTTTCAAATTTATAAAATATTTTCGAACCGTTCATTTTCAAGCGGGAAATCAACGGTTGATCTGCAATGAAATCATTCCAAATCTATTTTAAAATGATCAAGGAAGAACATTGAACGTAACCAACATAAAAGTTAGAAATTTTTATTAGGTATGAGCTTCGATCCAACATGAAGTGTTTATGGCCATACGATGCTTCAATATTCCGTCGACTTGATGGATATGTAAATGAAAATAAAATTTCATCGAAGTTTGCTACAATAAAATAAATGCACTGCTCTTTAATTTCAACGGTTCTGATCGACCAACGGACGACATATTCTCATGCGTCTTCATTAACTCACGAAACAAGAGTTTATGTTTCATGTAGAACATGAGTCATAAACTCTTGTTTTGTGAGTTAATGAAGACGCACGGGAATATGTCGTCCTTTGATCGATCGGGGCCGTTGAAATTAAAGAGCACTGCATATATATTATTGTAACAAAGTTCGATGAAATTTTATTTTCATTTACATATCCATCAAGTCGACGGAATATTGAAACATCGAAAGGTCATAAACACTCTACGTTGGATCGAAGCTTAGACATAACCAAAATTGAGAAATTTTGTGTTATTTATGTTCAGAGTTTTCTCTTGATCATTTCAAAATAAATTTAGAATCATTTCATTACAGATCGACCGTTGATTGATAACGTAAAAATGAACGATCTGAAATTATTGGCTCAATTTTGAGAGGCAAATAACGATGAAATTATATAAAATTGACATTTATAAATATATTTGGTCATATAAGATGTAAAAAAATAGAAAATATTTATTTTGAATTTTTTTCATATTATTTGCTGTTCATTTATTACTAAATTGTAGATTTGTAAATCAGAGCCGTTTGATGAGGGATGAATGGTCTTGATTTCAAAGGAGGTGTCCATTTTAGAGGCTGCAGGTTGGGGTCCATATTCTCTGTGGTAACATAATATTTATGTTTAGATCTGCTCTAGGTGAAATGCAGTGGATCTGTCAATATTCGTGCGAAATCTATCAGACGGCCTTGATAAAAAATGGAGAAATTATGTTACCACAGGTGATATGATAATTTTGGGTTGATGTATCTAAGTAAATTTCGATACAGAGAGAGTTCTCTGTAGTCTGTACTCTAGGGACTTGGCATTTTTTTTTACTTCCCTCCTAAATTTGGTGTCCTAAATTTTTCTAAAATTTTAATTCCCTCATTTTCACTTTCCCTACTGAATTAACGATCTCCCCCTTCTCCCCTTGTGTGATTTATTTCTTATTGCAAAGAGAAGAATTCTCCTTGCCGCTGTCTTCCTTCTCCCTCCACGTCTCTCTCTCTCCGCACGAAGAATTCTCCTTGCCGCCACTGCCGCTGACATCGTCTCTCCTGGATTTCTTCCAAGGGTAGCAGATGTTTTGAAGGGTTCTAGAATCTGATTGTAAGTATTGATGCATGCAGTCAATTTGTTGCATTGATGCATGCATTTAAAGTGTTCTATGAAAAGCCCGAACCAAAATACTAGAATTTCCCAGCGCTCTCTTTGGCTGCTTCGCTATATCTAGGTGAGATCCGATCTCTCAAGTAATATCTCTTTCCTTCAATTTCTAATTTTGAAGATGTAGTTTGGTAATGACTCTATTTAGCCCATGAATTATATCAATTTTGAAGCTTTATTTTTATTTTTTTAGGTGATTTTGGGCTTGCCAAGACTTTACAGGCTGATGATCTGGCTTCTTCAGTAAGTATTTTCCTTTTTTTATCCTGCATACTAAAAAAAAGCTTGATACAAAGTGCACGGACTATATGACTTTGTTTTATACGAGTCGTGACTTCACCAGAATACCATTTGTTTTGAGGTGGGGTTGGATAGAGCAATAATTGTTATGGGTTTCAGGTGGGGTTGGATTTGGGTGTTCAAATATAGACCAATTTTGATGTTTTAGGTAAATTTTTATTTGGGTTAGATTTGGTACGTTAGGCATAAGTCAATTTATGAACTACATGCACTATGAACTTATGAACATGAGAATAATTGCTAGAGGTTACGTAAATTTTATTTGGTCTTTGTGGAATTCAGGATATGGCCGGATTAATAAGCAAAATAAATCGGTCCTCCATTGGTCCACTGCCTCCTCGCTACTCGTCTAACTTGTAAGCACATGTTTATCTCGATATACAGCATCTATTATGGAAATTAGGGAACCATGTCAGTTGCTGGATGTCTTATCTTTTTGCACTCTAAAATTGTGATCTATTAGATACTTTCTCACAGACATGAAAAGAATGTAAATTCGACTCTTTTTTTTTCTTTTTATCCAGAAATCCAGGTATCAGAAGCATGCTGAGAAAGTGTCCAGGGCACCACCCAAGTGTAAGCTATTATTTCTGAGAAAAAAGCTATCTATTCCTTTTGTATATCTACTGTGAGTGAGGCTATGGTACTATACATAGCGCATATTGGTCCGTACTATGGATAAGAAATTACAAGGGTTCAGAGCTTGGTCAATTTAGTGTGTTTGTGTAACTCAGTTTTGGTGACAGTGTTCAGTACACTATGTAGTAACATTTTACCAGTATGAGATTGAACAGTTTTTTAAAATTGTTTAAAATCCCAATAAATAGAATATCCAATGTAGTAATGTCTAGCATGTTGTCAAGAACATCAAAATTTCGAAGAATACAAGTTCATTTCTTGTCAGATTTTAAGTGTGATTATGCATTTTGGTCCTTGCTGAAATTTAAATTTATATTTATGTCTATTAATCATGTTTCGGACAGTGGGCCCACAATATGAAATCAAGTTCATTTGAGTACTGTGGGGGTGTGGAGGAGAGACGGTGAGGGTGCGAAGGAGAGACAGTGGGGGGGGTATGGAGGAGAGCTAGTAGAGTGGTGCAGAAAATCGATGAAGGTTTGAAGAGCGACAAATAGATCAAAAATTTTGGGGAGGTGAAGAGACATGAAAGGACGAAGGATGGATAGCCATAATAAGTGTTCCTAGTCTCATTGTGATTGGTGTGATAGCCATAATAATTGTGAAGGTATATCTCTATATACTATATCTCTTGGCAAGAATTTGAATGCTTAATGTGAACATCAAAAACCTTGTACTGGAAAAAATCCAAGCTATTATTATTATACGGTATTGTGCTGGTATAATCCGATATCAATTTACTTTCATGAGCCTTTTTTTAAATTAGAAAAATGCAAATAAAAACAAGTTACGGACCTCAATATAAAAATCTCATGTCCTGTTCTGACAAGGCCCATGTAAACCATAAAAAATGACTTTGATAAAAAAAAGGAGGAACTGAATATTTGATCTCTTGATTGTTGATCTTTGCTCTTCTCATGCATATAATCCAAGATAAAACCCCCAAAGCGTATTTGAAGTTAGTAATTGTGTGTATGTCAGTGTTAAAGTACCCTAGGCCAATCCCCAAGTACACCCAGAAGTGATGTACCAGGCAACCAAATAAGAGAAAACAAAAAGTGGCAAACTGTTGGTACCAAACAGCCCCAAAACATCACTCTATACAAACCAAAATTAGAACCATATCTACACTTTGAATATGATCAAACTGTTTTATGAGCTAATAAAGGACATTTTCATGGACAAACAGAAACAAATTTCATATTTTTCTGATTTTTGTACAATTTTTGAGAGCATTTTAAAATTCTGATTCTAAAAAAAAAAAACTGGTACTGTACCAGGCAGGTACACTGACTGCCTCTCACAAAATCAAACATCTGACATAGCTAGAGGTCTCAGAAAAATTTAAAATTTGTTAGGGTAAAAGCTTACACTCTCATGAGAATTTAGACACCAAGAACACAAATTTTGGCCTTGTAGATTGGCATGTGCAAAATTCACAAAATAGGCTGTCAGAATACCAAAATTTCTATTTCTGAATATCAAGATTAACACATATTTCTCTGACAGACAAGAGGCGCATCAATTGACACTGAGATTATGGTGATAATCTAGCAAGGTCACCTAAACACAAAGAAGACTATTGGATACCCATACTTGACCATCGAAATGCCCTTAAGTGATATTTTACTATTGGTACCAAAGGACATGTACCAGTCTAATGGAATACAGTAAATTGTGATTCAAATAACGAGTAAATCATGATTAGGAGTACATGCAGGTGAAAGGTTTATTCCATAAACTAGTCCTCAGCAGTTAGAACTTAGAACCGTAGTGAAGATATTAGCATTGTCAATTTCTTGTATTCTAACTGGGATGACTTAAGGCCGTGTGAAATATCACAAGAATCTTGCTTTAATTGCTTCAAGCATTTCTATTGCTTTAATATGACTTGTATCAATCCACAGATGACTTAAGGCTGTTTTAAATGGGACTATAAAAATCATAAAAATTTGTGGTTCTCAGTTTAATTAGTCAAGTTTTATGCACATGGATTTGGGATTGGAGGATTAGAGGAGCTTGATGTTGAAGAGGATTTTTATGCATGTGGTATTTTAGTTATTTTTTGGCATTAGTCATTCTGCTTTATAGTTTTCTTATCACTAAAAATGGAAATAAATATATATGGTAGTTATTAAATGGAAATTAGAAATTTATTCTAGTAACATTAAAATTTTACTGTTTTGAAATTAATGTTACTTTCTATACAATTTAAGTCAATTTTATTTTCTTGTATGTTTGAAGTTTGAGAGCACATGGGAAAAAGCACACTCATGCACCATTTATATGATTGTTCATTCTAATTTTTTTTGTTTGATAGTTACTAATGGAGTTTGTAACTTTGTAAAAAAATATCAATGTGTATCTTTTATGATATAAATTTGTATTATAATTTTCCTTCCCTAGAAAATAATTAAAATTTTTGTTGCTGTGATTTATAATATAAAAAATAAACTTAAAATTATTTGCAACGGTGGGTCATGCAAATAGTTAGGGCCTTCACAATAAAATAATATAAACAACATCATAGAAACATTTGCAACGGTGTCTCTTGCAAATAATAATGCCTTTTTGAATATAATAATATTAAAAATAACTCTGAAAACAATTGCAACGGTGCCGCTTGCAAATAGTTACGACTTTTGGAGTAAAATAATATAAAAAATAAACTTAGAATCATTTGCAACGGTGGCTCATGCAAATAGTTAGGGCATTCACAATATAATAATATAAACAACATCATAAAAACATTTGCAACGGTGCCTCTTGCAAATAATAATGCCTTTTTAGAATATAATAATATATAAAATAACTCTAAAAACATTTGCAACGGTGCCGCTTGCAAATAGTAACACAATTCACAGTAAATTAATATCTGGCGTGTTTGGAGTGGGTATTATTATTTGCAAGGGCCAATATGAGACATTAGCAAGGGGATCCATCACATAATTGCAAGCGTGATTATTTGCAAGGGCCTCCCGTTGCAATTATATTAATTTAATCAAAAAACCAAAATCTTTTGCAACGACCCTTCCTACGCTTGCAAAAAGCACTTGCTCCCGTTGCTTTTACTGGAAATTCTAGTAGTGTATAGAGAGAGAGATGAGGGATCCACTTACAACAATTTTGAGTTACAACAACTATTTTTTACATTTTCAAATTTCAAATCGTCGATCCAAACCGTTCAACATAATCTCCTCAATAAAATGTGCTTCCATATTAAATTTTACATTTATTTTGAATTTTTTTACTATTTATTAAGTATTTTACAAAAACTAGTCAAATTCAGACCATTGAAATTTGTACCCATCTTAATAAATAGTAAAAAAATTTAAAAAAATGTAAAATTTGATCTGGAAGCACATTTTATTGTGGAGATCATGTTGAAATGTTTGGATCGACAATTTGAAATTGAAAATGTAAAAAATGGTTGTAATAATTAACTTTGTAGTAACTCAAAATTTTGGTAACTAGATCTCTCCTCATATATATATATTTGATTAGTTAGACTACTAGTCAGTCTTGTTTAAAAATTGCATATTAAGTAATTTAAAATTGCAATATGAATTATATTAAATTAGTCAGGCTATCATAAACACGTTGTCTTGACCTTGTCATCCAACACAACCAAAACTTATTCTAAATCAGTAAGGTTGCATCCAGGGAAGATATAATCCATCCTTTGGTTCTTAGTTTTTTTATATATTAATTGCACCTTGTCATTTGACATGTGCACCTCAAACTTCAATTCGAGATTCAAATGAAGGATTCGAGTTAATTTGCTTGATGTGATCTGAATATTAGAATTTTATACGACCCATGAAATTTCAAGTTCATAAGTCGAGTTACATGTTGATTGAATATCATCGGAACAAACTAGCCGTAATCATTCTAACATGCTTAATAAAATATAATTAATTTAGGTTAAAAATTTATTATTAAGTATCTTTAGAACGAAGAATTAACCTTTGATCAAGTGGTAAACAATGCTCTTTGTGTGGAAAGTTTCACATTCAAAATCTAAATAGAGAATCATTGTAGATATTAATCCAGTTGGATGGATTGACCTGAACTTAACTCTTAAGAAGAAAAAAAAACTAGGTTGAGTATCTCACGTTGCTTTGGCTCAATTTATTAATTATTGTGGGATCACGTTTTATAATTATAAATTAAAATGTGTTATAATTTTGATGGTAATGAGTTAAAATTAGCAAGATTGATGAACTCCATTATATGTTTAATCTAATTAAACATATTTCCTCATTTAATCTAATAATCATTTATACATACTTGTGTACCAAATTAAATATTCTTGTGTACAATCATGTGTACTAATTAAATAGATTTAATTAATCATCTTTATACTTCTTGTATGTTGAGTGAATACGTATTATGTTCCTGCATAACTAGTATTTCAGGATTTGAAGTGCACTATCTTATAGTACACTAGCGGCATCATATACTTGTATGATTAAACGACTAGAGCCCTTGTAGGTGTGACCTGTTTGGATCCGTATGATGTTGGCAATGAAAACTTTTACCATAAGTCAAGATTGACATCTAGTAATGCATCATGACTACCCAATAGATACAGACGATATGTAATTATAAATTATCGTGATCCAATATAGACAATGCGTATAACACTGTCTGTGTCGTATCCAATATCACATGATATCTCTAATGATAAGCACAAATATAGGATTGTGTCATTATTGTTAACTTATCGATTATGTTTCTTGATCTGTGAATCAATTATACTTGTGATCATCCGAGATCACGGTGCATGCTGTATAATCTGATTCCATCAAGGGGTCCAAAGATATCATCACTCATACAACATACTGTCGGATATGCCTGAGGAGATACCCCTTATAACTCTCAGTTACGGTGAGCGTTAGGCATCAACCACTAATATATATTTCTCGAGCATGAAACACTGAATACCACAAAATCCATTTGATATTCATGTATGGTCAATCCAATGCCATATAAACCCTTATATGCATCCTTGAGAGATTAAACAAAACTCTTCCGTTTTGATCTTATTAAACATTTAATTCTCATGCTAATCATATATGTAATTAGTGTCCCCTGCTAATTACTTCGATTAAGAACATTTAGATAATATTACTTTTAGTTCATTGAGTATTTCATAACTCATGACCATTATCTTTAAATGAACTTAGTAATGTCACACTCTAGAAACAAATTGAACTATTCAATCATTCTATAAACACAAATCATAAAGTTAATATTTTCTCTAGGACATTAACTCTATCAGAGAGGAGATCACAATTTCTCAGTTTGGACGTCTGTTGGAGCTCCTACTAAAAAATATTAATCAGCGCTGCATCTTTTCTATTGCATAAGTTTTTCAAACCCTAAATAATGGTAGTTTAGTAATTTTAGACAATATCAGTGGTTTATTAAAATAGATGTATAATGAATTATTTTATTTTATTAACATTATTAACATATGTTGATCAACAAAATTCAATTCACAATCTATTATTTTCATCTCTTTTCTATTAAATTAAACTCCATTCTCTTAATTTATATTTCGATCAGAGTTTAAGGCTTTGAGAAAATATTATGGGCTCATCATATAAATTAATACATTTTCAAAGATAAAGATTTAACTCGTGCACTTAAACATTAAAAAAAAAATTATACAAATTTATTGTTTAGCTTGGCAGTTCGATAATAAAAGAAGACAAAATTAATATAGACACATCATGTCTATAATAAATCGTTCGATCAATATAAAGCGAACGGCAATATTTCTTTGTTATTCTACAATTATAATGGAAAACAATTACACATATCTTACTTCTCCTACAATGTTTTATTAACACAAAACAACAATAATTTTCTATGTCAGACAAAGATATGTAATTTTTAGTAATTTACATAAGAATATATGAAATAAAAAATTTGATTATTTTATGAAAATAAGTTGTTTTGTTTGAAGTTAAAAATTCAATATGACATTGATGAAATATTTAACTGAACTGATGAATCTCTACAAAACTATAGCTATATCTTTTTTATTTTCTTTATACAATATGAGGGTGCATTGGTAATTCCAATTTTTAGTTTGAATATTAAACATATATAAATCGTATGTTTAATTGTTTTTAACTGGCACAACAACAACAGCCGGGTTTTCGCGAGGATAGCTTTTTGGCAATCGCGAGGCTAATTCCTCTCAGAAAACTATTTGCGAGGATAGCTCCTTGCGAAAAGTATCCTCTTAAAAATAGCCGTCGCTAATGATACGTATCCTCGCGAATAGTTTTAGGGCATGTTTAGCTGCTCCCCACAAAATACTGTTCACGTGGGAAAAATAAAATTCACTCAGACTGAATTTTTTTTTCCCACGTGAACAGTAAATTTCAGTTCAAAAATTTCCTATTCCCATTCCCACTGTGCAGCCAAACATGCCCTTAGGGAGGTTAAGGGGGAAAGTATTTGCGGGGCTAGTTTCTCGAGAAAAATATGCTTGCCACGTGGCGATGTTTGCAATGAATTGTGTTATACTTTTACCATTAAATAGTCCACGGCAATAATCTGTATTGCCGTGCATTGTGCTGTACTGATACCATTGAATAATCCACAGTAATAGTCTGATTATTATCGTGGTTAGTTGTACTGATACCATTGAATAGTCCACAGTAATAGTCTGATTATTATCGTTGTTATTCAGTCCACAGTAATAGTCTGATTATTATTATCGTGTGTTATTCAGTCCACAGTTATAGTCTGATTATTATCGTGGTTATTCAGTCCACAGTAATAGTCTGATTATTATTGTGGTTACTCAGTTGGACTTCTACTATTAAGACATCCACAGAAATGGTATGATAATTATCGTCACTATTACCACAACCGTGTATCTAATCCCTCAATTATATTTGCAACAAACATAAATTATTAAAAACATAAACAATCAACATATAGAAATTGAGGACAATTAATTAAACCTAACAAAGACCAACATATTTACATAGTTCAACATGTGATTCAACAACAAATTAATTAAACCCTAAACCCCAACTGTAGCCCCATCAGTAGGGCATGTGTAATGCCCAACTGATATTGTTAATTGTTACACGAGTACTCAAATAAATTGCACTCTACGTTTGCCTTACAACCAACATATTACATAGTTTTCAACAACAAATTAATTAAACCTTAAACCCTAACTAATTAATTAAAGGCAATAGTTCAACAACAAAAGAAGCATATGTGACATCAGTAGCTCCATCAGTACCAATTGTTTTGGTTGTTACCATAACACCAACTGTTGTTACCATTAAAGAACTCATTGTTGACATTATTGGCATTCTCGGCCGGATCAGCATGATCGACCGGATGAGATGTGGTTGCATCCTCCTAAAATATGTAGAAAAAATAAATAAGTGTGGTGTAGAAGCTATGTAGGATATGATTGGATATTGCAACCCACAGAATAAATTTATTATAAATTAAAGGATTATCAGTGGAGTCAGGCACTAATTTGTCCTAATGCGACATCAATTTTTCACCATGACTAACAAAAATGTAAAGTTTCAATCCCAAATGTAAATTTTGAGAATATGATTTTAATATCCCATCCATAGTGTGTGGTACTGATACAAATACCAGTTTCAATTTTGGTAAATTGTTAATAAGCATCGGCTTTGGTTCAATTATGAATTCACCCTTTTTTCTGATAAACGACATGTTTTGGGTGCAATTATTTATTTTAATAATTAACATTTTTTTTTGTCTTATTCTATGACTAAACTACATAGTAAAGGCAATACTGTACAGAATCCAGCTTAATGAGCACATTCCTTATTTGACTAAATCTAAAGAAGCGTATCGATCAGTTCTGATACAAGCAGGCACTACAAGCAAATAAGTCTACGAAAATAGTTATACTCTTTAATAAGGTAATGATTATTTTTCGACAGAGCTATTACCGGGCATGCCTCAAAGTTGGATTAGACTTATTGAACAAATGAAATGCCCTCAAAGTGGTTGATGTAATGTCCAAATCAAAATCAATTTAGGTATAACTGTTTAAATCGGGCATGCCTCCTTAGTCTTAGACCACAACTAAACACCACCTAAGCTATCATGTATGAGGAAATAAGCATAAGTGGTTTAGGAGCTTGTCACCTATCTAAATATTTGTTACTAATGAACGGCTGAGTCATAACATTTAGCATGTACATTGTTATTAATAAACACATTGTAATTAGCAAAAACATAGTACATACCGACAAATCTGTCTGTGGAATGCCCGCTATCTTATAAAAATTACTGATCTCGGTTGCCACTCTATCCATGATCTCGTTATTCATGCTAGCCAACTTCTTTTCGACCTCTGTGTTAGAAGCCAAAGTAACAGCTCTAACAATTTCATCAACCTCTTTGCTGCTGTACATTTTTTCCGTATTTGTAGTATTGCTAGAACTATCTGGCCCAACATATATAGTTGATCTTCCACGAAGTGTGGACTTTCTTTGCTTCACAGATGTGTTGCCTAACCCATAAGGCTTATGATGAGAGGTTGGTCCGCTGACTTGTTGATTTCGGGTTATAATGTGTTTATTAATGACAATGTACATGCTAAATATTAATTGATTTCGGGTTAATCGATTTCGGGTTGAATTATAACATAACCAAAACAGGCTAATCGATTCGGATTAATCGATTTTGGGTTGAATAATCGATTTCGAGTTAATCGATTTTGGATTGAATTATAACATAACCAAAACAGGCTAATCGATTTCGGATTAATCGATTTCGGATTTAATTATAACATAACCAAAACAGGCTAATCGATTTCGGGTTGAATAATTAAAAAGTTAATTGAATGTTACATGTTAAAAAAGTCATTGGTACCACAGAACATCAGTACTAGCTTGTATTTAGTTTTGTTTTTCTTCCCTTTCCAACTCATTTAATTATTCTAAACTAGCTAATTAAGTATGTCAAATTATTTGTAGGCGTAACAAAGATGCAAGAATGATGATCAAGAACAAAGCACAAGTTCTTTGCTGCTGTACATTTTTTCCGTATTTGTAGTATTGCTAGAACTATCTGGCCCAACATATATAGTTGATCTTCCACGAAGTGTTGACTTTCTTTGCTTCACAGATGTGTTGCCTAACCCATAAGGCTTATGATGAGAGGTTGGTCCGCTGACTTGTTGATTTCGGATTACAATGTGTTTATTAATGACAATGTACATACTAAATGTTAATCGATTTCGGGTTAATCGATTTTGGGTTGAATAATCGATTTCGGGTTAATCGATTTCGGGTTAATCGATTTTGGGTTGAATTATAACATAACAAAAACAGGCTAATTGATTTCGGGTTTAATTATAACATAACCAAAACAGGCTAATCGATTTCGAGTTGAATAATTAAAAAGTTAATTGAATGTTACATGTTAAAAAAGTCATTGGTACCACAGAACATCAGTACTAGCTTGTATTTAGTTTTGTTTTTCTTCCCTTTCTAACTCATTTAATTATTATAAACTAGCTAATTAAGTATGTCAAATTATTTGTAGGCGTAACAATGATGCAAGAATGATGATCAAGAACAAAGCACGAGTTGAGAGATCCATTGTTGAGGCGTACGTTTTAAAAGAGATATCGACTTTTTGTTCCCATTATTTCGATCCTGATCGGAGAAAATTTCAATTGAGCAAGGAAAGGCATGATGTTGGCCCAGAGATGCCGTTAGATGGAAAGCCCGCGATCTTTAACTACCCGAGTAAGGGCCGTGGCAATAGCCTAAGGAATCTAAGCTGGGATGAAATGACTGCTGAACAAATCTATGTGTTGGATAATAGCGGATGTCCTTTCATTGATGATCTGTCTGAGTAAGTTATCTCATCGAATCATACTAATTGGACCAGTGTATTAAAATGCGGACTATGCGGCCGTATATACGGCCGCATATGCGTATGCGGTGAAGAACCGCATAGAAAATCAATATGCGGACCATTATGCGGTTCCGTTCCTTTGAATATTTTATTTATTAAAAATAATCCAAATTCTGACTCCTCATCCGGACTCCATTCTGTCCAGTTAAGTAGTTTTGAAAATCTCTCTAGACCCCAGCTGCTTTTATAGACTATTGAGCGCTGATTTCCTTTTGATTTGAAATTGTGGGATTAAAAGTTATTAAACCGGACGGACTCCGCTGGGCGCTGCACTAGGCAGTTTCTTTTCTTTAGCTTCAATATTTTATTATAAATGAGCAACCCAAAATGTATGCCCAAATGTGAACCTTTGAGAAGCATTTTTCTATTCATGGCCCAGTCTGTTTTCTGTTTTCAATTCATGGCTGCATGTCTTTAATAATTTAGCACCAGTTTTGTCAATTTAATTCATATGCATTGTGTAAAGTACTTGGTTTCATTTTTACTGAATTAATTCATATGACTAGTTTAATTATTTAACCAGTATGTGGAAACACAATGTTTCTTATGTGCACAAATTATAGTCTTGTATACAAATTATATATGAATTCTCATTTTAAAATTCGCATATATAAGTCCGCATAAAAATCCGCATATGCGGCTGCATACCGTATATGCGGTATGCGGTAACCTTCCGCATACCGCATAAAAATCGCATTTTAGAACATTGAATTGGACCCATATTTGGTTCATTACAATCGACTTGCATATATAGATAATGATGAAGGAACTACTGCTACAAATGTATTCAATCTAACTTTTTTAATAAACTTCTGCTACAAATTGAATGCTTTCTAACTACTGATATATATGCAAGTCAAATGTACAATTCAACAATGATGCAAGTCAATGATGATTGAATACATTTAGTTAAAAATCATTAACAAATTGTACATATATAGATAATCATCATTAACAAATTGAATGCTTTCTAACTACAAATGTATTCAATCATCATTGACTTGCATATTTCCTTCATCAGCTTAGTATGTATTCAATCTAACTTTTTTTAATAAACTTCTGCTACAAATTGTACAGGGCATTCAATGCTAGCGTTAGAGCAAGAAATCCACACCGAACTTTAGATGAAGCATCATTACAGAGAATTCGTGTTAAAGAATTCTGCCCTTGGATTCGTAATAAAACACAGTATGATCCGAATTGTGACATACATATCAAAAACTTGTGTTTCGGACCAAAATCTAGAGATAACACCTCTTACAAGGTATACGACATCAATGGCGTAAGATTTGACACATATGAACACGGCTCCGGCAAAGCAACTCGTAGCAACGGAGTATGCATCGTTGCAGAGGATCAAGAGTACTACGGAGTTATAAGGGATGTAGTTGAGCTAGTTTACGAAGGATTCGACAAGATTGTGCTCTTCGAATGTTATTGGTTTGATCCAATAAGTGGAGTAAGGGTGGACAAGAAGCATGGCCTTGTTGAGGTCAAATACAGCGGTCTTAGAAGACTACCTGATCCCTTTGTGTTAGCAGCTCAAGCAATTCAAGTCATCTACCTAAAATATGCATCACATAATCTAAGTGAGTGGATGGTGGCGATAAAGACAGGACACAAACCAAACTGGGATCATCAAACGGTTAGAACTGACTCAGACCCCGAAATTTTTCAAGAACAGTGGCCGGGTTGTGATTACGAGGTTACGGGTGGAGAGGAGTTAGATATACATACTGTTTTGGTAGATCAAGGCATTCTAGAAGCAGTGGACCAGAGAGAACTCGCGAAATTAACCTCACGTGTCCAGTCCACAGTAAGAGATGATGAGACCGGGTCTGAAATCGAAGAAGAAAATGAACTTAATAATGATGAAGGAACCGATCAATTAGAGGAAGCGTATGGTTCGGAAGCTGATGAACCATACGGATGGTATGTGTATTCATCCTTTAATTTCAGCATCTTTTAATTACATATGATAATTCGATTTGACGTTATTAATTTTAAGTGCAATAATTCTCACTAAATAACATTTCTTTTTATCCAAACCAAAATTAAACGCTAACATATCATTTTTGTTATAATCTGATCCTATAGGTGATGACAATGAAGTTTACAAACATCTGGACTTCGAGCGCAAATGAATATTGTCATGCTAGTATTGTATTTTCATTTCGGCAAACATATAGCTTAATTATGAACTTAATTCCTTCCCATTTTTTTTTATTTCTAGCTACTCCTTTAATTTCATATTTTGGTTAAATCTATATTTGTGCTTGTTAAAATGCATTAAGCATAATGTGATTGTATCTGGTACAATTTGTGACACTAATTGCTATGCAATTGTAGAACTCAATTAATATTTATGCTTGAATTAATTAAGCTTGGAAAAGTTATTTCATTTATATTGAACTATTTATCAATCATTAAAATTTTAGTTTGTAATATATTATTTTTCAAGAAACTGTGGTAATTAATTTGTTATATTTCAGTTTAATTAGCAATTTTTGTAATTGGGTAAAGTGGAAAATAAGAGCTGCAGCTAGCAGGGCGACCCATCTTATTCCTGTGGACATACGCACGGAAATGAAGGACATAACAGTGCAAACATAGATTGCTGCGACCCATCTTATTCCTGTGGACATACGCACGGAAATGAAGGATATAACAGTGCAAACATAGATGGCTGGTCCCATATAGTATTCGCGAGGCTATTTAAACCTTATTGCAAGGATATTTCAAAGTCTATTGCGAGGTTACTCTATCGCGAGGCTATTTGAAGACTCTCGCGAATTCATTATAGTTATCCTCGCAAAAACCCGGCTGTTGTTGTTGTGTGGGATTAGTTCAGTGAAATAGGGGTGGCAACTAGCTGGCTCGGTCCGAGCTAGGCTCTAGCTCAGTTTGTTAATTCTGGACCGAGCTACAGCTAAGTGAGCTGGACCTAGAGCATCCGAGCTAAAACCTCAGCTTGAAATCGTGACAAGCCAGTCCGAGCTAGCTAGCGAGCCGACGAGCTAGCTCGTGAGCTGACAAACTTTTTGGATCGAGCTGAATCGAGTTGAACCGAGGTAGACAGTATAAAATGCACACAAATTCACAAATTGATGCCTAACCGAGCTAGCTCGCGAGCTGACGAGCAAGCTAGGCCCCAGCTTGAACTTGTTAATTATGGACCAAGCTAGTAGCGAGCTGACTCGTTAACAGCTCAGTCTAGTAACGAGTGAACTGTTAGCAAGCGAGCCATGAGCTATGAGCTTTTTTTGCCACCCCTATAGTGAACTAAGAAATGGATAAATACGAGAAAATCTCTATTTTAAATAAAAGATAGGATTCTTGACAACGGCTTATCTTGACGACCTTGACAACACATTCTTAATTTTTCTCCAAAAAAGTTTCAAGAAACACAAAAAAATCATAGACATATTGTTTTTCATGTTGTTGGATTTCAAAATTATATACGGTTGTCAAAATTACCAAACTATTGTTAAAATATAATGGAATATTTTTCCCAACTTTAGAATAATTCTACATGGATAATTTTGATGATTAATAATTTTTAAAGAGCTTAATAATGCATAATAACAATCAGGAATTATGATGCATGGTTTGCACGATACAATAATTGGTTTTGATTGAGAATTGATAATTATAATTGCTAAAAATATGATGATATTTGAAAAACTAGAGAGAATTCAAACCTTTTTACGATGATAAGAGTTAATGTGCAAATTCTCTAATGAAAATGAGAAAAACTCAGACGTTGATTTTTTATTGTAATAGAATATTATAACCCATTTGTTTAATATATATCATTATATTATAGTTCGTTACATGAAAACTATATAGCGTTTGTTATTTATATTTGACCAGAAAAGGAGATAAATTTTTGTCTTTCAATTCATACTATATACAGATTTTGATATATATAAATGAACTGACAAAAAAATATTGTATGAAAAAGGTGTGCAGAAGTCTTAATTTCAACTATTTTATAAAATATAAATTATACCTTTCAACAATTACAAAGCCAGCCTAGCCTACTCCTTTGAGGAACGGTATCCTCTGCATTAACTCAAAAAGGAATCTTTTGAGTTAATGAATATGGACCGTCTGATTTTAAACGGAGTCAATCCGGCTTCTGACTATAACTTAGAAGAATTTTTAATATTCGTGCAGATCTAGTCTGCATAAATCTTAAGACAGATCGGATAGTTGAAATTCATTAACTCAAAAGATTCTCTTTTGAGTTAATGCAGAGGATACAATTACTTGAGCAAAAATACATGTGTGACAGTGTGACCCCTGACCTGGAATACTTGAGCAAAAATACTTGAGCAAAGATTCTCTGTTTTTTTTTCTTTTTTTTTTTCTAAAAAAAAGACAGTGTGACCCCTGACCTGGAATTTATATCATCTAAGGTAACTCAAATTTTGAGTTTAGATCTAGACTGTCCGATCTGTTTTGGCATGAATTTTAAGGGAATCGATGCATTCCACTTCTGATCGGACGGTCCGAATTCAACTCAAAGTTTGAGTTACCTCAGTCAGAGGATCCGGACTCCCTGACCTGACCTCCTCCCAGGCTCCTACTGAAAAGCGCGCAGCGAGTTAAAAGTCCTTGCTTTCAATTCCCTCGAACCCTAAAAGGACACGAGCCAAACCTCCAATTTCTGGAGTTGAACACAACCTCTCAGAGAAAGAGAGAGAGAGCGCGCACGAGGAGTCAACCATGGCCCATGGAGGCTATGCTCGGCGGCGCTTGGAGGAGCGGCGGCCAGTGAAAGCGCGCCGCGCCAAAGGGTTAGGTCCTGACAAAAGGGGTAAGAAGGTTAAATCGGTGTCCATTAAGAACCAGATTCGATCAACTGAGAGGTACCTCCGAAAGGTATGGCCAGACTTGACTTGGGCTGTATTTTTGTGTTATTGCATGGAGGCTTGAGAGGGTCTAGGAAAACCGGAGTGGAATAGAAGAATAAACGGGAAATTAATGGAATTGTATGTCCATGAGAACTAAATTTCCTAATTGCTTTGGGAGTTAAGTCTGACACTGTCTCTTATTAAGGATTTTTTTGGGCTGTGGTGAGCATTAAGGTGTATAATTGTATAAGGTCTGAAATTTCATGGGTATGTAGGTGATTTGAGAATTTGATAATACTCATTATTGGTATATAATATTAGCAGCATGGAGAAGTCATATTAAGAGGTAATAATGGTGGAATAAGTTGAGATTGCATCATTAGGCTTGCACGGAAAATCACATGATTGATTTGAACTTAAGAATCTGTAACAGAGCTTTTGGGATGGGAGAGAAGTATTTGAAAATACATGCCCTCGAAGATTCCATTGCTTGTTGCACTTTACTCAAAACATTACAATCTCAACAAGGGGAAGTACCTGAAAAGGTGAAGAGTGGAACTGAACAGAATCCTAAATTGCAATTGTAATGGCAATTTTAAAGCATAGAAAAATATAGATAATGTTCCTTGGTTATGGTCAACATGGAAGATGTTACAGTTAGACAATTTTTTTTTTTTTTTTGTAATGTCACAAAAATTGACGGGTAAATGTGGGAGCATTTTGATTTATAATTGCTTGGTTGAGTTTTCTTGGCTTGTGTTGTTATATAATTGCTTTGTTGCAACTTAGTTGAACCTTAAATACTAAGCTTGCTTTGTGAATTTAAGCATTTATATGTTTATAAAGGAACTTCCTAATGAAGTGAGAGAAGCTCAGCAAAAGAAATTGGAAGAGTTAAAGAAGCAACTTGAGATTCAAAATAGACTCGTAGTTGAGCGTGAGATACAACTAAGAGATAGAAAGATCAAGTTCTTTGGTACTTATCTTTTCCCTGCATTTATGTAACAGATATTCAACTGCCTCTAAAAACCGCAAAAGTTTATTTTGTTTTAAAGGAAAAATTTGAGGTTTTGGGCCCTAGAATTTACAAAGAACCAATCTCGTCACTGAACTTTCATTAGTCTTTCTATTTTTTTTTATCGGTTTGGTCATATTTTCTATGAGGCCCCATATCACATCAACTTGGTAAACACCTCGGGTTTGGGGGTTTGCCTAGGTGACTCTGGTGAGGAACTGTAATAGTTATAGCAATATATTGGAAAAGGGGATGTTATGTGGTCAAACAAGATAACAAGGCCTGTGATTCTAGACCCAATGAGGTGGCGTAACGTAAATAGAGTTAATCCAAAAAGAAGGTACCAACCTGCTCGCCCCCCTATGCCATGCTGGGCCCCATAAGATGGTATCATATAGAGCTCAACCTGTGGGGCTCAGCGACTCCTGATGTGGGGCTTAACAAGTTAATGTAATGAGGGTCAACAAGAGCTAGACATGGAATGGGGATGGGCTGTGTGGGCGTAGACGAGGCAATATAAAGTAGGCCAGATGAGGAACAGCAGCTGGGCTCAGGTGCTGTGGGATGTAGGCATAGCTCATGTAGAAAGGAGGAGGGGGGGGGGGGGGGGGGGCGTGGGGTAGATTTGCAACTTGAAGGCAGGACAAATCAGAGAAGATAAACGTGTGATGAGTAGGAGCGAGAGAGATACTAATGGATTATACATGAATGACTGAGCCTGGGACATTTATGGTCTTATGGATCCAGTGTGTCCCTTACTGTGAATGAGTGGAAGTAAATTTGTTCAGTTTGGAAACAATTTTGGTTCAATTAAATGATCAGGGAACAGTTCAGTTCGGGATTCAATCTCTTTTTTTTTCTTTTTTCTTTTTTGAGGAGATTTCAGGAGTAGAAAGGTGCAGTTCAACAATCTCCATCTTTGCTAGGGCATGATGGTGCATGTCTTATGTTATAAAAGTCCTCTTTTGTGCAAAGGCAAATTTCCTACTCATGATTCACTCCCTTAATTACTGAGTTGACTTCTCTTCTTATTTGATAGAGAGGAGAAAGATCGAGAGAATGATAAGGCGGCTGGAGAAACAACTCCGTACCTCGTCAGACCATGCCACGGAAGCACAAATATCAAGCCAGCTGTCAAAGTTGAAAGAGGATCTCGAGTATGTCAGGGTATGTTATCCTTATGCCTCCCTTAGTTTGATATATGATTCATTTCATCTATGAGATTGGAAGTGAATTAGCAGTTCATTTATCATAGTTTATTAGCATTTTATATTGCATGTTCATTTACTTATCTTTTTTATCACATTATTTATCTGTTAGGGTCTGCTCCTGAGTTTGAGGGGGAAAGAAAAAGAATGAGGAGGTGAATTTTATTACACCTCAAATTAGGAGGAAACAATTCTTGAAGAAATGAATATAGGAATTTTCCTCATTTTCCTCCATTCATCTCTGTTCACCTCCTTAATTAAAACTCGGGTGCAAAGTGATGAAGGTGTTTCTTTCTCCCTTCTCTTCCCTTCCTCCCCATTCACTCCCTCAGGAGCACACCCTTAGTGTTTTCATAAGAGTTGTATTCCATGTATCTATTTGAAAAACGTAGGAGCTTATGCAGTACATATGAAGATGACATAAACTTTTATACAAGAGTAGTGTAAACTCAGAAAGGGGTGGATTCAATGTGTGGATGATTAAAGTTCGCTTAGGAGTATTGTAGTTGCATTCATTTTTAATCTTGTGCACTGTGTTCTGGTGAAGAAAATAATAATAAATGGTGTACTGAATAAACAGTTTGTCCTTTTGAATATAGTTCTTTCCAAAGAATGAGAAGTACGTTTCTTTGTTTGCTGGAGGTGAAGATCCCAATACAGTTGAGAAGAGAAATAAGTGGCGTAAGCAGATCAAAGTTAATTCAATGGAAGCAGCTGCTAGTGGTAAAGAATTAGAAGGTCAGTTGCTTTACTATATTGGCTTTTTTTTTTTGCCAGTTAACCTAATATTTCAGCTGTCTGTGACTAGCATTGAGCTCAATTCGTGTTTGCAATTAACCCTACTAATTGTTTGGACCTCTTTGCAAATAAAGCTAACGTAAAAGCATTTTTTAACTCAAGCAAGAAACATCATCTTTTAGTACCAACACAACATCTTTTCGGCACCAAATCTGCAAATAATAATTTCATGACTGGGATTTTAGTACAATATGCAGCTGAGAGAAATATAATAATTGATTAGATTTGGGGGCAAAATTGTCAATATTAATTGAAGTTATCCTTTTTATCACTTTGATCTGATGGTTCAGTTTTACCCCCAACAGGAACACTGGTTCTGTCTGCAATGACAAAAATTGGTTTTTAAAATAAGGACTCAGGTTTTTAAAATATAAAATACATTTGTTGGTTTGTTACAGAAACTGGAAGTGATGACGATGCATTGGATATAAGTGATGACGACTTCTTCATGTCGGCCAGCTCAAGTGATGATGAGGCTGATGATGAATGGACTGACAAAAGCACTAAGTATTATTTTTATTCTCTCTTTCGTTCATGAGCATGTGCTACCTATAAGATGTTAATGACTGGTTTAGTCCTGCCATTTTTTGGGGTAGTCCTGCCACCTCGTTTTTTTTCTTTGTGCATGCAACTGTCGTCGGGGGCAATTCGGCCCCTGGTTCAGCCACCAATAAGAGTGTACCACATTCCCGCAATTGCCAACCAATGCCTCCGTCAAATGCTAACCATGTACAAATTTGAAACAAAGCCGGGTTGGCACTTGTGGGTGACATGCTCTTATTGGTGGGCAAGCTGGAGCACAAACATTGCCCCCAGCTATAAAATCATTCCCCATTGTGTTTTTTAAATAGTAAATACCAACTTTTGGGATTCTACTAAACTAGCCTAGTATCCTGTCTGATGTAAGAAAGTGTGCTGACGTCAGTTTGGTCAGAATTGTGAACAATATTGATATGCAGTCTTGTGTACAGCTGATATGCTGAAACAATGCAATAATACTTGATTATTTTAATGCAGAGAACCAGCTTCAAGTGCCTCGGGCAAAGCTGCATCTGGCATGTCAAGCGATGAGAAAAACGAGGTTTTTTTTTTTAAAGGAACTATAATATATCAAGTAGGAAAAAGAAGAAAATGACTAAAAGATAAAAAAAAATTGCTCTCTAATTAATCAAGAGAAAAAAAAATATATGAAAGCTGGGTGCATGATGTGTATCCGTTTGCACGAAAGCAAGTGTTATATTCACAAATGAAATGAACCCTACAAGTGATAATTTATGAATTATTTGTTTTGATTGTTCGGGTTCACAGAGGCAGAGATCAGCTAGGGTACTGATGCCGCCTCCTCGATCGCTACCTCCAAGCAGAGCCAGGTCCAATGAAAAGCGAGCTTTATCGGGCTCTGACACTAATTCTTCAAGTAGTGGCCCTTCCACCTCTAGAAAGACCTGGAGGCCTCAATCTCATGTGCATTCTGGAGGGGACAACAGCAACATCAGCTCCAATTCTGATACGCAGAAGCCGCGTCGTAAGAGGAAGCATCGTAAGAAGAAGAAGCAGGTGATGTTTTATATATCAGCATATAAGTTTTACATATTTACTTAAACAGTTAACTTGCATGTCAAATATGCCTTCTTCACTGCCTTTGTGTAGCAGCAACTTCCCCGAATAGTTATTACTACGCCATGACCCCATTTTAACTGTTCTTACTTAGCCCATTATTGAAGAAACTACTTGCATTCATCATTAATTTTACCCTTACTAAATTTATCTGTTTGGGACTTACTGTACATAAGATTTCTATACGGATTGTCCAACAAATGCAACTGCCAATCATGAACTTTGGTTGTAAATGATACTAATGCGATGATCTTATATATCAATTCCGTAATTTTTGTGTATGACTTGCCTGGATTAAATAGATAACTTATTTTCTTTCAGCTGTAACTAGGATCAATGGACTCAGGGGCCAGATGAATCATAGACAAGTTTTGAAGTCTCCATGCATTAAGCAATGCAACTTAATTTTATTGTCTGTTTGTTAATGGATGATCGATATATATTGGTTGATTAGTAAAGGTTTTCCTGGATTGTGGTTTCCTTGACAATTTGGCTCAGGCATGAAACAAACGAACCTTCATTTATGTATTCTTAGTGGTACTTTTTACTAATATATTAGCCTTGAGTGTATGATGTTATGTTCTTTTGTTCATAGAACAACTTATTTACAGTCACTTCTTCAATTGCAAAGGTCAAAATACTGGCTATACATGTTAAGACGAAGGCAGTGCCCCTATTTCTTTTTGGGTTTATTATGTTTTAGCATTATGTTATGCTGTGCAAGCTGTTTCGGTTTATTTATTGTATTCCATCGGGCCTGATTTTTAACAAATAAATTGTTCCAGACTTGACAATGTTTAGAATTTACAAAACCTTTTCTGGAGTGACAGGTCTTGAAGTAGCTACTTCGAAAGATGAACTTTGGGAGAATAATGATAAACTTCCTGAATTTTGAAAAGGCACATTTAAAATGAAAATAAAAGGCAGTGCCTGGATCTGATGGTGGCTCAGGTACACAGTTTCTTCTTTCTATTTTTACAAATATTTTAGGGATTTGGTTAGAAAGACTACTGTACCATGAATAATGTTTTATTCAAACTGAACTAGATGTGTCAAAAGATGATCATGCCTCTATCTATTACATACAAGATGCCTAAAGGGAAGGATGCTTTACTATCGAACGATATAGATCCATAAGCTCAATTCTAACTGTAAAATATTTTCCAATAAGTTAGCACCACTATTAAATAATATAATAGATGAGGACAAAATAAGTATTGTTATGTAGATGTGGACAAAATAAGTACCTTGGATTATGAGTTTACTTCTAAACTTGTAATGACGTCTTCAAATCAGAATACTTATTTGCATTGTGAAAGACGACGACAGGAATTTGTATCACCTAAGGTAACTGAATATTTCTGTTTGGATCTGGACCATCAAATCAGAATCTGCATGACTATTAAAGCACCCCCTTACGCTCCACTTGGGGCCTGATTGATCTGGATCCTGTTCGGACAGCCGTGATCCAAATAAAAGTATTCTGTTACCTCAGAGGATATGGATTCCGATGACAGGAGGTGCTCTGTTCCTTGCTATTTGATATTGCCATTGATATTTATGTAATTCATTAATAGAGGAAAATTTTCTGATATCTTGCGTGCTAAGTGCTATTTGACAATTACCATTGAAAGCCTAAACTCACTCCTTACCACCATATAGAAAATCACTCTCTTTTTAGTCTTTTCAATACAACCCATGTACAATCAGGAAAAAAAAAATATTTACATCAAGCATTCTGTAACGCTTTTTATTCTAAACACCCTTCAAAGATCTATAATTCTAGCAGCTTGTCCAGGGTTCCAGCTAGGGGTGCAAACGGATCGGATAATATCCGACCATATCTGGATCCGTATCTGAAAATTAGATACAAATATCCGTGTGGATACGGATATGGATATGGTTTTGAATTCTAATTATCCGTATCCAAATAATAGATATATACCATATAATTTAATATATATTATGTAAATATTTATGTATATATCTATGGATATCCAATATCTGATTTGTATCCGTACGTATTCGTCAAATATCCAATCCGTATCTGTATCCGAAAAATAAAAGCGGATACGGATATGGTTTTATCACTATCCGATCCGTTTGCACCCCTAGTTCCAGCCTTGCTCTAAGCTGTTTTGTTTTTTTTTTTTTAATTTAGAATGAACATAAGTGAGGCTAGCGTGTGCTAGCGTGTGTGCTAATCTCAAGAGATTTTGATGAACTTAATTTCAAAATCTATTGTATTGACTTCAAATGAGATATTCAAACAGTTAAAATCGATCTACTTCACGAGTGATGCTTGTACATGTAAGATTTGAAAATTTTCGAATTTATTTGGTACAAAGTTAAGCTGTAAAAAAATGATTGAAAATAAATACATTACAATAACTTATAAACATTCATTTTCTTCCTGCTCGGCTTTGTACCAAATGAATTCGAAAATTTTCACATTTTCCATGTACAAGCATCACTTGTTGAAGTGAATCAATTTGAATGTTTTGGATTCATCATTTGAAATATCTTGGATATATTTTATAATTAAGCTGACCAAATCCTCTTTATGAATCTAGCACACTAAAAAAAAGAATGTCTCATCTAAATGGTATTGACATTGCCACATTGGACACTTAGGCTATTAGAGAATTTAATATGAAAGCCCAATTAGGCCCAAAAATAGCCGATGTTTTTCAAGTCCACTTCAAAGCTCAAGTTTCTTCTTGTCGAGAGCAGCTTGGGTTCGATGGGCTCCATGACCGTCCGATCTGCTTTAAGATTCATGCCAGAACTTTCGAGTCCGCTTTAATATTAGTGCGCATGAATCTTTAAGTAGATTGGACGGTCATGGAGCCCATTGAACCCACTTTGGGTCCGATGGGCATCGGACCCAAGCTGCTCTACTTTTTGTCGGTTCTGTTAATGTTTTTTTACAGACCAATATCCATGTGAAGAAGCCCGGGATTATTAGAGAGAAACGCTAAAATCTCAATTGGTATCAATCTGCCGATGTACAATATCAGAAATTTAGAAAGAGAATATCTCATCTATTCAATTAAGTATTATTTTATTATCAAATAAATCTGTTGTGTTTTTTCGTTGTTATCATTTTTTGGAGAAAAAGTAGACCAGGTCAAAGCTTTTTTGTTGCAGCATGCAATACACATTTAGAATTTGTTTTTGGAGGTGGGCTAGGTGATTTGAGAAGTAAAGAGGTTATAAACTTATAATTTTCGTCCATATCTTATTTTTTAAAGTCTAAAAAGTTAATCTAAAACATTTAACATAATATTTATATTAAGATGTACATGAAGAATAAATTTTACATGTTTTAAATTTTTTTTACTACATTTTTAGATTTTAGAAAATCACTATGGACTATTAAAAAATAGTGATTTTAAAAAAAAGAGAAAAAGTGATGCCCCAAACATCCATCTCCAATCCCCTCCCTCCAACTACTTTAACGATTAATTATTTTTTTCTTCCAATTTGCCTCCAAGTCAAAAAAAGAAAATATTATTTTCACCCATTTTTTTTTTCTTCTGATCATTATTTTCCATTTTTTTTTACGATCTGTGAGGGATTTACCAATCTAAAACTATAAATATTTTCTAATTACTTTCTCTTTCAAATGAGATCCATGATTAAGTACTTTTGAGTTATATTTGTGTTGTTATTTTTTTCTTCTTCTTGATATGCTACGTATAAAAAACTTGATATGCTAGATTTAAATGCTTCATATACTAGGTTCAAAAACTTGTACGCGTAGGTTTAAAGATTTCATATGTTATGTATAAAGACTACATTTTGAACATTTAAAGACTTGCAACCACTCTTTCATTTTTTTTTTCCGATCAATATTGTCCATTTTTCCTTAGATTTGTGAGAAATTTAGCGAATCTAAAATTATGAATATCTTCTACTTGATTTTATCTTTCAAATGAGTTCCATGATGAAGTGTTTTTGAGTTATATTTGTGTCGTTTTTTTCTTCTCGATATGCTCTGTATAAAAACTTGATATGCTATGTTTAACGGATTCATATGCTAGGTTTAAAGTCTTGCACACGTAGGCTTAAAACCTTGCACACGCCAACTAAAATCAGCTGGAAATACACTAGTGACTTTCTAGAAGAGAGTCCTGGTAAAAAATAGTTAGAGTTAAGGAATTTTTTCGGAGATTGAATCTGAGGGCAGTTATTAGGTTCCTTTCAAAAATTCTAAAGATAGTAAATATTGTCAACAAAATGTAAATTAATTTTGATATACATTTTAATATGAAGATCATGTTGAATGATTCTGATTGACTGTATAAACTTTAAAATCGCATGGGCTTTTATGCCATCTCTTTGTTTTTGAGTATTCTTTTTCGTAGAAACCTCGTTTCTAGACATCTGTATCCCAATATTCATTAAAAAAAAAGTGGGTCGGTGCATCTGAAAATAAATTAATAACAATATTGTTTCAAGGATTTATGCAGATCTTTTAAACATGTCTGAGGTTCTTAAGGTATATGTTTATTTTTAAATCCAAAATTTTGTTTTCTTTGTATAAATTTCGGGTTGCACGGATTTTCTGGGATGATTTTGCTTCAGAAATCAAAATGAACACTTCGAAGTAAAAGAAGAAAAAAAAAACTAACCTAAAAAATTCCAGCACAAGAAACAAATCATAACAGTTGTGAAATAGATGTACATTGGCATTTCTTGGGAGAAAAATCAAAGAAAGATAAGGATAGGTCCCAATTCGGATCCAGTGAAGTAACTCAATTTTTGAGTTTTGGATCAAGACTGTTCGATATGAATTTGCGAAAATTAATCTCGAAGTGAGCGCACACATTCCGACGACGAATTTGAATTCCGAGACGCTCTCGAGCGACGAACTCGAATCGGACGGTCTCTATCCAAAACTCAAAGATTGGATTACTTTAGAGGATCCGGACCCGATAGGTCCGCCCCCCCTTATTTTTTCACTGACAATAGCACACAAATAAAATAAAAAAAGTAGAACAAGTTGGATCTCAAACAAAATGTCCTTTCCAATATTCGAACGGATTTCTTGTTTTTTTCTTTTTCTTTTTCAATCTAAAGAGCTAGATGTCAAGTCAGTTGGTACTTGGGATGGATTTATTTTAGGTTAAAATTTACATGAAGTTACAAAAAAATCGGGTCAAATCTCATTTTTTTTCTCCCTTTGCTTTTTCTCTTAAAGATGTAACGAAATTGTTTTAAACTAACTTAAAAACTATATAGAGAATTATATTTAGTACAATTGATTAAAATATTATTTATCTTAGGGATTATGTGTTCATAATTTGTTGCTAAAGATAATTTAAGAGTTTTAATTCTCATCTCATGTGTGTGTCTATATATATATAGAGAGGAGGGATCCACTTACAACATTTGTAAGTTGAGCAGGGTTCAAATGCATCCAATTCTTATCTTCTCTATTTTCAAAGTCCGAACAGTTGATCCGAACCGATCAACATGACCTTCATAATAAAATATGCTTGGAGACCAAATTTTATATATTTTAGAATTTTTTACTATTTTTTAAGATAGATACAAAATCACTTTATCGGATGGTCCAGAATCTCCTGAAACAATGATTTTGTACCAATCTTAAAAAATAGTAAAAAAATTCTAAAAAATATAAAATTTGGTCTCCAAGCATAATTTATTATGAAGGTCATGTTGAGCGGTTCAGATCGACTATTCGGACTTTGAAAATTGAGATAAAGGAGATAAAGAATTGGGTGCATTGGAACTCCAAACAGTCGATCCAAACCGTTCAACATGATATCTATATTAAAATGTGTTTGGAGATTAAATTTTATATTTTTTGAATTTTTTTACTATTTATTTAAGTATTATACAAAACTATTGTTTTTCAGTGGTCACTTGTCTAAAACCATCTATGTTTTCATATGTTTTCATATGTTGCTTTCTCCTTATTTCAATTTTTTTTTATATATCTAAGATGCAAATAAACTTCTGAATAAATAAAACTGTTTTTGTATTCTTTCTCATTAATTATTGCAAATTAATCATGTCATTTACCCATCTTTATTCTTTGAAAAAAAAGACATTTATTTGTTCCGGAAATTTGTTAAACACAATTTATTTATAATCTCATTGTAAAATCCTTATTTTTTTTTTCTTCAATGAATATATTTATTTTCTCAAAGCAAACAATTATAGTATGTAAAAATAACTCAACTAGTACATTTTGAAATAAGAAATTCTTTGTTAATAGTCACATGTGCTTATCATTTAAATCCAAAATGCTATGTACAAATAGGTACGGTGTTGACCGTGTTATCTTATATATGCCACGACTTCCATGTGATGAGAATTTGGAGATATTTGATATTTCATGCTAATTTCGCCAAACTAATTTATGCATCTCATAAAGCCAGCACATACAATTATTAATTATACAACTGTACAAAATTACAAAGGGGCCCTCCACCGGGTACGAACCAAACCAACCAACGCTGTCCTGTCCTTTTTAGTTCTTTTTATATTTTGGGATGATAAGGACCTAGGATCCGTATCCTCCCATGTACCTGACTCAAGCAAACTGAAACGGACGGTCCAGATTACTTTATTTGGGCCAAGTTAAATCTGGTGCCTATGGAGACTGTAAGGGGCTTGTTTTGATATACGTATCATGTTAAAAGAACTGTCCGATCATTATTTGCTTGAGTCAGGTAACCTGAGTGAATTCAAGGACCTAGGAGTGAAAACGGAGCGAATACGAAGCGGATATTGGTAAAATTATATATCGAATACGAATTGGAATCAGCCGGATACAGATACAGATACGGATTGGATCGGATATTTATTAAAATAATACTAAAAAAAAACAAAGTTCATAATATTTATCTAATTTTAATGGTGAAGAACAATATTTTTTCATAATATATCTTAAAATATATAATATATATCTAATATTCAGATATAGATAATTGAAACGTCAAACCATATTCAAACCATATCAATATCCATATCTACACGAACTAAAAATTATGTATATAACTTAAGTAATAAACACATGTAAATTATATCTTAAGTCATATAAGCTGAATACTAAACTTGCGTATTATTTTGTTTAGACAAATTTGGCAAAAATCCCTTTGCAACAAATTTTCTAGCTTTTACTGATTCAAGAATAAAAATAATAATCAAATAACGCGAATATTTAATTCATGTAAATTGAATTCTAGCTCGATATAAATCGAACACAAAACTTGCATCTGTCTGTCTCATTTTCAAATATAATTGCAAAGTGAGATACATCGAGTAAAATATGTGCAAAAATAGATCTACATATTTAAGAATATATGGATTATGGAGCTAAAATATTATAATTGTATGAGATGAAAGGTTAATTCGATCACTAATTATCAAATTACCGCTAGGTAATTTACTGGAATTAGAGATAAATAAAAAATATCTTGTAAACGCAAAAAGTAAATGATAGGTTTTTTCACGGTATATAAACTTCTATTATTGGCCTATGGACACTAAAATCCGAAATTTTTATTAATATCACTGTAAAAAAAAACTCACAAATTAGGGGAAATTCGAAAAATACCAGCTTCCAATTTAATTTGTGACCCCATTTTTAGAGGACGCACATTGAATTGGAGGCTCCCAAAAACCAAAAAATGCACTGTAATATACTGATATTTAGATTTTTGGAAGTCCTGGTATTTTTCGAATTCTTCAATTTCAGTGGTGTTTTGATTTATTTATTTTTTAAATGGTGTTAATAAAAATTTCGGCACTAAAACAAAACAAAAAAATATTGTTTATTCTATGTTTTCCCTATTGTTGACAACTTGGCATAGTATAGCATTAGCACCCACTTGTGAATATCTATTGTTTATTACTTGTCTGATCTCTCTCCTTGTTCATATCCATTTCATCTTGATATTTATTCTTGAGCTATTTGCCATACGGATTTGGATTTATTCTTGAGCTGTTCTTGATATTTATTCCTGATATTTCTTGGATTTGGATGACTAGACAAAAGGTGAAAGTGTCTTTTTATGTTAACCAAATAAATAATTATTAAAGTTAGTATCTCAAGTAACATGATTTTTTCTAGAACTAAAGATTTTTATGATCCTGATAGTTCAGTCAATCACAAACAATATTATTTGAACCTTGCTATGATTAAAGTAGTCCTAGACTCATAGTCATAGAAAATTGATATCACTACTAGAATTTCCGTTTTTTGTAATAGCAGGAAATCGTCTTTTTCATGAGCGTACCGTTGGAACAAGCTCTGAAATCGTCATTTCCATGCGCTATCGTTAGAAATACTCCCGTTGTAACAGCCTTCGATGGAAATAGCCCTTATTTCCATCGACGCCGTTGTAAATACTCATTTCTGAGTATTTCCATGCGCTTACAGTTGGAAAAAGGACGTATGAAAATACTTTCACACTCGGACACTGTCTGGAGTATTTCCAATGGCAGAGAACGTGGGACCCACCTAAGTATTTCCATCGACGCGTAAGTGGTCCCCACCCGAGTATTTCCAAGGCCAGCTAACGCGGAGCCCACCTGTTTATTTCCAACGGCAGCGTCTGTGGGACCCTCCAGAGCATTTTTAAGGGCGGAATACGTGAGACCCATCCCAGTATTCAGCTATGATTTAAAGTAGTCATAAACTCATACTCATAGAAAATTGATATAATCAGAAAAATTGGAGCAAGATATTGAAAATTGAAATTTATATTACTTAATTTGTGTTATTATTTTATAATCAATAAGCGATATTTTAGTTTTATCCACGCCCCTTGATGATATTAAATGCACAGCTGACTTATATTACAAAATTTATAAAGCAAATGACACGTCTAGATCATAGAAACCTACATGAACGGTTACTCCATATACATATACTTGTAAATATTTATTTCCCTAATATAACTTATAGACTTTTGATGAATTAAAAATCAAAGCGCCACATTTAATTAAAAAAATGCCTCATATTAGTCCACATTGGTACCTTTTCAACCACAGATATCTTTTTTAACAAAAGATACAAAATAAAATGATAGGGTATAAGTTAGTGGTATTAGTTGTGGTGCCGGAATTAAAAAATGATAGGGTAAAGTTTCTTATTAAAAAACTGTTTGTAAACTCTATGTTAGTCAAATGATTGGCTCAAATTATTTCTTTTTTTTAATTTATTGCTGACGTGGCTTAATAGAAACTCTAAAATTAATTTCAGAAATATGAGAGTTAGAAACTTTAGAGACCTAATTTCTAAAAAGTGGTTAATAGTTATTTAGAAACTTATTTGAGTTGCTGGGATGTAGATGTTCTTACCACGGTAAAACTTCAAAATTAATTAGTTACCACTCTAAACTTCAAAATTCAAAAACCACCATCCACGCTACCCCAGTTCGTGCATGAATTTTGACGCGTGAGTCAGCCCAGCTTGGGCACCAATTTTTTTTAGTTCAGTTCTGTTGTGCACATAATTTGTAGTATAAAACGTTGATCAGATTGTGCGTATAATTTGTAGTAATTTGTGCACCAACTTACTTAGCACAAAACGTTGCTCAGATTGTACGTATAATTTGTTGTAGTAATTTTTAGTTAAAACTTAATACAAAATTTTATTTGTTAAGTATGTTTTATTTTCTATAATTTCTCCGTCTAATTTGATGCGAACATATAATTCTAAATACCACAGAACAAGACATAATAAAACATAATAGAATAGAAATAAAACTTAGTCCCAAAATTTCAAACAACATAAAAGAACTTAAAAATAAAAAATTGGTGCACAGGCCCAGCCGGCGCATTAAAAAAATAAATTGTGTGCTAACTGAGTTTGCAGGATGATTTTTTTTTTTTTTCAATTTTGAAATTATAGTGGTAACTAATTAATTTTGAATTTTTACCGTGGTAACGGTAACTAGAAAATTTTTGGGTTCTGGTATTTCTTCAAAATACATGATATCATATTCCTCTCCATGCCAAGTATATGTACAAACTATAAAGAAAAGAAGTACAAAACAAATTAAAGTAGAAAAAAATGTGAAGAGCATCATGCTAATATAAGTTGAATAAATGGCCCTAATAAATATACATTATAAGTAGACTTTGATTACTTATCAATATAAAAACTTTGTAATTTAAACTTTATTTTCTTAATAGTTTAAAAAAATTATTAATGAAAAAAATGAGATTATAGTCTACACAAACACAATCTAACTCTAATGTAAAACTTTGTGTACTATAAACATTGTTTCATAACTCAAACTCTATCATAAAACTCGAGGAGAGTTCAAATGTCTCGTGTCTTTCATGTCTCATTGTGCTTCATATTTTATATCTCCATTTTCAATGTTCAAATTGTCAGTCCGAACTGATCAACATGATCTTCATATTAAAATTTGCTTGAAGACCAAATTTGTTTTTAGAAAGTTTTTAATATTTTTTAAGATATGTACAAAATCAATGTTTTTGGACCATCCAAAAATAATAATTTTATATCTATCTAAAAATATAGTATTTTTTTCAAATAATATAAAATTTAGTCTTCATGCATATTTTAATTATATCAATTTTAAACACCGATTCATTCCAATTTTTCATTTTTATAAATTCCAACATAGGAATCAAGTATTGTTGCAAAAGCGCTCGCAACTTTTGAAAGCTTTTACCTTTTATTTTCTTTGCACTCTTGTGTAACTTTTAATATCAATGACAAAAATAGAGACATAATTGTTATTTTCTTTAAAAAAAAAAATGGGAAAACGCATCATTGAAAAATCCTAGAGAAAGATTGAACGTATTTTTGAACTCTTGAGGTGCAATATTAAAACGGACCTCTATAGTTTTCAAGGCACTGGATTAAGTTTGATCCGGTTGAAATTAATCCGAACCATCCGTTTATTATTGAATCTCTTCAATATCCAAGGGGGACAAAACAAGTATCCTCTCCATTACTGTAAAAGATTCCCTTCACTTTACGGTTTGAGATTAATTCTCAGCCGCTTTGAGATTCAGGCTAGCGCAGGGGCAGTATTATTGGGCTTTGAGATTCGTGCCAAGTTAAAAAGAACGGTCTAGATCCAATAATTGTAAGAGATTCCCTATTACGGTACCGGGGAGGATGTGAATTCGGGGACACGAACTCTGTAGTCTGTAATCTGTACAGGCGGTCACTAGAAAGATGGTTATCTCGTGAGCGCCACAGAAAATCTGTTACTGAAAAACAGGTTGGATCTGACAGGGAACAGACATGGACCAGGCACGAAACAAGTAATTTATTCTTTATTAAAATCGAATATTTGGCGCATTGTACATATGGTCATATGGTCCTTCTCAGAAATCAGTCATGACTTAATCATGCTCTCTCTGGGGTCCACATTGATAAGAAAGGATTGGTTTAGGTACCGTGCATCACAACTATCTTATTAATTTATTATGGTTGAGGAAAAGAATATTGAGTTCTCAACCGCACGATACGCAAGGCAACTTATATCAACCAATTATATTCTGAAAGTGCCCATCAAATTCAAATCTCTTTAAATAAACTTTGTTTCTCTAAAATTGTATTACAGAATACAGGCCTCTCATCTTCTCTCCCCTCCCCTCCCCTCCCCGTTTTAACAAATAAAATAAATCTAACGCGTATACAAATACAACTGAGCCTACGCTGAGGTACGCGCTAGTATTTTAAATTTTCGGATAAAAATCCCAATCCTATCCGTTAAAAAAACTTATGAAATCCAACGGATAATCCACGTGTTACCCCATCCAACGATCGATCAAGTCTCCTAATTTCTTTGACTCGGCGTTATATTCGCACTTTGTATAGCTGTTGTCGAAACGGATTCTTGGAAATTTTTTATTGGTAGTAATTAATAGAAAATAAGAGAGAAATGGTAAGGTTACAATCATATTTCTATTGGTAGTAAGATCGGTAGGAATTCTACCGATCTTAACTTTTTTTTAATCTGATATATAGATGGAAAGAATTTTTATATTTAATTTCTAGTAAAATATGAAGAGTTTTTTAAAAAATAGATAGAATGGTTTTGATATATTTAAATTTTAAGGTATTTAATCTATTTTTGTAAAACAAATATATATTTTACTAGAAAAAATTAAAAAGAAAAAAGAAAAAAACTGGTTTAGATCGGTAAAATTCTTACAGATCCAAACTTTTTTATTTTTAAAGTCAGTAGAATTCCTACCGATCTTACTACTAATATAAATATTACTGTACTTTTACTGTTTGTCTATATTCTTTTTTATTAATTTCCCGGATTCTTCGTAGGTTGTTGTTCCTTTTTCTAGAAATTTTTACCTCCAAAAAATTGAAGTTGTTGCCACCCTTTTCTTCTTAAATAAATGTTTTCGCAACAATGTAACAATGTCGCTGTCGCCTTGTACTGACCTCCCATTCAATTTCTTTATATATATCTAAGCTCGGTTCAGGGGTAGATCTCTCTCTCTTCTCTCAAGTCTCATCTCTTTCGTTTCCTCTCCCCTAAACAACACAGAAGCTCAGTTCGATCGCGTGGTTTGGAGTTTAGAAGGATTTGAACCCAAATTAAGTCGCCAGTTCTACAATTATTCATTTGTACTGTAAAAATCTGAGGTTAACTTCGAAAAATGCGAGTAAAAAGCACTAATAATTGCATCCGCAAACCACACGAGGATGGTATGGATATGGTACCGCCATCTGATGTGCAAATCGTGATCTCTGATGGAAACACCATTGCTGCTCATTCCAGCGTGCTGGTAATTGAGCAAATTAAGAATTGATTATTATTTTAGTTGACTTATAAACTGATGTGTCAGTTCTGATTATTGATTTGCTGTTTTAGTCGTGGGCATCGCCGGTTTTAGAGAGGATGATCGATCGTTCCAGAAAAGGCTGGAATAGTGACAGTACAATTAGAATACTAGGTGTACCATCTGATGCTGTTATTGCCTTTGTTCAGCTCCTCTATTCCTCCTGGTATGTTCTTATTCTTGTTATTCCAATTTCCCTATCCAATTTCAATTAACAATAAAATTTGCTTTGACCCTTTTTACTATCAGTAGAATCAATTTCTTGCAATTCTTCGTAAATATAAACCTCACAAACCCCGATTAAATTATCCAGGATGGCAACACTATCCTCCCCAGAAATTGAGGATGTAATGGACCAGCACTGCCTCCAGCTCCTCGCCATGTCACACAAATACCGTGTACCATGGCTCAAGAGAAGCTGTGAAGCAGCAGTGGCAGTGCAACTGACACCCGACACAGCAGTAGATGTGTTGAAGCTCGCCAAATTATGCGACGCACCAAGGCTGTACCAGCGGTGCATGCAGCTGGTGGCGAAGGATTTCTTGGCTGTGCAGGAATCAGATGGCTGGAAGTTTGTGCAGAGGCACGATACGGTACTCGAACTAAAGATTCTTCAATTCTTGGAGGATTCTAACGAGGTTCGTTGCATCTTTTAGATTTTGAATTTGTACATGTGCTAATTTCTTGTATGTACATAAAAATCTGTATATCATAATTGATAAGATCTGAACCGATATTTTTATTAATACCAAAAAAAAAAAAAACAAATTATCAAATCTGCCATCACCCCAAACTTATTTTTAAATCTACTCCAACCGTCCGTCCACTGGGCGGTCCACTTTCCTCACCAGACCGCTCAGTGGCTGGGCGGTCCACTAGTGTTTTTTTTTTTTTTTTTTTTTTTTTAAGGAGACAATATGAATATCAAGATGCTGAATTCTTAACGCTAAAAATTCGGATTTGTTTTTAAATATTAGTTAGATTACTTCTTTTAAGCATACTTATACTAAAATACGCTAAATTACTTGGAATTATGTTAAATTACGTTGAATTACACTAAATTACGCTAAATAACAATAACTTCGCTAATTATGCTAAAATACGGTAAATTACGCTAAACTACGCAAAATTACGCTAAAGTAGACCGATTATGTGCCATCTTTCATGAATCATAAAAAATAGTAAAAAAATTTCAAAAATAGTAAAAATTGGTATTCTACAATTTCATTATATAACTAATTTACTAAACTACTTGGATTGAATAATAGAAATGAAAATCTTAATCGGAAACTTCAACTCAAGTTTTGAGGGTCTTCTCTTTGTTTTTTGTCGATTCTGGATTTTGAAATCCGGCATCGCCGGCAAGGACGCATGCGTATTTTCTCAAGCTTTCTGAAAAGTGGTCATTTGCTGAAATCGGACACTCGAGCGCCGTTTTATGACCGTTTGAAGTTTCGTCGTCGTTTTTTGCCTTTTTACTGAAGATATCGTCCCTATTCATATGTAATTTATTGTAATTTACCGTATTTTAGCGTAATTTAATGTAATTTAGTGTAATTTAACTTAATATAGTGTAACTCAACGTAATTTAACATAATTTCAAGTAATTTAGTATAAATATGCTTAAAAGAAGTAATCTAACTAATATATAAAAAAAATAATTCGAATTTTTAGCGTTAAGAATTCAGCATCTTGATATTCATATTGTCTAAAAAAAAAAAAAATTTACTAGCGGACCGCCCAGCTGCTGGGCGGTCAACTATGGAAACTGGACCGCCAAGTGACTGGGCGGTCAGATATGCATAGTGGACCGCCCAGACAGTGGGCGGTCAGCTATGGAAACTTGACCGCCCAGCAGCTGGGCGGTCCACTATGCACTGGGCGGTCAGATATGCATAGTGGACCGCCCAGACAGTGGGCGGTCAGCTATGGAAACTGGACCGCCCAGCCACTGGGCGGTCTGGTGGGGAAAGTGGACCGCCCAGTGGACGGGCGGTTGGGATATATTTAAAAATAAGTTTGGGGTGGGGGCAGATTTGATAATTTTTTTTTTTTTTGGGTATTAATAAAAATATCGGAGATCTGAACGGCATATTAATTTTAAAACAAGATCTATTTGCACAGTAGTGTTAGAACATCTATATTCCAGCAACTCAAATGAGTTTCTAAATAACTATTAACTTCTATTTAGAAATTAAGGTCTCTAAAATTTTTAACTCTCACATTCTTGAAATTAATTTTAGAGTTTCTATTAAGCCACGTCAGCAACAAATTAAAAAACATAAATAATTTGAGCCAATCATTTGATCAGCATGGAGTTTATGAACAGTTTTTAATAAGAAACTTTACTGCATAGTTTTTAAATAAGGAACTCCCTCACATCTCTGAAATTAGATTAGAAACTGCCATATTAGATTAGAAACTGCCATATCAGATTAGAAAACTCTAATAGTATCAGGGAGGTAGATGCTCTTAGATTGGAAAGGTATATTTAGGACCTGTTTGGCTGCCACGCGGGAACGGGAATGAGTTTGGGTTCGGATCTAATTTGAATTGCCAAAACACTATGCGCGTGGGAAAAAAAAAATTCACTCTAAAGACCTGTTCGGCGTCAAGAGGGTAATAAGAATGAGATTGGAAACAAAAATATTTTAAACTGAATTTTACTGTATTTGTGAGAAAAAAAAAAATTTAGTCAAAATGAATTTTTTTTTTCTCCAGTCACAGTGGCAGCCAAACAGGGCCTTACGGTTTGGTGCCACCTAATATGGGGCTGAAATTGGATTTATCTTAAATATTTGTGATGAAGCTTGAGATTTTTTATAAAGCTTTAGCACGCTGTGAGAATCTGATTGGTGGAACTATACCTAGGGGGAAAAAATCTGCTGATAGCTGATGGTTGTTACAATTTAGTCCGCATAAATATCTTGGGTTTTGGCTGCATTTCAAAAAGCAGCCTTAACAAAAATCAGAAAGGACGATCGGGAATTCACATCAGTTATGATTGGACGGTTACATGAATCTTAAAACAAGTCTTCTGTAGTCTCCATAGGCACCGAATTGAATTTGATCCAGATAGAATTAATCTGGTCCGTCTGTTTTAATTTGTTTGAGTCGAGTACCTAGGAGAATACGGATCTGACAATCGGATGAGAAAAATAGGGGAAATGTAGGATTGCTTATCAGAAAAATTGTCTCGATCGTTTCCATAGGATGAGATATCATTTATGGAGTGCGTATCTTCTGAGATATCTCATATTTTACGTGACTGATGTGTCCGGTGCCTATTCGGAGATAGCGCAAGGCCAGTATTATTTGAGTTTTGAGATTCGTGCAGAACGTATTTGAACAGTTGAGATTTTCCAATAAGTCACCCAAAATATGAGATATCTCATGGGATGCGAATCATTTATGTCGCTTTCATGATAAGTACAATAAAAATCTATTAGATTATATAGGATTCATGCCCCATCCTTTGTGATGCTCCATTGCCAATTGTAAATTGGTTTTTAAAAGCAAAATCATTTCTTAATCTGAACCGATCTCGATCTTTTGTGGCGAATTTACTTTTACTATGAAACCGTAGCAAATAGGAAGTTAGATGAATGTCTGGTGATATTTTCGTAAATTAGTGCCAAAAAAATATCTGCAATGCATCTAGCAAACTGTGCCACATAAATAGTTCAGAATTCAGAAATCATCGTTGTTATAAGAAAGAGAGAATGTCTCACTTTGTCAATAGGACAAGTTTTGTGTCAAATCTTGTTCATGTCCAGAGAGATCGTTCATGTCGCTCTCTTTTTTTGAAAGATTTGACAGTGGCTGTCAAAGGATCGTTCATGTCGCTTTCAGTGTTCTTAAAAATTTATTAGGTACCGCAGCTTGCTTCAATTTGAAAGCAAAAGGAGACCGTCCCTGTCGCTGTCTTAGGTCCTAGCCAAAAAACAAAAGAAAAGTTGTTTTTCCAGCTATTGTCTATCGACTTCTGTTGCTGTCCTTATAACTCATTTTCTTCACGTGAGTTGTGTGAAACAACTATAAATCTAAAAGATCATTTCAGAATATGTCAAACAATATTAATCTGTGATAAAGAACTGATGAACTAGGAACTATCTGTTTTGGAACTTAGAAATAATTTGCCTTAATTGTACGACATTAAAAGTTCCTAGATGTTGTTTACTGTATTGAATTTTCTAGTAAGACACTTATCTGGCAAATTCAAATTTACAGAGGAAAAAACGATGGAAGCAGCAAAGAGCGGCTCAGCAGGTATACCAGCAACTGAGCGAAGCCATGGATTGCCTCCAGCACATTTTCACTGATGGATGCACACAGACAAGAGAGCCGTGCACCCAGTCCGATAGTTGCCAGGGGCTGAGATCACTGATACAACACTTTGCAACATGCAACAAGAAGCTGGCACAGGCAGGAGGCTGCCTCCGTTGCAAGAGAGCGTGGCAGTTGTTTCGCCTCCACTCCTCCACATGCAACGAATTAAAACATTGCCAGGTTCCTTTCTGCAGGTAATTAATGAAAATCCAATGCTATACTTGCAAGTAGTTCAGATTATACGTCTTGCATTATTTATTTTGTTACATGGACAATTACCGAGAAGTACTAATTTGGACAATTATAAATAAATTACAATAGATGAAAAATAATATTTTGTATGGTTATATGCTTGTATTAAAGTAGAAATATCATACAATATATATTCTAGCCATTGCGTTTCTAGCCATTGACTGATATTTTGAAATTGCTTTACTGCTACCTTCATCATTTTTTCTCTCCCTAACATAATCTAAAAAACACATAAGATATGAAAACCAACAATATTTTTGCCTACACTGTAGTATCCCTCTAATAATTTTATAGATCAAACAAAACTAATACTTTATTTCCTTGTCGATTGAACAGTCATTTCAAGACAAAAACACAAGCAGAGAAGTTGGACAAGACATGGAGACTGCTGGCAAAGAAGGTGGCCACTGCCAAGGTGATGTCTTCTTTGGCTAGCAGGACGAGGCCAGAAGTGGTAGCCAAGTCATGCGCAAAGTACATGAGAAGAAAGTAGATGGAGATAAACCATATACTCATAGTTGGTATTAGCATTAGAAAAGTCTAGGTATAGAAAAAGTTGATGTATACAACGATAATATTTATCTATTGGTTGTTTTACAAGGAACTTCCATTGAATTACAACGAGTTAGCTTATGATCTACAATTCCACATCAATATTTCAAATTACTTAAGAGTCTCGCTAATATGAGTTATATTGTAAACTTAATTGGAATATATAATTCAATACACTGCTGAGAATACATCATCTTGTCCAATTATGAACAATAAAGTCTACAAACATACAGGGAAAGAAAGAGCAAAAACAGCAAAAAATGTACCAAGAAAATTCCCTTGTTTCCTGAATGACTCAGGATTGCCCTCCAAAACCATTTCTCAAACAGAGCATCAGTACCAGAACCAGAGTTAACAAAGTTACAAAATGAAATAACCCACTAAATCAGTTCTGATGAAGATCTAAGTTTGTGCAAAAACTTGAAGGAAAAAGAAAGTACTAATAACAATCACTGGAATGAAAACATTACTCTTTTGTTGGCCGCTGGCTATATCACAACTGGGTGGCTGCATCAATCTCCCTCCACCAACATCTGTTCTTTATTCTTCTCAATTCTAAGAAAGAAAAAAAAAAAAAAAAAGTCCATTTCATATGACCTGTCCCGGCATAAACTAAGCTGCTTTACGTTTTGCCACGCTTGGCGACCGGTATCCTCCTTTAGTGGGCTTCCCCCAAGGTGAAACTGAAGGTCTACCTCCTTTGGTACGCCCCTCACCTCCACCATGGGGATGATCCACCGGATTCATTGCAACACCACGAACAACAGGGCGTCTGCCTAACCATCGGCTGTGCCCCGCTTTTCTGAGTTTTTGCATGCCATGGCTGGGATTAGAGACTACACCAATGGTAGCACGGCAACGTGAATCGACGATCTTCTCAGCACCTGAAGGAAGGCGCAGAACACACTGTGCACCTGGCTCCTTGATTACTTTAGCATAAGTACCTGCTGCCCGAACCATCTTCCCACCCTGACCGGGGCGGCATTCGATATCATGCACCAATGTTCCAATCCGTACATCGGCTAGTGGTATGCAATTGCCAACTTTTGAATTTTGATCAACTATATCGTACTGATTATCCGAAAAGGCAGAAAATGTACTATTGCCAGGTCGCATTGAGCTGCTTTTGGAAGGTTTTGAGGAATCACAATTCATCACTGTACTACCTGGTGAGCAATGGTGACTTGCCAATATGTAAGATACTGGTACACAAGCAACCTTTCCCTTTGACCCTTCACTTGTACCAATAGACTTCTTTGCCAAGCTACTGGAGCAGCTAGCTTGTACCGGAAGCGAAGGTTTTTTCTTCAGATCATTCTGCCAAGAGAGAGCAGCTTGGCGCCTCATCCTCTGTGTCCAGAGAACACCATCCGATGCCCATTTTTGAATTTCAGAAAGAGAAAATGTTTCTTTTCCTTCTACATTTCCTCTCAATTGAGGAGCGAAGAAAGCAGGCTTCGCTCCAGCCAAAGCTATCCTCGGTAAACTGAAGTGGCTACCAGAGTGAAGGGATGGAATCTCTCCCTTACCCAGAGAAGAGTACAGTACAGAAGAAGCTGCCTTTTCTTGATCCGCTCTACCAGGCAACGCTGCAAATGAAAATCGGTTGGAGACATCAGCCGTGGTAGATTCTAGGATCTGAGGCGGGGGAGAGAGCTCTTGTACCTTCTGGAGGTTCCTCCGGCGGAGCAGCTTTACCCCTTGGACCCATCGCACCAGAGCGATTCTAGAGGAGCGATTGGGATCGTACTCGATCCGCTCCACAACGCCAACCGACGAGGTGCTCCGCTTCAGATCAATTTTTCTCTGCGATCGCTTTGCTCCGCCGCCGCGATGATAAGAGGTGATGCGCCCGGCGGAGTTCCTTCCCGCCGACTTCGAGGAGCCCAGAGTCAGACGCCTCAGCGCTCCCTCCTTCACCCGATCCTTCACGACTGAGAGAGCAGACTGACTCGACATTTATTTTCTGTCAATGGAGGTTGTACGGTCAATCTATGAGGAGAGGCGGCGGTGGTGGAGAGGGGATTGATTGGGGTAGCCGCCTGAGGGATCGGAAGCAACAAGGGTTTTGGTCTTCTTTGATTCTTTTGTTTCTTCGGCCCAGGCGGGCCTCATTCTAACGGATCCCAGATCCGGTATCAGAATCCGTATTCGTAGTTATACTACTACACTTGTCGTCAGGATACAGTGAATGCAAACGGGTGAGAATTTTCATGGACTAGGTCAACATCCGCGCAGGACATCATTTATATTTCTATTAATTTGCTTACAAATTTTGACAACATGGTATTTATCAATAACTTGTATTCATTAAATAGTCTATATAATACTTGGAGCAAAGCTAGAGTGTGATGTGTTCATCATAAGAAATTGGTAAGTATAACTTTAAAAGTCTAATGAATTGGTTTCAAACGATAAATCAAAATAATCTATCTACTTTATGAGTAATCAATGTACATGCAAAATTTTAAAAGTTTTGAATTCATTTAGTACAAATTCAAGCGGTAAAAAAAATGATGAAAAATGAAAACATAAAATAACTTATAATATGTTCATTTTCTTTACCGCTTGACTTTGTACTAAATGAATTTGAAATTTAAAAAAAAATTCATATACATGCATTACTCATGAAGTAGATGGATTTCTCAACAGTTTAAATTCGTCGTTTGAAAACAATATGATAGCCTTTTGAAATTTTGCTCACTAACCACTTTTAATTAGCACATCACACCTTAACTTTGCTATAATCCTTGTCTTTTGTGCCAATATTTATATCCACTTCTATATGAAAAAATGTATAAAATAACTACATTTGTTTGTGCTAACCATAGTCACAAGATTCGCGAATAATTCGTTTTATTCGGGTTCGGTTGACCGAACTTTACCAAATTATTTTCGAATAATTCGCTAATTTTTTCCAAATTTTTTCCAGAACAATTTTTTTGTTTTTTGTTTTACTTCCTTGTAGGACTGAGATCTTTGATCCGGATAATTTCAAATCATTTCCGAATTATATCCGAATTATTTCCAAATTACAAATTTTTTACCTCGCCGAACCGAATCCGAATAATTCATTTGTCACTATGGTGTTAACACGAATTCCTATTCAAATTAATGAGATTTCTGATCTAATTACATAATGCCATTGACAAAGATGTTTCTCAAAGAATCATGGAAATCCAATTAGTGTGGTCCATTTATTTTAAATACATAATTTCAGTATGAAATATATTTTTTCTTTTATTTCTTTTGTTGTGTTTCTCTTATTGTTGTACAAAATGAATAAACTTAATTCAAGTTATAAAATGTTGTACAAAATATCTTTAAGTCTATAAATGTTTATGAAAATATCTAAAAGAAGAGTGTTCTAAAAATCTAATAAATATCTAGGAAAAATGATAAAGACGTGAGATAAAAAATTTAAATATCTTGAATGAGGTGTCATAAGTCTAGAATGATATTAGGATATTACAAATTGAGATGACATGTAACATGAGATGTCACACATAAACTAAGAAGAAAATAAAACAAGCTTTCAAGAGTATTCTTATGTCAACACTAACTTATGCATAAAAAATTATACAAAATATAACTTACCAACACTAAATTATCACATTTTTTATTTTTAATTAAAAATAAGCAAAATTAACAAAAATAAAAATACAAGCAAAAGTAGAAAAGGATAGCTAGCCGGTTTTTTTTTTATGTTTATAGGGACTGTTCTTACAAGAACAAGTACGAAATATATCCAGGGTCTTTTCCGTCATTTTTTCCTTATTCGTTAAAGTCGAACCCTCTCTATTTTTTTTTGTAAAACGATCTTTCACCATTTGTCTTTGAATCCGCGCTCTATGGTATATAAGATCAATTTGGCCAAATTCTATGACTGTTAAATGAAATTGAGTCTTCTGATTAAATTCAAATTATGTAGAGGGTCTTCGTGCTACGGCTCAATATTTTAGTTTTCAAAATTCTAACGGTCGATCCGAACCGTTCAACATGATCTCCATATGAATATGTACCTACAAATCAAATTTTACATTTTTTAGAATTTTTTTACTATTTTTTTAGATAGGTAGAAAAACACGTGATCTGAATTGGTACAGAATTTTCAGATCAAGTGATTTTCTACCTATCTAAAAAATAGTAAAAAAATTCTAAAAAATGTAAATTTTGATTTGCAAGTACATATTCATGTGGAGATCATGTTGAACGGTTCAGATCGACCGTTAGAATTTTGAAAATTCAAATATTAAGCCGTAGCACGGAGGCCCTCTATGCTATGCATAGCATATTAGCAATTTCCCTAATAATAAAAATCCTAACATAACACTGATGAGATATCATGAGACTTGACGCTATGTTGTTCAATATTTTTGCAAAATGCCCAAACCTCCTATATTAAAAAGGCCGATTTTTTTTTAATATCCAACATTAAATAGAAAATAACACAATGTCCAAGTTCTTTAAGTATTTATAAAAATGTCCAAACTGCCGAGATTCCTCATAGCTCTTTTTTTTTTGTAAAGTAAGGTCTGGTGCGTACTTCCTCTCGGTTTATATTAATACGTACATTTAATTTGAAATCCGAATGTATCTGTCTAAAATAGCTCAAATTGAGAAGGACTACTTTTTACCAAACTTTGACCGGCCATAACTTTATGCAGGAAACTCCATTTTGAGCGTTTAACCACTTTCACAAAGCTTGGGAAGAGGAGATATAGATTTTGAAGAAGTTTATCTTACAAAATATCCCGCGCACTCAAAATTGTAAAAAAAACATCGTGTAGGTCTCAAAACTACAATTGAAATTTCTCAAAAAATAACTATAGGTTATAAAATTGATTTCAACAGAAAAAATAAATGTTATATTTATAATAGAAATAAACAAATTTGAAAATAAACATAACATTTTTTTTACAATAAGAAAGGAACCTGTACTTAATAGATAAAAAAAATTCACGGAACTTATAGTGTATTTTAGTATAAATATGCTAATTATAAATCAAAAGAAGTAATCTAACAAATAATTTAAACAAAAAATTTAAATTTTTAGTGTTACATTTCATTATCTTGCTCTTCATAGTGTCTCTAAAAAAATAAAAAATAAAAGATAAATCATAAACCGGCCATAAAATTGGACATTGGAAAAAGTCAGGCATTCTGGGTATATTTATTAATTTGTAATTAACTTTGGATATTAATAAAAATGTCGGACAATAGATCATGAACAAAATGAATAAACTTAATTCAAGTTATAAAATGTTGTACAAAATATCTTTAAGTCTATAAATGTTTATGAAAATATCTAAAAGAAGAGTGTTCTAAAAAAACCTAATAAATATCTAGGAAAGATGATAAAGATGTGAGATAAAAAATTTAAATATTTTGAATGAGGTGTCATAAGTCTAGAATGATATTAGGATATTATAAATTGAGATGACATGTTAACATGAGGTGTCACAAATAAACTAAGAAGAAAATAAAACAAGCTTTCAAGAGTATTCTTATGTCAACACTAAATTATGCATAAAAAATTATACAAAATATATGCGACTATTAAGTGCATAAAAAAGTATTCGCATATAAATTACCAACACTAAATTATCACATTTTTTATTTTTAATTAAAAATAAGCAAAATTAACAAAAATAAAAATACAAGCAAAAATAGAAAAGGATAGCTAGCCGGTTTTTTTTTTGTAAAATAAAGTCTGGTGCGTACTTCCTCTCGGTTTATATTAATACGTACATTCAATTTGAAATCCGAATGTATCTGTTTAAAATAGTTTAAATTGAGAAGGGACTAACTTTGACCAAACTTTGACCGGCCATCTTTATGTAGGAAATTCTATTTTGAGCATTCGACCATTTTTTAGAATGCTTGGGAGGTGGAGATATAGATTTTAAAGATAAACTAAAGTTTACCTTACAAAATGTCCTGCACACTCAAAAGTACAAATAAACATCATTTAGGGCTCAAAACTACAATTGAAATTTATGAAAAATAACTATAGGTTATAAAATTGATTTCAACAGAAAAATAAATGTTATATTTATAATAAAAATAAACAAATTTGAAAATAAACATAACATTAAGAAAAGAACTTGTATTTGATAGATAAAAAATAATTCATGGAACTTATACTTATAAAAGATTTTATTATAAACAATCTAAATTTTATTTGATCAATAGACAATTTTCTCGGTACTCATGAACCGTGAGGAAGTAAGCACCAGACCTCAATTTTCAAAAACAAAAAACCGCCAGGATTCTTGGCGGTCCACTTTTCATGTGAACCACCAAGAATCTCAGCTGTTTGAGCATCTTAAAAATTTCCAGAAAGCATAAGCATTTGTGTTATTTTCTATTTAATGTTGCACATTGATCAATAGAAATCGGTTAAAAATGTGACGGTCCGATGTTAAATTTATACGGATAATTTTAAAATTCGTACTAATTAAATGTACATAATTTCTTTTTGGACCAAACATATGAGCTAACTAAAAATCTTCTGTCATGTCTATTTTAATTACAAAATGCTTCTTTAAATTGCTAATACAAGTGCCTCATGCATTCCCTATGCTCAACATTTTTTAATAGACAATCAAGAAACAAGATTGTACTGGCAGCTGTACCAGTATGCCCATATATATTATTAAATAGAATATAATATCAAAAGATCACACAATATAACAATTTATTTTATTCAAGAAATGAGATAGATCCATTATTTTATCTCATAATTGATCAAATAAATAAAATATTTGACAATATGACTTATCTTAAAAGTCTTAAAACTTAAATCGAAATACAAAACTATTTCTAATTAACACACATCTTCGATTTTTTTAAGCTAATTGAATACGACAACCAAAATAATTCATTTGTTGACAACCAAAATAGTGCAATTATCAATTTTGAATTACAAATTAATAAATGAACACCATCCAAGCCAATCAGCGTAGAGAACCAGCCTTAATGAAACGCTAATTCTATTTCTGTTGCTAGCTAATACTGTGATTTTTATTAGAGGGATCAAGTTACAACAAATTTGAGTTACAACAAAGTTACAACAACCCATTTTTTCATTTTCGAAGTCCAAATCGTCGATCCAAACCGTTTAACATGATCTCTATAATAAAATGTGCTTGCAGATCAAATTTTATATTTTTTTTGAATTTTTTACTATTTATTAAGTATTTTAAAAAAATAGTCATATTCAGACCATTGAATTTTGTATCTAGCTTAATAAATAGTAAAAAAATTAAAAAAAATGTAAAATTTGATCTGCAAGCACATTTTATTTAGATAATCAAGTTGAACGGTTTGGATCAACGATTTGGACTTTGAAAATGAAAAAAATAGTTGTTGTAACTTTGTTGTAACTTGATCCCTCCTCTTTTTATTAATACCCTCCCAAAAATAAAAAAATATCACATCTGCAATTGATATTTATTTTTTTTTAAAAACGCCCTGACCGCTTCTTCACTGGATAGTCCACTGTTCGTACCAAACCGCTCCACGTTTAAAAAAAAAAAAAGTGACCGCTCAAACATGGAGCAGTTTGGTATAAACATTGGACCGCCCAATAAATGAGCAGTCAGGATGTTTTTAAAAAAATATATATATCGAGAGCATACTTTTTATTTTTTTGGAGAGTATTAATAAAAATCACGGTAGATAATACCCACACATCCACATCGCTAGAATAAATATAAAAAGGAAATTCCAAAAAAAAAAAGATAAATCTACAGAGGTGCGATTCGACACGTGTCATCCATCAACAAAAGAAGAAGTCTAATTTCTAAAGCTCATGCTCATCTCTTTTTATTTGCTGACTAGACTGGTTTATCCGGCCACGTCATTTATAGCTGTTGCATTTGCATGTCGGCATTTAAATCCTACTTTTCATCAACAATTTTAAGTTTCCTTCTTATCCATTCAGGTTCTAGATCTATATAACCCCAGCATAACGAAACCTCCCTTCATTCATTCATTCATTCATTCATTTCTTCTACCACAACAGAACCAGATCATTTCATCTCTTCTACATTACATTTTTCAGAAATTGAAAAGGAAACGATATAATTTCGAGTAATGGGAGTAAAAACAGAATTCAAATGCAGCACAAGTTGCTACGGTGCAGGGGCTGATGTCGTCATCAGGACATCCGACGGGCAGAGCATCTTAGCACATTGTAGCATTCTTGTAATAGCAGAGAACTCCACAGCTTAATTTTTAATATTTCTGAATTTCATTCATTTCACAGTACTTTCCTGATTTTCAATTTTTTTATCGTCCTTTGTTCGATCAGGCCTCGACATCTCCGGTATTGGAGAGGAAGATTGACAAAGCAAGGAGAAGCTGGAACTCAGTTTGTACAATTCGGATTCCCGGTGCCCCTTCGGATGCTGTTATAGCTTTTGTGCAGCTTCTGTACTCTACCAGGTATTGGTTAGCATGATAAAAATTAACTAGAGATATGCACAGCTTCTCTCTCAGAAAATGAAATTTAATACTAAAATTTATCACTAATTTTATTTCCTTGGCAATGGTCAGAATAACTGCATTAGCAACAGCAGAGATCGAAGACATATTGGACAAGCATGGCATGCAACTCCTGGCGCTGTCACATGCGTACCAAATTGGATGGCTCAAGAAGAAGTGCGAGATCACCGTAGCAACAGAGCTGACGCCAGATAGAGTAATCGATGTGTTGAAAGTAGCTAAGCTGTGCAATGCACCGAGGTTGTACCAGCAATGCATGAAGCTTGTTGCTAAAGAGTTTGCAGAAGTGCAAAGGTCTGATGGATGGCAATTTCTCAGGCAATATGATCCGGCACTCGAGCTCGAGATCCTACAAATCATCAAAGACACCAACCAGGTTTTTTTGTCAATTTATTAGCATTTGAATTAATCAAAGGGTGGTTGATAAGTCCAAATGTTGAAAACAAAATTCTTAATTTTGTTACTGTGTATACAGAGGAAGATAAGGTGGAAACAACAGAGAGCAGCTCAGGAAGCATATCTGCGGCTAAACGAGGCAATGGATTGCCTTCAACACATTTTCACTGAAGGATGCACAGAAATCGGGCCCCGCAGCGGGAACTTGTCAAAGAGGAACAATGGCCCTTGCGCTTGGTTTGGAACATGCCAGGGGTTACAACTCCTTTTGCGCCATTTCACCATGTGCAGTAAGAAGTTAGCGCCCGAAGGTTGTCTTCGCTGCCAGAGAATGTGGCAGCTGTTGCATTTGCATGCTTCGGTTTGTGATCGTCCCGACTCTTGCAAAGTTCCCCTTTGCAAGTAAGTTGTACAGCCTATGTATATATGTTTCAATTAGAAAAAAGTAGCATCACTTAATGCATTGCTAATATTCATTCATTTTTGTTCTTAGTGATGGTCGATTCAAGATGAAGATGCAGAGACAAGGGAGATCAGACAAGACATGGAGATTGCTATTGAAGAGAGTTGTGATGGCTAGGGCAATGTCAGCTTTGGCTAGCAGGAAGATGCCAACAATTGTGTTTAGGTCATGGGCAAAGTATACAGTGATGTCAAGTAGACAGAAAATGTGGTTAGAGCCAGCGTTGTACAATTCATTTTTTAGAGGTAAGTGTGAATAGGAGGCTAAACTATAAAATGTATAATAAGTGAAAAAATAAGAATAATGTGATTATTAGAAATTCAACTTAAAGACTTTCTAAATATCAAATGAAACTCTAATAGTCTTACTACTAAGACTACAAACAAAAATGTGTCATTTTATGAGAGAGTATAAAGTATATACAAACTTTTAAAAAACAAAAATTAAATTAAATTTCGATATACATAATTAAAATATTAAAATAAAGATGGTTAAGTCTCATATATGTCCTGTACCTCCTGCACATTCTTTAAAAACTGTACAAAAAAATATAAAATGTTGGAAATAAATATTGTTATTTCAATTTCAACTGTTTAACTTTTTTCTGTGTAAATTTCAAAGAAAAAAGTTTATCATACACAAATCTCAATAAAGATTAACTGTTGGAATCAGAATAACAAGTTGATGTTATTTCTTTTAAATAACAGGTTCCTGTTATTCCTTTGAAATAACAACATATTATTTCTTAGTATTTTAGGGCTTGTTTCGTGTTACAATAATATATCACGGATTGTCCCATTAAACACGATGTTAATATGAAAATGTATGACTTTGAAGACTAAATTTTATATTTTTTAAGATTCTTTTATTATTTTGAAGATGGTATAAAATCATTTGATCTAAAAATTCTAGATCATTCTAAAATTATAATTTTTTATCTGTTTAAAAAATAATAAACATATTTTTAAAAATATAAAATTTTCTCTCTAAGTACGGTTTCATACAAAGAACATTATACTCTGATTGACTGTCTAATTTGATAGAGTTATAAAGAGTCTGGCTAGTATGATATCGATATTATATGACTAATTTTAAAATTTATTGAATAGACTTCAAACGACTAATTCAAATTGTACAAACCGATTTACTTTTTGAGTGATGTGTTTACATGTAATTTTTTTATTTTTTTGAGTTATTTTAGTATCAAGTTAAGCGGTCAAAAATATTGAAAATTGATGCATTAAAATTAACTTAAAAACTCTCACAGTTGACCGCTTGACTTGATATTAAATAAATTCGAAAAATTATAAATTTTGCATGTAAACACATAACTAATGATGTAGATCAGTTTGAATGGTTTAAATTCATTGTTTAAAGTCAATTGGATAGATTTTAAAGTTGGTATTATACACATCATATAGCCAAACTCAGTTATAAATTATAGCGGATTGATTTGTAGGATAGTCCCAGCAGCCCTTACTGCGTTGGGCCTTAAATCCATATGGACCGTCTGGGCCTGAAATGTTAGCCCATCATCATCCGTTTGATCCACACCATCCATCCATGATCCATCCCAAAATCAAATCCTCTCCAACTGTCCCTCACTCCAGAGTCTGAGCCTCTCCTCCATTCCATGGCCATGGCCGTGGCGCCGCTATCCATCGCCGTTAACCCTCCCCGCTCTTTCCTCTCACCTCTTCCCCTCCGCAGCTCTCAACTTCCCCTCCCCCTTTCCCATACCGTAAAACCCATCCTCCCTCTTCCCGTTCGCGCCTCAACACCTTCCACCTCTCGCCTAATGCCCTTCCCTGCCCCAAAACTAGTCCGCTACCCAGCCCTCGACAAGCACGCCTCCACCCACAGCCACCTCCGCTTCGCTCGCAAACTCTCTACTCTCCTCCTCTCTAAGCCTCACCATTTCCTTCCTCTCCGCATCCTCCGTCGCTGCCGCCGCTACCTCAACCTCCCCTTCTCCCGCCCCCTCCTCCCCATGATCCTTCGCTACCCCTCCCTCTTTCGCCTCTTCTACGCTGCCTCTCATAACCCTCTCTACTCCTCCCTCCTTTCCGTCTCCCTCACCCCCGCCGCAATCTCCCTCTTCAAGGAATCGTCTCTATTGCGGGCCCGCGTCGCAGACTCTCTCGCGGCCAAGTTGCACCGCCTCATCATGCTCTCGCCTCGCCGCAGCATCCTCCTCTCCAAGCTGGTCCACCTTGGACCAGACCTCGGTTTACCTCTTGATTTCCGTAACAAACTTTGCAACCTCCATCCTGACCGATTTATCACAGTCAATACATCTTATGGCCGTGCGCTTCAGCTGGTTTCGTATGATCAGTCGTTAGCTTCACCTATGCCGCCTCTAAGGTCATATAGTGATAATCGGATCGTGAACCGGCCTAGGCGGTTTGATTATATCCCGTTGAGGCGGGGTCTGAATATCAAACGGCATCACCGTGAATTCCTTCTCAGACTACACAACCTCCCGGACATATCTCCTTTTGACGACTGTGACTTGGCATCTCTTTCTCGTGAAATGGCAGAGAAAAGGGCTTGTGCTGTGGTGCGAGAAATTTTGGGCATGACAGTTGAGAAAAGGACTCTAATTGACCACTTGTCACACTTCAGGAAAGATTTTGGGTTGCCGAATCGACTGCGGGCCTTGTTGGTTCGTCACCCAGAAATGTTCTACGTGAGCATCAAAGGAATACGGCACTCGGTGTTTCTTGCCGAGGCATATGATGACAGCGGCAAGTTGATTGTGCAAGATGATTTGTTGAAGGAGAAGTTGAGGTTGATGGAGCTTGTTAGAGAAGGGAAGAGAATGCGGCGAGCAAGGAGAAAGGGGCTTGACTTGAATTTGGGAGATGATGATTTAGTAAATGGTGAAGAGATGGAAGAAGAATTTGAGATAGAAGATGGGTTTGAAGATTTGTTTGAGGTGGGAATTGGGGATGATTGGGAAGAGATTGGTGATGATTTGCAGGAAAAAGAAGACGAGGTCGAAGAGTTTTGGGTAAAAAAGGCGGCGGTTGCCGGGCTTATTGAAGGAGCAAATGATGATGGACATAGTGGGGAGGTATGGTGATTTTGAAGTTGCTCACTAGGTGTTTGTCAATATGCCTCAGTTGGATGATTCTTCACTACCAGGTCACTCCATTAGGAACAAACTCAATGGAAGGCTCTCCCCATCAGGTGTTTGCGAACATGCGTCTTTTTTTTATCCAGATAATTGCAGGAAGCACTTTGGAGATAGTTTAATCAGGACACATAAATGACAAAGATTAGCAACAGATGCACCTTAGATAAAATAATGTTAATATTTGAAGATATAATGTAGCATCTTTGAAGTGGCTAGTTGCTAGAATTCAAATTAGCTTGTCTTGGACCTCCTGTTGTTTTGACAGACTCGATCATTATAACATAGTAACAAATTGTATAAATAAAGGATATATAAATCTGTAAAATCATGTATCTAGCTTTTAATTTCCTTTTGGAAAAGAAGATTGGCACTAAGCAAGCTGCTTGTTCTCACTATACAATATATCTGGTATGCAAGGGAATGTAAGATTTCGGTAGCAGGCTAGCAGCTGGTACCAGCCAGGGTCTTCATTGAAGAAAAGTAGAAAACACATTGTTTTATTTGTCTTCTAGTATGGGACAATTGAATTCAGAGTTCAAAGACTTTCACATTTTTAATAATTTATTTTGGAAGCTGTTTGTTTTGTGAGTTGCATGATCAGTTGGTGTATTTAGAATTAAAATATTAAAACTCTTTGGCACTGCTTTTGAACTGTTCAGTACCACGGGGACTAGTGAAAGCAGTTATTATATAAAGCAATCATAGCATCAGACCATGCATGAAAGACAAAAAAAGTATATTTATGAAGTAGGGGATTTGTAAATAACTAAATACAGACCTCGTGTTAACAACTCAACCGTGATTCGTTTCGGCTTTCTCACAGTAGCTTAGAAGTTTGAAGCCGTCTTTGAATTAATTTCAGCCCGGTACCACTGCTGGTGTCACTTGTACAGACAAGGTTGGCTAATTTGCAACCTCAACTTGAAATTTCATTACTTTTCAGAGTAGGGTTAAAATGCACAGTAGGTTTTGTGCTCCAGTCATGCTCTATATTTTTATTTTTATTTTCAAAGTCCGAACAGGCAATTTGAACCGTTCACCGTGATCTTTGTATTAAAATATATTTGGAGACCAAATTTTATATTTTTTGAAATTTTTTTACTAATTTTTTAGATAGGTACAAAATCACTGTTTTAAGAAGATTCTAGACCATCCAAAACAATGATTTTGTACCTATCTAGAAAAATAATTCAAAAAATTCAAAAAATATAAAAAATTTGTCTCCAAACACATTTTAATATGAAGATCATATTGAGCGGTTCGGATCAATTGTTCGAACTTTGAAAATAGAGAAAAAGACATGAAAGCATGATTGGAGCATAAAATCAATGATGCATTGTAATCCTACTCTACTTTTAATTGAATTTTATCTCAATTTCAGCACTTAAACAAAAAAAGCTCACTTGTTGGGTTTTGCTGAATAAATTTGTCTGACCGAGAGCTATTATTTATTTTAATTAGAAAGCAGTAACAAAAGAGTGTAGTAGTGCTTGAGAGAAGTTGGTAATATATAGGTCTTGAGACCAGTGTGAAAAATATTTTACCTATTCAGACAGTAGCCTTGAACTAGGTCTTGAGCTGAAATCGAATTAGGTACATAGAAGTTAACAAATAAAATAGTTTAGTTGAGAGACAGTTTGTAAACTATTACTTGGTTCAAAAAAAAGTTACAGTAGGCAGGCTGGTAAATGTTGTTCTGATTAAATTAATTCTTAGTCAATGCCTAATCACTGTTTACTTTGACCGTAACACAGAGACCGAGGTTGAATCACATGAGACTATCTTTTTAGCTGATCAAAACACTTTATTAATATTAATATGCATGTCAAGTGCAGTCTTAACAATGAATCAACCTAGGCGTTTACAACAATCATAATTCATTCAGAGGAGAGTTCAAATGCCTTCAATTTTCATGTCTCCACTGTGCCTTCATTTTTTTAAACTTTAATAACTCAAACTTTAAAACTTAAAAGTCAAATAAAATTATGACATTTTAATTTTGTTTTGGTTGTCATCAAGAGCTTGTAAAAAACGTGCTAATGTGGATAATTTTTAGACGTTGATTTTTCAACTTGTTGATTCATATAAAAACAAAATCGAAATGTGATAACTTTTTATGAGCACATAGATAAAATGATGTAGATCATATCCAATGGTTTTATTTTGACTTTTAAGTTTTAAATTTTGAGTTACTAAAGTTTTTAAAAATAGAGGCATGGTGGAGGCACAAAAAATGAAGGCATTTGAACCCTCCTCATTCATAAATCACTTGATAAATTATACAGTGCACACTATATCTCATCATTTATAATACATGATATATGTGGAGGTTGGCTAATATCAAACGTTTGTTCCTAAGCCATGGAACAAATGCTTCGGTTTTTACATTTTCAAAATCCAAACAGTCGATCCAAACTGTTCAACATTGAAAACCAAATTTTACATTTTTTGAAATTTTTTTACCATTTATTAATTTTAAAATCGTTGTTTTCAATGATCTAGAAATTTTTCATTGTTTATTAAAATCAGTGATTTTAAAACTGACTTAATAAATGGTAAAAATGTTTCAAAAAATGTAAAGTTTAATCTCCAAGCACATTTTAATATAGAGATCACATCTAACGGTTTGGATCGACTGCTTGGATTTTAAAATCAGAAAACCAATTGGTTGCACCACGACTCCAGAACAAACGTTTTGATATTAGCCAACCTTGATATATGTGCTATATCAATTATGTTTGAAATCTTTGGGGCAATACTTTGGTGACTTTGTTCTCGTTAAATAATTGTCAAAAAAATTCATGTCTTGATATATTAATCTCCCGGCCGGTACATATATATTGTCACAAAAAAAATTCATCAGCCTTGAAATATGAATCCCTTCTTTTATAAAGAAAAATATAATTATCAGATATGATCTATATCAATTTTTTTACGCACACATGTAAAATTATGAAATTTTGATTGTATTGGAATGAAAAAAAAAACTAAATTATCAACGTGACACGTAAGTATATATAATTTCAATGCCAATTAAATTGAAATTCGAATTTTCATAATTAAAAATAATCAAAGTTTTAATAGCGATTATTTAGAGCTTTTAAGGTCCGAAAAAGCTATAGCGCAACGATAGCTAGCTATTTATAATTATTATAAAAGAAAAGCGGTTAATAGCGTTATAGCTTTTGAGGTCCGAAAAAGCTATTGCGTAGCTATAGCTAGCTATTTAGAACCATGAAAATAATACAATATATCTAACTATTTTATTTTGATATTTAAGTATAGATTATAACCTAATAAATTTTGTACAAAATAGAAGCATGATGATGACTCAAAAGGAGGTATTTCACACCTCTTCATGTCAACGTACAATACAGTTGTTAATTTACAGTAATTAATTATATGTCAACCAAATTAAGAATAAGTATAATCTTGTAAATTTTTTTATTATCTTTGTTAACCTAGAATTTATGTTTTATTCTATGTATGCTTATAATCTCGGTTATTAATAATTAGCATACCGTTAAGTCAAAATTAATTAGAAGAGTCAAAAAGCAACAGATATATATGGCCTTATAGTTAAAACAGTGTTTTACTGGAGAAGCCTTGTGTTTGGCTGAGAAATGCATGTCAGCTAGCGGTGCAAACGGGTCGGATCGATATTATCTGACCGTATCCGCATCTGCATCCGAAAATTAGATATGGATATCCGATTTACTTGCTGGCTACTTTTCCAACATTTCAGTAGAATAAATCTTGTTAATTATAATTCTTTCTTTCTAGCATGTCTAGCTAGGTTTAATAGGTGCATATATATATATATGGTCTCTTCCTGCTAGAGGATAGCTAGAGGATGCATGCCAGAAGTACTATAAAATTAACAAGCCATAGCAACCATAATAATTTTATATTCTTAATTATGTATTAGAAAATGTAATGAAAACTTTGAACTCTTAACAAAAGAAATTAGAAATTAAGAACCATGAGGATCAGTACATATTGCATGCATGAAAGAAAAAAAAAAAAAATTCCTCACTATAAGGTATTCTATCTTACAGGTGCGTCATCTAAACAAGAAATATCATAACACTAATACTATAACAGTGTACAAACTGTAGCACTTGGGGGGCAGAACAAAATTGGTATTAGTTGTAAGACAGCTGAAATAATCAGTTAACTAACTAACGGGCTAATCTAATGTTAAGGTTTATAACTGTTATTAACTGGCCTTCGCTTCTTCGCAGGTGAATAGTCCCTATGTAACCAGTACTTCATCTCTTCTTCTCTAGAACTCAACTTTCCATTTCTTGGACTTTCTTCGAGCAATCTGATAGCATCTTTTTTTGTGCAACAAAAAGGAAAATAGCTGTTAGGACATAGATGTGTTAATTTCCTCATTGTATCTCGCACCTATATATATATTGATAGTTCCACTATTTGAGATGAAGAATTTTAGATTAAAAAACACCTTATATATAAATATTATAGTACAATGAAACTAAACCCAGTTACATTACTTCTCAATGTGAGAAAAAGAAGTTAACTACAAGTAATTAGAGCTATATATATTTAACAGTATATTTGTTCCTATATATAAATTACCGTGTATATATAGGATCCGGAAGAAGGAATTAATATATATATATAAAGATATTTAGTAAGGAGAAATTACTCCACAAAAAATATAAGAGACTTCAACAAAACAAAGCAAATATATAAAAAAAAGCAAGCTTAATTATAAAGAGTTGCTAATTAATCTTACCAACACTAGTGTGTTGATGAAGCAAAGAGAAGCCAAAGAGAAACACCACAAGCACCAAAACCACCTTTCTAGGAGACCAGTACATCTTTCCTTGTTAATCCCTCTCTCTCTCTTAAACCATCTAAGCTCTCTAACTGTTAGTCAAAGACAGCAGGGAGTAGATTTGGTGCAGCATGCATGAGCCATAAATAGCTAGGGTTTTTAAATATATATATCCCCCTTCTGTCCCTCTTAATTGCTTGCCTTGAAGAACTACATCTTTTGTGGTATGATGAGAAGATTCCCTAGGTCTGTTTAATTAGCTAATTATTGCCTTGTCTCTCCTTGGTCAAGTTTACAATATGTCCTTCATCACTAAAATTTTATCTAAAACACCCTCCTTTAAAATACTAATTAGGAAATGTGATCCTATGTGATGGTGCCTGGGTTGGTGTAAATATTTGATTAGAGGGCCACTTCGGTTAAATTTTTCAGTAGGAAGGTTCATTTCAACAAAAATGTTCAGTTGGAAGGGGTAGCTAGCTAGGTTGTAAATATATTTTTATCTGCCTTTTTCTCTGGGGAAACGAGTTGAAATCTTTCAGAAAAATGTCTCATGTGAGCTCCACTAACCATAGAGAGCGCATGCATGACAGTTTAAAAAATTAGCACGTCCAGCAAACCAAACCAGAGGGGTACTGTCTACTTGTGTTCATATGCATTTTTTTTTTTTTTTTGGGTTGAAAGTATAGCATTGATCTAACGATTTACAAAGTAACTATTACATAGATTTCTTTTGTTTAAATTAAGAAGCATGAAAACATATACATTGAGCTACTCGTAAAATCATCTAATTTGCTATGTCAGAAAATAACAGATACGTGAAGCCAGAGAATGCCAATTGGTCTATTTGGGTCCAATTAGTCAGTATGTGGGCCTTCCGATTTTCTTCTCTGGGAATGTAGACACAGCAGTGATTTTTCGAGTTGCATGCAGTATATAATTCTTCCTTAAGGACGAAACATCTTCTTCTTTCCACAATCGATGCCGCTTGGAGGAATGCTCAGCTGAGAGGCACTGAATCAAATCGGACCGGGATAGTCACCACTCAGGGAGGAGGAAGAAGAGGGTACTGAATCAAACCGGACTGAGACAGTCACCACTCAACCTGAAAAGCACTGAATCAAACTAGACTGGAAACTGAATCAACCTGACTGGGACAGTCACCACTTAGAGAGGAGAAAGAAGAAGAAAGAGAGGAGGAATGAGACAACTCTTTGCAATCTCATCATCGGCAACAAACATAAAAGCACGTACCTTATTCACATATATAGTTAATAGTAGATATTTACGGGAATTGAACGAATTTACAAACCCTCAGTCGAATCCGAAGAGTCATTCGCTCGGACGAGGCGACGAGCAGCGGAATGCTTAAACGAAGTCATTCGCTTGAAAGGAGCGAGACGAGCTGGACCGAACAGACAAAAGGGGAGTGGAGGGAGGGAGGGGCGGAGCGGAGCAGACGGACCACGGATCGACTCTCGAAACCTTGTCTTCTTTCTGTCTCCCTTTCTTGATCACCTGGTGGGAAGAGCGGAGTTCACTAGAGAGATTTTGAGTCACATAAATGAGACCCATTGCACCTTTTGCATCTTTTGGTAAGTCAAGTATGGATGTTAATTTATTGGATCTGGTTTATTTGGTTTTCAATCCAACCATAAATAAATGTTGAATAAAATAGTTCGATTCAATTGAATTTTTGAATTAATTTGATTTTTCATATTTGGTTCGATCGGTTTAATCTCTCTTATTTTCATTCAATCAAATAAAACCGAAATTTACTTGAATTATTTTGATATTTATATTTGATTCAGTTTAATCTCTCTTATTTTGGTTTGATAGATCTTGATATATATTTCTGTGATTATTAAATTTATTTGTGTATGCATTGAAGTTTGACCTTTTGAATTATAATCCCTCTTATTTCGGTTCAACCAAACAAAGCGAATTTTACTTTTTTTTTATTCAGTTGACAATTTAGTTCAGCTAAATGTTTAAAACTAGATAAAATTGTAATTTGACTATTTTAATTCGGTTTTAACTAAGGGTGCTGCTATTTTTGAGAGTAGAATTTAGATTAATGAGAGCGAAGAGAAACTTTTATCTCTTAATGTCTAATTTACCCCTATTTAATACTTTCGTATATATGGATTGAAATTAATTATATTTATAAAAGGTAACTATTAAAGAGATCCAAAATAAAATGATTTCATCACATGTTGCCTTTATTTTTTATTTGCTTTTGAAAATTACTGCATAGGCAGCAAATTGACATCGGTCACCAATTAATATATATAACCGTCAAATAAATAGTTTAAAGCTAATAAAATTTATGTTTACATTTTTATATTGGCACCAACAATCAAATTCATAAGAACCAAATAATTATACATAATACTTCTTACTATTCTTGATTATAAAGTTTGAAACATAAAAAAACACTTCTTTGCACTAAACAAAACCTACTCCCAATTAACTGATATCTATTTTAAATCGAAAAAATAACTTCTATTTGCATTCAACATTAAATTAGAATCATAAAATTCATTGCATACATACATGGTAATTATCTTTATGTATGTGGCTTCTATAATAAGCTTCTTTTCTCTTAGCCTCCAACTGCACGAGTCCGCATCCTCTGAGATAACATAATATTTGAGTTTAGATCCAGACCATTCGATCAGAATTCAAATTAATTTTGCCATATCTGTAAAGCACGGGTCCCTTTAATATTTATGCGGATTTAAATCGAACAATCCGTATCTAAACTCTAAATTTGAGTTAACTCAGACGATGAATTCATATCCAGTGCAGTACTGTAATAGGGAATCTTTTACAATTACTTGATCTGGACCGTTCTTTTTAACTTGGCACGAATCTCAAAGTCCAATAATACTGTCCCCTCAGTCAGTCCGAATCCCAAACCGGCTGAGAGTTAATCTCAAACCGTAAATAGCTAATTGTAAAGAGAATCTTTTACTGTACCGTCGAGGATATGGATCCCTCAGACGATTTGTATCCCACAATTAATTTATTTTCTTGTTTCTTTTCCCTTTTTTACTATAATTCGAGTAATTTCACTTTTTACCATTTTTATTAACTACTAATTACACCTAGATTAATGAAAAAGAGAGTCGAATGACAGAATGGGTATTTAGGCAAAAAGTCCAGCAAATGAAATCTCTCAGTATTATAAAAGATGCGCTTAGTCCGGCCCGGTCCATACTCAGCCCATTGCAAAAGTGATTGACTAAAAAGCCCAACCCATGAAATATACATAAAGAAAACTCAAACCTAAAGAAAGAAAAACTAAAGAGGTCAAGTATCCTTAGTCCGGCCCGGTCCATACTCAGCCCATTGCAAAAGGCACGGTTGGAGGCATGTCAGCGTCGCTGTCATTTTCTCGCCGACCGCAGTAGTAAAGCGCAATGCAAAGTACCGTCGGTTGCAGTATTCCCACTCCAAAACGAATCAAAAGATAATCATGGTAAAATTACTCGGATGGTCCCTGTAATAGTGTAATTGGCTGTCTCCATTTTGCACTTTAGTATGTAAACATTGTGAATTTCTCATTGTATGATGGTATCCCACACTTGAACTTTGGTTGTATTTTGTTCTATTTTATACCAGCAATTATCCTAGTCATAGCTAAAAAGTTTTCCGTTTAAATAAACAATTTTTATTTGTTATATGTTTACATTTTTATTAATTAAAAGAATTAAATGATATATAGAAAAGAGCTTGCCTCAACTTTCATTCTTTCAAACAAAAAGATCTATAATTCTAGGAAATAAATATGTTGTTATTCCACAAGGATAACATGATCCTTTTATTCCGATCATAGCTGTTGACCTTTCGGATATAAAAAAATATTCTTGAGATTCGAGCATGAAAAGTTTGAACGGTTGGAATAGGAATAACAGAATCCTGTGATCACTTTGGAATAACAGCAGATTTATATCCATAATTCTATATAGAAAAAAATTCATACAATGGTACGTACAAGTGATATTTTTTACTATTTTACTATTAAGACGATCTTGTTTGTTTATGCTTTAGTTATGCTTTAATTTCTGTTTACCATGTGAAATGAAATTTCATAAAATTAAAAGAAAAAGGAGGAATTTCATGTCTCGTTATTGATAATTTTATTCAAAATGTAAGATATAAAATACCAGTCATTTATATATACAATAACAATATAAAATGGAGAAAGCACTAAGCAGAACATAAAACATAAGGACCAAGAAAGAATTCTGGAACTTCCTGGGGGCCATCTGTCTAAATTGCTTCTGAAAAGAAAAAAATGATAATATAAAAAAACAAAAAGAAAAGCGAACAACTACAGTGCGTACACACCTTCCATTCACACCCTGTCTCTGGACCTTCACCAAGCCACCCAACGAGACCCACAAATCGTCTTCTCGAATCATCCTTTCTGCATCTGTAGCGTCAGTTATTGTCTTTTTCCTGATCAATCATGGCACAATGAGATGAGATCCAGGTGCTCGTTGAACCACCGCTTTCGCTTGCCTTCTACTCTCTTCTCCCTCAATTCTAGAGCCGTTATTCTTTGCGCTAGTCGATATCAGTACGATGTACGGATGCCTTAAGTGGCGATCTGAATTGAAGCATTGTTGTCTCCATGGACGCCTCCTCTCGACCAGCTGTTGTGATCGACAATGGCACCGGGTAGCTTGTGATTTTTCAATTATGATTAGCCTTTTATAGTTATAGTGATTTCTGTTTTTGTTTCTCTTTCTTTTTGTGTTCTGTGTTGAGTGGCACGAAATTGAAGAATGTGTTGTTGTAAATGTAAGCACTATTAGATGCGCTATTATTAGATTCCAATGGAGAGAGGGATTTGGGTCGAAATTGGGCTAATTTACTCCAGTCGGCTGTAAATTCCAAAGATTTAGACCAAGTTCTTTCCAATTTTCTCAACGGAGGGATTAGAAATCTCAGTTTACAATACCGAGAAATAAAAATTTCGTATTAGTAGGCCCATTGAATTTGCTCCTAGTTGTACTTTACATAACAGCCCTTGCAAATTTTAATTTTGTCAGGTACACAAAAATGGGTTTTGCCGGGAATGTGGAGCCCTGCTTCATCATTCCAACAGTAGTGGCAGTGAATGAATCATTTTCACATCAAACAAAAAGTACTAATAAAGGAAACTGGCTAGCTCAGCATACAGCCGGTGTAATGGCTGATCTCGACTACTGCATTGGAGAGGAGGCTTTGTCAAGGTCTCGTGCTAGTACCGCCTACAATCTTAGTTACCCGATCCATCATGGTCAGGTATGTCATATAGCCTAGCTGTTTATAAATGAAGTTGCAAAATGACTTTTTAATCGTTTTACAACACGAGTTATCTTGGCCTCTTTTATTTTTTTTTAAAGTTAGTGGCTTCAAACGCCAACTAACAATTTCATTGATAAAAAAATGTATTTACAACGAGTCAAATGACTCTAATTCCTAGATCTAACTCTTTTATTCTCATTAATTCATATAAACTACTAACTCAGCATACAGCTCGTGTGTCATTCTGTAACAAACTTTAGGGTGGTTGTGAAGGCAGGATAGACAGAGAAATGTCATCCTCCAAAGTAGCTAAATCTCGATTTTATTATTTGTCAAACTCTGAATTGCAGTACTACATAAAATATGTTATAGATTGAGGCTTTATGCATCAATGGAAAAAGTTAAACAGGATAATGAATACTAAAAAAGGAAACAAGATAGGGAGCTAATTTGTTCCTAATATGGCATCCCACTACTATTAATGCTGTTAATAAATATAATTCAAATTACTAAAAGGAGTTCTTCAGAGCGGATTAGTCTTACTGCTCACATCACTCTTTTTATTTGAGGATTTGGTTAATGGTAGCCCTTAATTGTGGCTTTATGTAATATCTCAATGAGATGCTGGTTAGTAATGGCATCATAGAAATACTGATAATTTACCAAATATGCCTCGATATCTCTTCATCAACCTGAGTAATTACTAAATATGCCTAAATTACTCTCCATTCAACCTGAATATTTAACCAAAGGGAGAATACAGGAAAAATTCTGACCTGCATAAAGCTGTATAGTACACATGGTTTCCGATTAAACACGTAATACTTTACTACAGACTGGCATCATATTCATGAAGTAAAACCATGATGCATAAAAAAAAATTTGATCATGACCTTTTTTTACTTGAAAGAGAAGAGCCAAAATAAACAATATTCTTTGGGGCAATGACGGCTGATTTGCTTCTTTTTTTTATTGCAGGTAGAAAACTGGGATGCAATGGAAAGATTTTGGCAACAGTGCATTTTTAACTATTTGCGCTGTGACCCGGAAGACCATTACTTTCTTCTCACAGAGAGCCCACTAACTGCTCCTGAAAACCGAGAATATGCAGGCGAGATCATGTTTGAGACATTTAATATACCTGGTTTGTATATAGCCGTACAACCAGTACTTGCTCTTGCAGCTGGCTATACCACCAACAAGGTTTGTTTTAAAAAGACATTTTACTGTTCTTTATTCAATTTCATGTTTTTTTCCAAATTTAGAATTATAATATTGCTTCTGTATGCACCTAACAGTAAATAAGTCAGCTAAGTTTGCAGATTCTGATCATGACCAAATGCCCCTAACCATATCCTTCTCAATTAATTCATACAAATTTGGGACTGAGCATTAATCCTTTTGATTTAATTTAAGAAAAAGGCTACTTAAAATGGGTAAAATTGTCAGCATTTAGTAACGCATCTTTTGGTCCAGCAACTTCAATGTTTTGGTATAACTAAAGAAAAATCTTAAAATTATATTTTGTTTAAAAGACGCCTTTATCTTATACTTCTGCAGTAATTGGATCCTACTGATTAATTTAACTTGTAGTGTAATGGTTGGGAAAAAAAGCTTAATCATTTTATTTTCAGTGTGAAATGACAGGTGTGGTAGTAGATGTGGGAGATGGTGCTACACATGTTGTACCAGTAGCTGACGGCTATGTGATCGGGAGCAGTATCAAATCTATTCCAATTACAGGCAAGGATGTTACCTGCTTTATCCAAAAGCTTTTGAAGGTAACTTCTGTGTTCGTGCCTTCTTTTTGTTTGTTTTCCCTTTTTTCCCTTATATTGCCTATTATGTGTCCCGCGTACGTGGGTGGGTGTCATGGTTTCCAAGTTCATTTGATAGAAGAAGATTTCACTAGTGGTCTCTGGAAGATCTGAGTTTTTTTCTTTCTTTTAGGAAAGAGGAGAGTTCATTCCACCTGAAGATTCTTTTGAAGTAGTTAGGAAGATTAAAGAGACGAGTTGTTACACTTGCTCTGACATAGTCAAGGTAATTCAAATGTTAATATTTACAGTTTTCTTTTACTTCATTTTTCTTTCATTGTTCTTTTATAGAACTGGATTTTTCTGCTATTTTACTTGCAGATTTTTTATGTTGCTTTTTATAGGGTATTTAGGGAAACTATTACTTCTATTAAAGTGACCATATATAATCAGAAGTTATCTTCTTCTTTTTTTCACAAAAGCTCTTAAGTTATGCACTCTTCTATGGAGTACGGTATTAGGAATGTACAATAGAAATGAATAGTAGAGAACAAACACTTGTTATCTGGCTTGTTTGAGTTTACAAAGCTTTTGCTGAAAATAGAAGTCATTTGCCTTTTCTTTCAGGAGTTCAATAAACATGACAGAGAACCCTCCAAGTACATTAAGCAATGGACCGGTGTTAAACCAAAGACTGGGGCATCATACACATGCGATATTGGATATGAGCGCTTCATGGGTCCCGAGGTGCAGTTTGCTTCTTCTTTTTTTATTTCTTCCTTGGATTTTTCTTTTGTTTTGATAGTTGCTGTACAGCTCTTTTATCATTATTTTTTGTCAGAATCTTTTGTTTCAAATTATAGATAGGATACAGAAGTCCCCGTGTTGTTCTTGCAGTAATATATTTTGTCTATTTAGCATATCTTCCTTACACTTTTGTATTTTTGTACAAAGATATTCTTCTCTCCAGAGATTTATGATAGCGACTTCACGACTCCTTTACCTGCTGTAATTGACAAATGCATTCAGTCTTCACCAATTGACACAAGAAGGGCTCTGTATAAGGTACGTCAATCACCAAAAGTAGTTATGGTTTTACTGTGTCAAACCTGTAAACCTAATTGCTTTTGCTGCAAGGAATCATATCTTTTCATTTTGCTACTATGGGTTCTTTGACTTTTGGCTCTTATCTTGTGACATTTATAATAATACAAATATATCTGAACATACATGTTGCTTTTAAACACTAACTCTGGTTCTGAAATCAGAACAAATTGAAGTCAAAATCCCGTCAGTATCCTATTCAAAATCTTAAGTCAATATACATTTATCTTATTAATAAGCTGCATTTATTTCAGAATATTGTATTGTCGGGGGGATCGACCATGTTCAAGGACTTCCACAGAAGATTGCAGAGGGACTTGAAAAAGATAGTAGACACTAGGGTTCGAGCAGCTAGTGCCCGGCTTGGACCTGATGTAAAAGTAAGATTGTTTCCTTGCGTTTTCTTAATGGTAAAGAGTAAAAACTCTCAATTAAACTAACGATATTTGAATATTCTTTTTACCTTTTTGTATAGTCTCAACCAATTGAAGTCAATGTGGCGAACCATCCTATCCAGAGATATGCAGTTTGGTTCGGAGGTTCTGTGCTTGCTTCTACTGCTGAATTTTATGGGGTATTTCATGTCTATCATTTTATAGCTATGTTGTTTGGTACTACAGCAACATTTACTAACATCTTTCATAGGTAGACAATATAATATTTCTGGTAGTGTGAAGGTAGTTCTTGATAAATCCTGACCAAACATGACACCTACCAAAATGTTATAAAATATAAGACAATATAATTCTTTAGGATAGGATTGCTACAAGTCATAAATCATAATGGTTCTTGTCCTGACATAATGAACATAGCTTTCCAGAGAACCATTTTTTTATAATAGTTGTCACCTGAAGGGATTTGTGCAATGATCCACATTTTGTTTTCTTTTGCTTCTGAAGAACTATTGTTCATTGTTTTATTAACATCATTTTGATTTCTTTTCTCCTCTTAGGCATGTCATACAAAGGCAGAATATGAGGAATATGGAGCAAGCATTTGTAGAACAAATCCTGTATTTAAGGGTATGTACTAGTACTAATTCAAAACACGATTGGGGATAGAATACAGGAAGAATGCATAGAAAATTGTTAGTAGGAAAAACTTAGATTAGCATTGTACGTGTTGTACAATATTTTTGTAATTGTATTTTCTTTTAGCCTTTAGGTTTCACGAGGCAAAAGAAATTCCGCTTTAGCAAAAAAAAAAAAAAAAAAAAAGTGAATTCAAAGCCCAAGCAGCTGCCATTTTGTATAATTCCTAGCTTAATTCCATTTTCAGAAAGTGCATGTACTCTTTGGATTTTTTTTTTTGGGGGGTTTGTTTTGACTCCAGATCTGCTGTTACCTGACAACACGTGCTAGTGTAACACTAATTCATTCTTATAAATTTTGATGACTGCCTGCTTGTTGGAATCAAGTGATATAAATGTTTATTCCGTGTGGTTCGTTTTCACCGTGTTAAATAACATCAACCAAGCGTCCTAGCACCACCAACAACAATAAAAATATTTTAGACTAACATTCTGCGATACCCATATCTGAGAAATATCAAATATCGTACTAATCTGAAATGTGAATAGCCCTTGCGATGCTCAGCAAAAAATGTAGTGTCCAAACAGAGTTCCAAAAGTTGCAAATCACTCCCAAGTCCCAACGGCAAACTAAAAGAAAAAATGATCCAACATGTATTTTAGCCGTTAGAGAGCTCAGTTAAAGCAAAAATAAAAAAACTGTTATAAGTACCAAAATTTGCGTTCTAACGGGGTGTTCGGCAGCCCTCCTTAAGAGGGTGGGGATTAAAAATTTAATCCCTACTAAGGAGCACTTGTTCGGTGAAATAGTAAGATTAAGAATGAAGACTTAGCACAATTAAATATATATTATAGTATGTAAAGACCAAAATACCCTTCTTCACATTTTTATTGCCATCTAATATAATTATTATCTCCAACATATTACACACATTTTACTACAAATAATTAGAAGTAACTAAAGTTAATCATTAATACAAATGAAGATGACAATCAAGGATGACGGTATAAATAATTCATACAATTAAAAAGTATAATAGTAATAAACAAATATGATACTAATTAAATAGTTAATACAATAATTAAACTGCAGCAGCTTAGTTTTCATGTCTTCGGTACAAAATTGAAATTATAACAGCTTAATTCATACATTAATTGTATTTCTTTTACAATAAAGACAATTTCTTACAAAATCAAATACAGTAAACTTAAAAAAGCCTCCTAACTATCTTTGATTATGTCAAAAAATGCTAACAATATTACGATATATACACACATACAATCAAACTACAGAAGAAAACATACATACAACCAAACAATATTTCTTTGACAATAAAAACCTTGTAACCTAAATTAGCATACCAGTAATGAAAATAGACTGGTACCAGTACTTAAGGTTTTAAAAAGAAACACATTTCAATCAAAATTAATATTAACAAAAAATGCCACCAAGCTTTTGATCATGGATTACTTAGATTGACAATGAGTTGTACCAACACATTTAAAGAAGAGAAGTTTCTGCTTTTACATTTCAAGAAGAGAAAACGTTGTACCAGAAAATTTCAATTTTTGGTTTGATCTGGTTTAACCGGACCAGTCCATAAAATCTAGTTGAGAGATGAAATTTGAATCGCTCCACGAGTGATTTGGCCATACGAGAGGACTACGATGATGCCCATTTCACAATTAAATTACTTCACATATCAATCCATCACAAAAGACTTAATCAATCAAAGAAGAGATTAACAACATTAAATCACAGTACATGGAAAAATGAGTTCATCACCCAATCAACACACAAGAAAAAAAATATCAGTCTACCAGGTCCGAAGAGGGTGACAAGAGTACCAACCATGTGCCTCCTCACCTCCGTGAACCTCCTTCTTTTCCAATTCCGACCGAGAAAACAAGAAATTAAGCTCATAACACTTCAGAAGAAGTGGGAAAGGGCAAATAGGATGTCAATGAAGAGAGCGTCTCGGTGCGAACGTCATGGAGTCGTCAGATCGCACTGCCGCTCAATACATCGCCACCAATCTTCGCCGATGAGAGGCTTTTATTTTCTTTCCCTCGTCTTGGGAAACGCTCCCCCACAGGAGAGAAGAAGAATAAAAAAATGAGGGTCCTTGAGGAGCCTGTACTTTTTTGAGGTTAAATTTGTCCGAAAAGGTGCAATTTTGGACTTTAAGGAGCCCGTTTCTTAAGGAGAGAGGGGGGCTGCCTTAAGAATTTGCACTAAGGAGGGATGTCTAAGGCGCTCTAAGGAAGAGCTGTTCGTTGAGATTAAGGTGGATTAAGAGGTTAAGGAGTTCTAAGGAGCCCAGCCGAACAGGTACTAAGAGTTTAACTTGTACTGTCCAGTTGATGTGTCAAAAGAAGAAAAACAAAAGCCTCTCCTTTACCCCAAGAGGCTCACAATTCTAGAATTATTCTCATCCAAAAATCTCCTCTTTATGTAATAAAAAAGAGCCTAGCAATCTTTAGGATAAATTACCTATCCAATGAAAGACTAAATAATAATCAATAGTACATATCAACCTTTTAATCTATCCTGCCGAGAAAAAAATTCTGCAGAATAGGCGCAATTTACTAACAGCCCTTATTTTTCTCTGGAGAAATGCTGTTGATGAGTTGATTTAGGTCAAATGATTAATTCAAGGAGCCCTGTCAAAGGGCGTTGTGTCATGGTAGCAAATGTCCCATACAGCCTCGATAGCATCTTTAGCTGTTTCGCCTGAACAGTACGGGTTTCTCTGCACAGACTTCAAGGCACGCCTCTTCACACATTCCTTTAAAGTGTATATTATTAGAAAAACTTGAATTTATTCCAGAGGAAGGTAGATATATTTCTCAATGGGAGAATTGATTCAGTTGTGCATGGTTTAAACAGGAAAATGCTATTAACTGACATGGTATGGGACATCATTCAACAAAAATTGAAGTATAGAATATCAAAATAATAAGAACTGAAAATCTAACAAAACCATCAAAGTAGAACATAATAGTTTTCTCATACTATAACAAGGTCAAGTTTGATTTTAGAACATTGCTGAAACTCATGAATACTCACTTATCCTGTAGTTTGACATTTAATCATCAGCATGCTAAAAAATCATCCTAAAACATAAACTTAATTATTTCCAGCCAAACCATTATTTTATTACTATTAGATCGTTAGCTTCAATTGCGAATGCACAATCAAGTCATACCAAGAACGAAAGGTAATTTTTCAAACTCTGATCTAGGAGATGGCGCACAATATACTTACTTGTTCATGGCCCCTTATTTTCATGGAACCTCGGAGCAATTCACGTTTATAATGGCAATCCCCACTTAGATGATTAGCCCTAATCTGATAAAATATGCAACAAATCTCTGTCAAATGCAATTGAATAACATTCACCTTAATGAGTTCTGCCAGGGTTGAAGCCTTTTTTTTTTCAGTGGGATGATTCGTGGTTTAGTATCTCATCTTATGTTCATGGACCCTTCAGGTGAACTTTATGGTAGGGGTGCAAACGGATCTGATATTATCCGTCCGTATCCGGATTCGTATCCAAAAATTAGATACGGATATCCGATATCCGAATATCCATGCGGATATGGATACAGATATAATTTTAAATTTTAATTATCCGTATCCGAATAATAGATATATACCATATAGTTTAATATATATTATGGAAAAAATTATGTTATTCACTGTTATATAAACACAGATATCTGATCCGTATCCGTTTAATATCTGATTCGTATCCGTATCCGTCTAATATCCGATCCGTATCTGAAAATAAAAGTGGATACAGATATGGTTTTACCACTATCCGATCCGTTTGCACCCCTACTTTGTGGAACGTACCAGTGTCCATACTGGTAGAACTGACCTAAGGTATAGTTATTCTGACCAAGATCAGTTATGTACCTCGGAGCAAGCATGATGAGCACAATTTTTCCAGTCCAGCTTAGCACGACAATCATCATAAGCATGAATTAGCTCATGAATCATGACTTGTTTTATCTCGTCTTGCAGATTCATGTGATTATGACATATTGTTATCTGTAGAGAAATGGCCTACCCATAAGTCTATGTGGTTAATCAACTTACCCTAGGAATTCAGATGTAACATTCATTTTATTCAAAGAGTTAAACAATCTGAAGCAGTTTTATAGGTCATAGTAATCAGAGAACAAGATTATTGTAACAAAATATTTATTTCGAGAAAAATCTGAAAGTAAAACTGCATTAGTATCTTTTCCAGTAGTGCCTAGTTACCTGTTCTTCTCTCTAATTGTCAATGTTACAATCTACAACTAAATGAGAAGTTCACTATTTCTACAAATCAAAACAGACAGGAACCAAATTAGAGTACATTGCTCCAGAATGACAAAGGCTGCTAATTTGGGGGAAGAAAATAATATGCTTTCAAAGAATATAATATGATATAATGATAGAGAAATTGGACATACGCCTCGACCGCTCATGTAGCCTCCAGCAGTTTTGTTATCAGTACAATTGACGGCTGAGAATAGCTTCGGCCAGACAGGGCAGCCCGCCTTTTCCATCTCCTCCCGTAGGAACCTGACAGTAGGATCTGAACCGAAAACAAAACAAAACCAAATCAAATCAAAACAAAAATCTAGCTGATACGAAAGAGAAGAGAGGTGTACGCTTGAGGGCCTTGCGGATGCCCGCCATGCACTCCTCTTGCGACATTCCCCCGGCGGGGGTTGTCGACTCGTCACTCGCACGGGCATCGTGGATCGGCCGCTGCTCGTCCGCCATTGCTGAGGCGCGCTGGGCTCGTCTGGCACAGTGGAGAGAAAGAGAGGGAGGGAGCAGCCGAGCAGGGTTTCACGTTTCGTTCTAATTCTTCGTAATGTTGGGAGTAATTTCGCATACGACCCTATAATACATACAAATATAAAACTATTGTTTATAACCCGACATTTTTATTAGGCAAATTCTTCTATGGACATAAGGACCTATTTGTAAAATGAGCATATTTTCATTTTCAAAGTTCAAACAGTCGATCCGACCGTTCAACATTATCTCCATATTAAAATGTACTTGGAGGTCTAATTTTACATTTTTTTGAATTTTCTTTACTATTTATTAAGTATTTTACAAAACTAGTCAAATTCAGACCATTGAATTTTGTACCCATCTTAATAAATAGTAAAAAAAAAATGTAAAATTTGACCTCCAAGTACATTTTAATATGGAGATAATGTTGAACGGTCGGATCGACTGTTTGAACTTTGAAAATGAAAATATGTTCATTTTACAAATAGGTCCTTATGTCCATAGAAGCATCCCTCTTTTTATTAATATCCAAAATTAATTACAAAATATTAATTATACCCAGTCTAGCTGGGTATTTTTAAAAATGTTCAAACTGGCTATTTTTTGACCGGTTGAATTAAAAATTCGAACCGATCATTTTTTAGCATGTCAGGAGTTTTTTTTTTTTAAATATTTGTTAGATTACTTCTTTTGATGTATAATTAGCATGTTAAAATATGCTAAATTATGCTAAGAGAGACGATATTTTCACTGAGAATGCCAAAAACAACGACGAAACTTCAAACTGCCATAAAACAACGCTCGAGTGTCTGACTTCAGCAAATGACTACTTTTCGGAAAGCTTGCGGAAAGATGTATGCGTCGGTGACAGCTTTGTTGTTTTTTGAAATTCAGAATTGTCAAAAAACAATGGGAAGAGCCTCAAAACTTGAGTTGAAGTTTCTGATTTAGATTTTCATTTCTATTTTTCGATCTAAGTAGCTCAGTAAATTGGTTATATAATGAACTTGTATAATACAATTTTTAACTATTTTAGGAATTTATTTCTTATTTTTTATGATTTATGAAAGATGGTACAAAATCGGCCTAATTTAGCGTAATTCAGCATATTTTAGTATAATTAGCGTAATTTAATGTACTTTAGTGTAATTAAGCGTAATTTAGCGTAATTTAACGTAATTTAGCGTAAATTAGCTTAATTTAGCGTAATTTACCGTATTGTAGCGTAATTTAACATAATTTCAAGTAATTTAGCGTGTTTTAGTATAATTATGCTAATTATACATCAAAAGAAGTAATCTAGCAAATATTTCAAAAAAAAACTCCTGATCGGGCAAAAAATGGCCGGTTTGGACATTTTTAAAATTACCCAGCTAAGCTGGTATAATTAATATTTTGTAATTATTTTGGATATTAATAAAATGTTGAGTTTATAACCTATAAAATAAAATGTTTATTGACAATACGTATTATTAACTGCATTTTCTCTCTCATGTTCTCTTGTAGAGTTAAAATCATGAATGATGAATTTATTTGACTATTCTAAAAAGAGGAGGGATCGGATGACACCTCTTTTTGGTGACATCTCTTTTACCACATCCATTTTTTTCATTTTCAAAGTCTAAATCGTCGATCCAAACCGTTCAACATGATTATCTAAATAAAATGTACTTGTAGATCAAATTTTACATTTTTTTGAATTTTTTTACTATTTATTAAGATCGGTACAAAATTCAATGGTCTAAGTATGGCTGTTTTTTTGTAAAATACTTAATAAATAGTAAAAAAATTCAAAAAAATGTAAAATTTGATCTGCAAGTACATTTTATTGTGGAGATCATGTTGAACGGTTTGGATCGACGATTTGGACTTTGAAAATGAAAAAAATGGATGTGGTAACAAGAGATGTCACCAAAAAGAGGTGTCATCCGATCCCTCCTCTTCTAAAAATCATACGAGAAGATTTTAATTTTGAATCTAAAATATAGAATATTAATATATCAATACATATAAAGAATGACAAATATGATACAAATCGTATTGCTCATGACATAAAATTTGTAACGGTCCATATTTAACAGCTTGTGTCAAAATACTATACACATTTAACTGCATAAAATTTAATGCGCAACTAATTTTCAAAGCTTGTCTTCAAACTTTTTTGTTCTTGAACTTTTTCTTAAATTGATAAATATTATCAATATATTGAAGTTATTTTTTTTTTGTCAGTAGATTGTCGTTAGCAAGATGATATAACAAAAAAAAAGAGGGTTCAAATGCCTCCATTTTTAAAAACTTTAATAACTCAAAATTTAAAACTTAAAAGTCAAAATAAAACCGTTGGATATGATCTACATCATTTTATTTATGCACGTGTAAAAAATTATGACATTTCAATTTTATTTTGGTTGTCATCAAAAGCTTGTAAAAAACGTAATAATGTGGATAATTTTTAGATGTTGATTTTTCAACTTATTGATTCACATAAAAACAAAATCATAATGTGATAATTTTTTTATGAGCACGTAGATAAAATGATATAGATCATATCCAACGGTTTTATTTTGACTTTTAAGTTTTAAATTTTGAGTTATTAAAATTTTAAAAATGGAGGCATAGTGGAGGCACAAAAAATGAAAACATTTGAACCCTCCTCCGAAGAAAAATACTAATTCCTGTTTTGGCTTGAGTATCTAGTCTCAGCTAATTTTACTTTACCTCGCTTTTTTCATTCTTTGAGGGTCAATTATGTAAAAAATTTCAGACTGAATGAGGATTAATTTAAATTATATAAAAAATAATGTATAAATATAAAAATATGAAATTAAATGGGATCAATTGAGATCCATTCAATATCTATGGGTCCACTTGAGAGTAGGTCCGATGGGCATCGGACCCACTCTGGTTCGATGAGTTTAATCACCGCTGATTTGCTTTAAGTGTGCAGAATGCTTTAAAAATTCGTGCTTGTTTGTTTAAATGTTTGTGCGCACAAATTTTAAATTAGATAAGACGGTCATCGTACTGGTTGAACCTAAAAGTAGATCCGATGGGCATCAGACCTACTCCGTTCTCCTATGGGTCCGCTCCTGGATCATACCATTTGCAATGGTAACAGGTAACCCTTGTCCTTGGAGAACAAAACTAGTAATTTCTCTGTTTACAGGGTTCATATGAAAAACAGCCTTCTTTTCTCATTACCAATTAGGCCCATTTCGTCGGTCTCCTCACAGGCCGTGAGTCAAGCCCATCTCTGATTATAAATTTATAATGCCATTTAAAAAAAAAGAATGAGCCCCGTAAATCCAAAATATAGTTCTTCGTTTAGCACTGGACCCTCAATTAATATATGCAACAGCTTAGGAATATAAATTGGTGTTATGTCATAATTAGTCACGTTATGACCATAGTGACAAACGAATAGTTCGGGTTCTATTCGGCGGAGTCAAAAATTTGTGATTCGGGTATAATTTGGATATAATTCGGGAATGATTCGGTACAACAAGGAAGGAAAAAAAAAAAACCAAAAAAAAGCCCCCCAAATTTTTTTTTAATAAAATTCGTGTATTTTTCGCGAATAAAACGTATTATACTTTTTTGCGTTTTATCCGGAGTTCGGTTCGGAAACGTCAAAAAAATGAATAAAACACGAATTATTAGCATATATTGTTACTATGGTTGCGACTTAGGTTATGTATTATGACGTGATCAAATCAGATTTTACGTGATGTATTGTGACTAAATTTAGAGAGATGGCCACAACATGTGAGTGATGACGACGCATTAATTATATCGTGTTCAAATGTAACCGGTTACATTTAGTGATTTTTTCGCAATTTAATTTAGTATATTCAAAATTCACTTGATTAAAGATTTGACGGTCTTGATCACGCATGACTCACGTAATCACGTATCGTGACTAATGGCAGAGCCATGCATAAGTAATGGGAGTCAATTGACTCCTTTTATTTTTTAAAAAGTTACATTTGTGTCTTATTTTATGTATATGTATAGTTTAGAGTAAAATGTTATAGGTAGTGTAAAATTAGCTCTCATTCGAAACATGAAATTTATATAATTGATCTCGTATCTAGAAAATCTTGCTCCGTCTCTGACTGTGATCAGATCAGTTCGCATAAATGTGTTAATTTTTCCAAATGATCATGATAAAAAAAACACAAGTCATGACCAATATACGTAGAATTGAGATCAGCTGAAATCCGAGATTCATGAACAGTACCCCTGAAATTTTTGAAAATCTGAGATTCAGCCGTCAAACTTTTTCTGTGCATGCATATCGAAACAGCTCATTTTTCTGTATACACATCTCGAAATAATTCAATAACTGAATTGGAGATTTCAGATATTTCAAAGTTACTGTTAATGATCTCAGATTTCAGCAGATTTGAATCCATATACGTAACGTATGGCATGAGGTATCTGGTCTTCGCATCCCGGATTTTTTTTTAAATAGAATTACTTTAAATTATTTCAACGGAACAAGCTTTTGTTGGACTGAATTTCGAAAACTAGCCTCCACCGATCCCTAGAATCGGTGGAGCAAAAAAAACCCAATCTACACTGGTCCTAGGGACCGGTGGAGCCTGTTTTGCACCAGCCGATACCCTCGCCACAGAAAATCCCTCATCTATACCTCCACCGATCCCTAGGACCGGTGGAGCCTTGATTTCCAAATTTGAAGCCCGACGGCTCCATCTCTGTCTCTCCCTTTCCTCTCTTTCATCGTTTTTCCTCTTCCGAACTCATTTTTTTTTTCTTTTTCTTTTATCTTCTCAATTTACTCAATCATTTCTCCATCCAATTGTTTTAAATTTCTGGATCGTCTAAGAGAGTTAGAAACTCTTCAGATCTACGATTTTGACAAGGTAAATATCCCTCTTTTTATAATTTTTTATTTTAGCCGATTTTGAAGCTCCACCGATCCACAGGATCGGTGCAGGGGTATTTGGTGTGGTCTTCCGTGTAGTATGGTGTGGCTGGTGCAAAACAGGCTCCACCAATCCCTAGGATCGGTGTGGGTTGTGTTTTTCTTGCTACACCGGTCCGTAGGATCGGTGGAGGCTAGTTTTCTAACTTCAACCCCACCAAGACTTGTTCCGTTGAAATAATTTAAAGAAATACTATTTAAAAAAAAAATCCTCGCATCCCTTTGCAATTATTTTGCACATAATCAGGGGCAATAAATGCTTAAGTTCGTTGAACAGAGGCCAATAGTCGTTCTAAATATATGCTCTGTGCTGTGGGCAAGGCAAAGGGCCACCAGATCGACATCATCACATGTCAACAGACACAAACAGACAGAAGTCAACAGCTTAATTTGAAGCCGAAATTTTTATTAATAGGAAATTAAATAAGAAAATATGAACAATGGAGAAGTGTTTTAGGGAAATTCGTGATATAGAAAAAACGTGATACTCCATAACATCCAGGAGACGTTATAGACCATCACAACTAGTTTAGCGAAAACGGCTAGTTGTGGAGTATCACGGCTTACTGTACGCAAAAAGAAAAATTTGGCTGTTGTTGTCTATCACGACTAGGTATAGTTGGTCATGATCTTGACTAAAATTTGAGTTAACTCAGGAAATATGAATTCGGTGACGCGTGGTTGACTATTAAACGCGTGACAGATTTTCATCTCCTTACAACACAGCGCATATCCTGATCATTAGAGGCTAGGCTACTCTCCAGTTTCATTGAAAAAAAAAGCAAATTTATTACACCTCAGCTATCGCACTCGATGTGAATTCTCAATTTAACGCATTAGTTACCTTGCCGTGATAGAGAACAATGGCCAGATTTTTTTTTTTCCCGTACAGCAGGCCGTGATACTCCACAACGTCTAGTTTAATAGTTTAATTCCGTTGAGATAAGCCATTTTCGCTAAGCTGGCCATAATGGACTATCACGTTTTTCCTATATCACGAATTCGGAAATGAATCTGCTGAAATTCGGTGAACAGTGTTCCTGAAATCCCTGCTTTCCTAAATCCAGCCTTCAAGTTGTTTTTAGATGTGCACAGAAAAATCAAATATTTCGAGATACGTGCAGAGAAAAAAGTTGAATGGCTGAATTCGGAATTTCAGATATTCAGAAATACTGTTCACGAATGATGGATTTCAACAGATTTCAATTTCACGAATTCACCCGAAACCCTTCGATATTTTCTTATTTAATTTTCTATTAATAAAAATTTCGGTAATTTGAAGTGGGTGCCTGGATTAGGGGAGCGTAATTAATGCGGAAACGCGGAATCCTATGCGTACCAACTACAATTAATGCAGTGCACGAGATCTCATTTTGGATTCTCGTTTTTAAATGATATTGGAAATTTTGCCAATTATTGTATTGATTAGAAAATTAACAAATGCACGAGATCTCTCTCGTGTCATTTACTCTCCGCCTCTCGTTCCATTTCGCTCCAAGACAACAGCTTCAATTGGAGCTCAATAAATAATATAATATGTTATATGCATATCGGTATGGTATTGTATCATATCGGGTACGATACAGATATTGGATCGGATTCCCTAAGGTAATCTAATTTTTGAGTTTTGGATTGTGACTGTTCGATTCGAATCCGTCGTTCGGGATTGTTTTGGAATTCGAATATGTCGCTCGGGATGTGTGTGCACTACTTCAAAATAGATTGTCGCGGATTTGAATCGGACGGTCCCGATCCAAAACAAAAAAATTGAGTTACTTCACTGGATCTGAATTCACAGATATTATAATATGGTAATTTTCAAAGCGATATAGATATGTTAATAAAGTAATTTGCGAAACAATACGGATACGACAATACGATACGGAACCATATATAAAGTATCAGAGTTATATAGATAATATATAATGTCTTGTATCTTAAAATTTATACTAGAACAATTTTATTCCTATAATTATCAAAATTAAATTTATTTGTCACGGCAATAGTTTAGTAATTTCCTTTATATGATTTTTTAGAATGTTTCTATCTTTATAATTTTCAATTTTGTTGACGTGACCACATTTTTTTTTTTCAAATTCGATAATGATACAATTGTTAAAATGCATTATTAGTTTTGTGCTACAACTATATCCGCATTTTTTCTTTGTTTTCAAAGTCCAAACAATCGATCCAAACCGCTCAACATGATCTCCATATTAAAATATGCTTGGAGATCAAATTTATATTTTTTTGGAAAATTTTTACTATTTTTTTCAAAATGTACAAAATCATTGTTTTCAGAAAATTATAGACCTTCCAAGACAAACTAATTTTTATAGATATTTTTTTTACTTTTACAGTTTTAAGCAATATCAATATTTAATATATTATTTATATTTAATAACGAATTAATTTTAAATCATATTTGTATTATATTTTAATCCATCTATTTATTTTTAAATTTCAAATTTGTTATTCTAACCATAGTAACAATATACACGAGAAATTTGCGAATAATTTGTGTTTTATTCATTTTTTTTACGTTTTCGAACCGGATTCCGAATAAAATGCAAAAAAACGTATAATACATTGCGAATAAAACGCAAACTTTTTTTTTTTTTTTGGGTTTTATTGGTTTTTTTTTTTACTTATTTACTGTACCGAATTATTTCCGTATTATATCCGAATCACAAATTTTTTACTCCACCAAACTGAATCCGAATTATTCGTTTATGAGTATGCTAACTAGTAGCTCAATTCGGAGAGAAAGAACTACCGCTTGGAACAACAAATGCCATACCAAAAGACGAAACCATTGTGGTTTCCGTTGGCAGCTGTCTCGTTTAAATGAATTAAATCGCTTTCAAGTCAATCAGACAAACACATAGCAGCTTTTTACTAACAAACGATGCAACCCTCGTGCTTTAAAAAACTACTTGAATGACACCACCGTTTCGCAATTCACGAGGTTGTAGTGCTCTCCCCGAGACCCCGACCATTTCTTCCCTTCACATGAGAAGTTTACGCTTTTTTACGAGTTGATAATCATGACGTTGGATAAAATTAATTGCGGCTTAATTAAATAATTTAAAATAAGAAACAAAAGCCGATGGAATATCTCAAAACTTATTAAAATCACGTTGCATAATAACAAAATAATATTTGTTATAAACAATATATTACCGTATTTTTGTTGTATTTAAAACATTATATTACTAAAGCGCTCTAGTTTGAATAAACAAACTTATAAATAACACTCTGTGTCCTTTTATAGCTATATGGAGTATGATGTGATATGACTATCCAGGAGATAATTAGGCATAATTAAACTATCATGAGAAGTTATGATAAAGATTATCTGTATTTGAAAAATTATAACATATGAGGATACAGTTTGATCATTGTTTATTTGTATCCGATCTGTTTACACTCCCAGACCACAACAAAGGTACTACTTGTTCTTAAATAAATTTATTAATGATTTATTACTTGTATTTTTAGGTCCCATAGCGATATATGATCTTGTTCACGAAGTAGAAGCAGGAGATGCAGCTGGTTCAAGGCTCTTTTAGTTTTTTTTTATTATATATGCTTAGAAAAAAATGTTATTAAGCTTGGTTTGGTATTTTGATGAACAATATGACACTGTGACATAGTTAGTGACTATTATTTGTTAACATAATATATGTTTTGTAACCAACAAATATATTATGAAAAATATTAGTTCCAATTAATGAATAAAAAAATATATTTAGATGTTATTTTTTATCATAATGTACATTAGTAATTTATTTTAATTATCCGAATTATATTCATATCCGTATTCATTTCCGTCCAATATCTAATATGTATTCATATCTGTTTAACATCCGATCCGTATTCGAAACTATCCATATTCGTATGAATATTCAAAAAATTATAACGAATAACAGTTTAATCACTATCTGTCCGTATCTTATTCATTTACGCTTCTAAAGAGTAATGTAGTTATTTTTACATAACAACTTTTTTTTCATTTATGCAAAAATATCGACCACTCAAACTTATATAATTTGTGGACAATATATATTATGAATTTATTTATCATATTGACTACTCAACTTGTATAATTTCGTGCATATTTTTTTATATAATTTTTTAAAAATATTCAACTATCAAATTTAAAATTATATATTTTTTAATAATTATCAAAATTGTCAAATTAATTAATTTAATATAATAAAATTTTAAATCAACCAGTTTACAGTAATTTATTTTCAATAAATTCTGAGGCTAAATGAAAGCTTAACACGTGTAAATGCCGTCGGGTAAAACCTCGTAAAACATGTAGGTGAATAATTGTTTTCCGACTTCAGATTCAGAGGTGGCAGAATCCCTTGGAAACCACACACACTTATCATTTTCTCCAATGCATTGTAGGAACAATGGGTCCCGCTTTTTCAAACATTTACGGTTTTACCACTCTGTTGAAGTCTGTTCTAACCTGGCTTAACCAAAACAACATGTTGCCCATCCCCTCCGGTTCCAATCTCAAGTAATTAGGGTTTTTTTATTTGAATGGCCAATCTCTTCACTGTTCCTGGTGACTGGTGAGTGCCACTTGCTCTCATTCGCTATTTGTTATTTTCTCTTTAGTTTCTTTTATGGGTGAATCAGACCGTTATTAATTCCAATGTGCTTCGCTTTTCATAACCATTTTGCTCTTGTGGAGAGAGAAACGAGGTAAGCAAGAATCTATTGTTGTATTTGAACTTTTTGAAGTACATTGTGAATGCATTTCATTTTTGTTGCATTCATTTTCTGCGATTTCTGTGATTAAATAGGAAAACGGGTTCATCATCATTACTTTTTCTCGTAGCTTGCCAATGAGGCGAGCAATTACTTCAGTACTTCTCATATCTCTCTAGTATTGGTTTTTTTTTCTTTCAATTGATTCATAATATTGATGTAAATCAATGAAACATTTCCGCCATGGCGTAATCTGGCTTCTTTGTGTGCGTGTCTTGGGGGGTTTGGGGAGTTTATCTTATTTTGGGGTAACCTTCTAGTCTTTATTTTTTCTAAAGAAGAAACAACTTGTCTTTTCAATAGGAGGAAAATGAGGCAGGTGGTAGCCTTTTTGCACACTTGGGACACTTATTTCCTTTTGGATTTAAAAAAAAAAGAACTTTCTGAGCTTTACGGCTTGACCTCAAAATGACCGGAAAAAGTTTTTTTTTTTTTTTTGAAAGGAATACCATTTAAAAATTAAACTTTTGTTTTGTTATTTAACTTGTTCTTCTTTGTAATAGACTGATGGTAGGTTAGGTAGGTACCTGAAGCATTTCCTTGTTAATCACCTTTCTAATAATTAACAGATTTCTGCTTCTTTTACTTTGTTAAAAGGCACTAGAAAGAACCGTTTATGCTAGAACCACCGGTCATGCCACGATAGCATTTTTTTTTTTTTTACTTTTTACTCATTTGCTCCTCTGGTTTTTCTGTTCTGTTTTAATTTATGTTTCTGATTGTATTTTTAACTAGCTTCATTTGATATGACACTCAACAGAGGATGCAACTTAGTACAAATGCATGCACCCGGGACCAATTTCATGGCCATCATATAGTTTTTTTTTCCATTCAAGATAAAAATCAAAGTGGTCCTTACAATGTTGGAGAATATTTGACATTATTACAATTATTGATTTCAGTAGTTTTGTGCAGAAACTTTTGAATAAGCAAAAATGAGCTATGCAAGGCGCAATTCAGTTGAGTCTCCTCTCACAAAAACCCTAGTTCAACTCAAACGGGTCAGATCCCTACGTGACCCATCTACCTATTCTCTAAGCAAGTTTGCAAATACTGCCGAAAATGCATATTGGGAGACCAATTCCATTAACGGCGTCACACTAGACCTAACAAAAGTTGCAAATCAGCACACAGATGAAGGCCACATTGAATCCGAAAACAACACAATAACTGTCCATAGAACTAGTTACCATAGAAAGGCAAATGTGGTTAAAATCAGAGGCTTAAACCAAAATAGACCTAAATTGGTGCACAAGGTACGGCCACGCAAGTCGCTCGACTCTGCTTGTGTGCGCGGTACCAATAATAGTGCAGGTAATCATGCAGAAGAGTATGCAAACTCGTACAAAGAACCGCAACCTGACGTACCTGGAAAGTGTACGAGCGGTAAGGGCACACCTTCTAAGAAGAAATTAAGCTACCCCAATTTTCTCAAGGCATCAGCAGCCATGAGTCGGGTTGAAAGCCCCTGCATATCGGTAAGTGAAGCTCGCACTAATGGTACAGACGGTACACGGATGAGGTCGAATGATTTAGCGGGTTCAAATTTCAGTGGGTGTGGCATAAGTTACTGTTGGTCTGTTGGTTCAAGATACCGTGACATGAATCCATACTCTGACAGTGAGGACCTAGAGAGGCCTCTGTTGAGTACTGACAGTACACCTATCGGAACTGAGGTGACATTCAAGGATGTTACCTCATTTGCTGGAACACCTCGTAGTTTGAGCCAGAAATTCAGGCCGAAAACATTTAATGATCTAATTGGCCTGAATGTTGTATCTCAATCTCTTCTGTATGCTTCTTGTAAGGGAAAAGTTGCACCAATGTATCTGTTTCACGGTCCCCGTGGTACCGGTAAGACCTCTGCTGCACGAATTTTTGCAGCCTCTCTGAATTGTCTCTCTCTAGAGGATCAGAGACCATGTGGTTTTTGTAGAGAGTGTGTTCTCATGCAATCAGGTAAGAGCCGGGACGTGAAGGAAATTGATGGCTCAAAAATAGAGCGTTCCAGTAAGATCAAGGCCCTTGTGGCGAGTTCCTCACTGGTACCATACTCATCTCGCTTTAGGGTTTTCATAATTGACGAGTGTCATGTTTTAAGAGATGAGGCATGGTCGGCTATTTTAAAGAGTCTTGATGAACCATATCGGCACTCGGTATATATCATGGTTACCTCTGACATAGAGGCTGTACCAAGATCTTACCTGTCGCATTGTCAAAAATACCACTTTCCTAAAATAAAGCCGGCAGACATATTGTATAGGTTGCAGAGGATATGTGTGGAGGAAGGGTTGGAATTTGACAATGATGCAATTCAGTTGATTGCTGGGAAGTCAAATGGGTCGCTTAGAGATGCAGAGACAATGCTTGATCAGCTTGGTTTGCTTGGGAAGCGAATAACTGTTACTCTTGTGAATGAACTTGTGAGTTCATTTCATTAAAATTCCAACAAGCACTTTATTAGAATAATTAACTGAGATTCCACCTAAAAGTAAATTTATTCATTGGCTATCAATTAGTTATTGTGGAACTAAAAATGTGATTGCAAATTTTATTTTTTGCACTAATTGTCGCTTACACATCGAACCAAATAAATGACCAAAAAAATAAAACTAACTAAGGATAGTTTGAAACGAGGTCAGTAAGCTATGCATAGATATCTCCTGGTATCATACCTTATGCCTTGTCATATCCAATTGACCTCATATTTCTTTATCCTCTTTTTCATCCATATTGATACTTCATCAATATCATCCTTACAATTCCAAGTTTCAGGCATGAGATTGCATAATGAAACTACAAAAGAAAAAAATGAATAACCATCTAGTAATTTGCTCATAAAATACATTAATGCCTTCTCCATTTTTTAGAATGGATCTGTTTCTGATGATGACTTGATTGAGCTGCTTGACCTGGCACTTTCTTCTGACACAACTAACACAGTCCGAAGAGCAAGGGAGCTGATGTCATCATCAGTCGATCCTCTCCAGTTGGTATCTCAACTGGCCAATCTCATCATGGATATTCTCTCAGGAAGGTGTCAGTCTGGACTCTCCGACATAAGCAAGAATTTTTTTGGAAGATATGCATGTACGTACCTCCTATTTATTTAAAGTTCTCTCCATTATCTCATCTTTTGCAGGAGTCTCAGTAATCTATAATGAGTTTGTCCTTGAACGCGTATTCTTGATTAATTGAGCCTTAATCATATATTAGGTGTCCAATTTGAGCGTAGAAAAGAGATAGATATCTTTCTTACCGGCTGGTACTAAAATGATCAAGTCCATACTTCTTTGTATACTAACATAGTGCCCCCTCCCCCCTCCCCCCACTGCTGTAGTGGCAGAGACAGGAATGAGGAGACTGAGTCATGCACTGAAAATATTATCTGAAGCTGAGAAGCATCTGAGAGCATCGAAAAACCAGTCAACTTGGGTCACTGTTGCTCTTCTCCAGTTTGGCTCTGTCGAATCGTCTCTCCTCGAATCAAATGACATGCAATCAAGAGCCAGCTATTCCAGAGGTAATTATTGACTGGTCTATTATTGAATGACACAGGATTAATGCAGGGAAATTACACATATGACCTTATTTTATGTAGGTTCATTTTTAATTGTCTTTGAAGTTGTGCATGAATAAAATGAATTTCTTTATAAATTTCAGAATACAAAAAGCAGGTTTATAAATAATCATGCCGCTCATAATGTTATTAAATTATACTGCTTCTAGTTAAAGCATCAAAGGTCCAATTTATCATAGATAAATTTACAATTAAGACTGATTTTCTTGTCGATAATTAGAATATATTAAAAGGTTTAGAGACTGTCAACCCAACAGCCACCATTTACAGAATAAAATAGAAAGTACTTCATGATCAGAGATGTATGCGTAGTCACTATAATAATGTCTTAATAAGATACTATTAATAAACAGATGAATGGGTTTTGAGGGACAATTTGAGTGGTTCAGTATGCTATGCATGTTCCCACGACAAATCAAACTGCTCAGAGAGGCGATGCCGGCGGCTGAAGTTAGAAAATATATGGAGGAGAGCTGTGGGGAAGTGCCAATCAAAGTCGATTAAAAATTTTCTGAGGAAAGAAGGATACCTTTCATCTGTTCATGTAACTGAAGGTGAGCCTATTTAAACACTTCTTTAAATCAGAGATGAGCATATTACTTAGGGTTTATATGGTATGGTGCCTTTTGGTTTGTGCAAAGAGTGAGGCTACGGTGCTATGCATAGCACGGATTGGGTCCGTGCTAAGACTCAAAATTTGACTTTTCAAAATTCTAACGGTCGATCCGAACCGTTCAACATGATTATAAAATGAATACGTACTTGCAAACCAAATTTTACATTTTTTCGAATTTTTTTACTATCTTTTTAGATAGGCTGTTTTTGGATGGTCCACAATGTTCAGATCAAGTGATTTTCGAAAAAATAGTAAAAAAATTCGAAAAAATGTAAAATTTGGTTTGCAAGTACATATTCATTTTATAATCATGTTGAACGGTTCGGATCGACCGTTAGGATTTTGAAAAGTCAAATTTTGAGCTGTAGCACGGACCCAATCCGTGCTATGCATAGCACCGTAGCCTCACTCTTGTGGAAATATTGGATTTGGCTTTTAAAGTTATTTTTAGGCACTTGACCTATACTGTGGGGTCGTGTCTTGTCGGATTTCAGTCAGGTTTATTTCAAGTTCTGTTCAGGGGTTTGATCATGTCTATCTGGTCATTTTATATTATAATTATAACAAAAGATTAGAAGACGGAGATACTTGGGGACAAGTGATTCTTATGACTTCAATATAGACAAAAGATTATTTGTGTTGATAATTTTAAATATTCTGAAATTCAGAACTGGCTATAGCAGAAGTCGGATTTGGGCACCCAGATCTCCTATCTAAAGCCGAGAAAATACAGAATATAATCTCAACCTCCCTCCAACATGAGCTCGGTTGTGATGTAGAAGTTAGGTTAAAACTTGTTAGTTCACTTCCAGTAAGCCATGATGCAAAATCAAAGAAACAATCATTCAGCCTATTGAGCTGCTCAGGCCGTCAGCAGGACCTATCAGATTCAGGTCTAACCGACATAGATGACTTATCCAAACTCGTTGAACCAAGACATCAATTCATAAAAGTGGGCCCCGCAAATGCAAGTGAGGATGATACCCAAAGGGCAGTAACAGTAACATCTACTCATTCCGAATCTGATGCGATGCCGAAAAGATTCATGCTACAAAATGAATATAACAGCAGTAGGTCAAAGGCTATGAGTGAGGATGGTCAATATGGCACACATATTAAAGAACCAGATTTCCAGCCGAGCTGTTTTGCAAGAACGAGAAAGCTCTTGAGGATACAAAATCAGGGTAAGGTGGGGCTTGCAGTATCCAAAAAGGATTATGAGACGTATTTCTATGCCTATGATCCTACTTATACAGATTGTTACGGGTCAAACTCACAAGCCACGCTCAGTTCAAGAGAAGAGAATTTGTAAGTGTTTTGAGTTTACTATTATTATGCAAAGATTTTCACTTTCATGCGGGTATGAGAGGAATAGAATATCAAACAAAAATTTTACTGTGCCTTTTGAGATATTAATATGTTTTCTTTTGTGTAGATCAATGAAAAACTCCAGAATTGGCTCAATGCTGTGTTGGAGAACACCCAAATACCCCATTTGAAAGGTGATCTCTCCTTCATGAAAGTAAATTTTACTTCTATCGAAGCCATATTCAGAAGCATTCAACCTTTTTAATACTTTTGTTGTCATTTTAATTCTGCTTACTCTGTTGCTCTCCGCAGCTGTTGGTTTATGGTGCAACCAACCTTCTGAATTGGATATCCAGCAAGATTGTACTAATTGCATCCATCCTGCACCGATGTGCTTAGAGTGAATCCAAAATTTCGATGGCACACCAACAGTAATGTAATTATAAGTTGGTATTTCGTGTGCTTGACCTTTTCAATGGCCCTTAGTGTACCATACATTCTGTATTTAGCCCTGTATTTTTAGATTTTGAGCAACTTTATCTACGAATTCTGAACTCGATCAAATGCTGAAGTAATAGGTAGAATATTTTCTTGTAACTCCGAAAGGAAGCTTTTATTCTTTTCTCAAGATGTTGTTTGGAGTCATTTGGTCATTCAACTTTGAACAATTGTAACATCGTACGAGTATTGAAAGTGATCTGATAAAATCGCGTGAGTTAGCATGCTTAATTTCAAGTACCAACTGGTATGTGGGCCCTCCGTTACTCTTAACTACTGCACAGAAATACCTAAGGCGGTGGGCAAGTGCTGAAAACAAGTTATTGATAACAAATTTGTTAAAAACCTAATACACGTCACAGCCAAATTAAAGAGGCATCTTAAAAGGAAAATATAAATGCCTGAATCTTCTAACAAGAGAGAAGACAGTAACTTCAAATTGAAAACAGAAAATTATTAGATAAAAATCATAATATCATTAGAATAGATAGACAGCTCCAGGATGGAAAAGCCGCAAAACTAAATGAACAAAAGAGAAGAAAATAACGTTTTTTAAAGACCAATTAACCAAATTAAGCTTCAAAACTACAAATTGACATCAATTATATCAACAAACAAGCAAAGAAACAAATTCAAGCAACGCATGTTGCAGCATCTATGGAAGCTGGCAAAACCCAATTGTGCTGCACTGCATACTCCACATACTCTCCATACTTCTCAACAGCATTAGGCACATCTAAACTCAAGTCCTCAAGGGACTCCCTAACCCTAGAAAACCCATTGCTCATCTGGTTAATAGTAATTAACCCCTGGTCAAAACACTCCTCTAACAAATCCAGCATCAAGCCATCAACTTTCTTCTCCATTGCCATTACTAGAGCCTTTTTTACCACCTCATGGTTAAAAAACGGCCTGGCTATATCACGAATACACCGACACGCTTCTCCCAAATCGCCTCCAGCAGCATACTCTTCTAGAAGCTTCGATACTTTGTCTTTAGCATCTTCCACTTGCCAACCAGTACCACCACCCCAGCACCTCAGAATACGTTCACCAGCATGGCGAGCTGATAGCAGCATACGTGCCATATGCGCAGTTTCAGAACCGATACTATTAGGTTGAAGTTTTTTGCTTATTTCGTCTAGGTTTAGTGGAACCAGTACCTCATCAATGACAGCCCTAGCCAGAAAAAGAGCTAGTTGTTTGGGAGCATCTAATATGTCAAGTGAGGTGTCTTCAACCGACCTCAGCAGCATTACAAATCCCTTCACTATATCCTCAGAGGAGAACAACTCCATGCTTAAAGAGGAGAGAAGCACTGATGCCATCTCCTTCTCTCTGTCCTTCCTATCCATAGCTGTTGTTATGAGCCTCTTGAGAAAAATGGGTTTGTACAATGGGGCCCGCAATTCTTCCAGGCTTCTAATCAGCTCTGGCACGTCGTCAGAGAGGAAGTACTCTTTTATTATCTTCACGCACTCTTCCTTGTACCTTTTCAAAGTGATCTTCTCTTCTTTAGAACTCCCATCTGAACCATTAGAGTTAGGGTTAACATTTTCAATCCAGCCAGCAGCACGTGCTTTTTGTAAAAGATGTTCAAAAGTGCTCTTAGCTGAAGGGACATCCAGAGTTAAATCATCCAGATTTTCACTAAGACGAGAAAACCCCTTTGCCATTTGACTAGTACTAATCAAACAATCTTGCACTGATTTATCAAGAAGTTTTAAGATTAGTGCCTCTGTTTGTGGTTTCTCCACTGCTAGGGTTACGGCTCGCTTCACCACCTCATGGTGGTAAAAAGGTAGCCCTAATTCCCTCACACATCTGCAAGCTTCTGCCACATCTCCACCTTCAGTTAGTTCACTTAATAAATCTGAGATTTTCTTCTTGACCTCCTCTACTCCAGTTTGGGTTGAGCCACCCCACTTACCGGCAATTACTTCTGCATGATGTGGCACCGAGAGGTAACTCTTTTCTGCCACTTGCAAAGCTTCCAAGCCTTTTGAGTTGCCACAGAGAGAGTCTCTAGCCCGAGCAAGATAAACAGGAGGGAGAATTTCATCGACCACTGCACGTGCAATAAAAATTGCCAGCAAATTGACAGCATTAGGTATATCCACCGACAGGTCCTCCGCAGATTCTAAAAGGTTCATGAACCCTAACTTAATGTGAGAGGGGGTTAGTGTGTCGTTGTAGAGGAAGGAGAGAAGAACTGAGGCCATCTCTTTCTCCTTGTCATGCCGATCCATTGACATGGAAACCACCTTTTTGACAAAGTAGTGGTGGTGCTCTTCTACTCCAAGGTCGACCAGCTCAGAGGCAGCCAACTGAACATCACCAGTCGAGAAATACTCGGAAATGATTGTTGCCATGTTTCTCTTGTAATCATCGCAGGATGGAGAAGAGTAGATAGCACTTTCAACCTGAGAACAATATACTTGTTATAAATCAATTAAAATGAATTATTGTTTTCACTGTATCTTTTACACGGAGAAAAAGGTTTGTACCTCAGTGTCCCCACCCACAGTTCCGTTAGTTTGATTAGACACATCTGTCAAAAGAATAATACGATAAGTCTTCAATGTTTTAATAGTTAATAGAGCATAGCATCAATTAGTTTCCGCAACCAAAAACTGCGCAACACTGATGGTTTAACGAGAAATTTCCCCAACAGGCGGAAACAATTACTTATATGGAAGTTTTTTACTGTTGTTAGGTTTAACATATTCTGAGTATATTGTTTACAAAATAATAAAATCCTTATGCCCAGATTTATTTCTGCCTTCAATTTGTCCACCATTGACTGCTCTAGTAAACTTATTATTGAAGAGCTTTTTTAGTAATTGGGTATAACAACCATCACAACTAATAGGTCAGGACATTTTTATTACTATGACGTGAAATTTACAAACATGCCTTGTTTTTTTACCTATGTGACAGGTAATTAGTTAACCCCAGTACATACACAAAAATCATAATAAATACATACACTAATTGGTAAATTTAACATGTATGGAATACCATCACTGTAACCCTAGAATGATGGAAGGACCACCACACAAATGCACACGCCCGCACACCACAAAAGAAAAAACAATTCTGACCATTGCTTGTGGGGTTGTGCCTGAGAGCAATGCCATTAGCAGCAGGCTTCCCTCCAGTAACAATTCTCAACTGGACATCAGACAGAATAGCTGTCGGAGACCTTGGAGGGGGAGGTAAAATCTCATGTTCTTGCTGAGCCGACATCCCTGCAATTCCAATAATCAGAAATTCATCATACAATTTAAATCTCAAAAATATATGTTTTAGCCCCTCAAAATGGCACTCTTTATTTATTTATTTTATTTTGAAAAAACATGGGTAGGCAATTTCTTTTGTAGACAGAAGCAATAACAAGCATTAATAATTTCCAACATTTTTCCTAGGCTCTACCCCCCTAGGAGATCCCAGGTGCTATAATAACTTGATGGTTGTAAAGAAGCTAGAGTACAGACTCCTGCCCCATTTATATATATCCTACATAGCCCTATTGTAACTAATATAGGTCTAGCCACAATCCAAGACCATGTAGAAAGTTCTCAACACAGTCCCCACGTTGAGCTCATATAGCCTTAAATCTCCAGATAGGTTTTTCAGTCCCTAAATTCACTAATCCAAATCCTCAAATAAAGCAAATACATGAAGCTCTTGAATTATCATCCGTTTTATTCATTAATTCATAAAATATGCTCCAATTCTTATTACCAAAGTAAATAATAAGTCCAAATTGAACATGTAATATTCCCATACTGGTCGTATCTACCAAATGAAAACCAACTCGTGCTAATTCAATCTCCATGTTTTAAAGCAATTAAAAGAAAACCATCCCAGGATGACCTCCGAAAATATCTAAAGCCGAGAGTTTTATGCTTGTATTGACGCATACTAATCATTTACCACAAAAACTGAAAATAGGAGCAACTTCAAATATAAGAATAGTCGCACAAAAATGAAATTTAGGCGGGCGAAACTGCAAAGGAGAGAAAAAAAAAATCAAAGAAACTAATCCATCCATCACTGAAACGATCCTATGAATCTACAAGTCTCAATAAAAAAGGAAAAGCAATTCTAACCTCGATGAATCGGAAAGAGATTTAGGGAAAGAGAGAGAGCGCGAAGTCTCGATTTCCCTCGATCTGAGAGGGAGAGAGAGAGGATCGCTTTCTCTCTCTTTCCGAACTCCCTTGCGTTGATCTCTTCTCATAAATCTGAAGGAGGAATAGTTTGTCTTGAGATTGCATTGGTCGGTTTTATCAGGTCGGCTCGGCTTATGGACACGTCAGAATGTCATGTGTCCTGTTCCGTCAGGTTCGGCCCGAATCTTAGCCGAACACGGTGTTAAGATTCAACTTGATTTTAGCCACCCTTAGGGATCGGCGTTTGAAGAACGGACGTAGGAAAATTCTACATTGTTAGATGACCGCCACGTTGGTTTTCCTCTAGTGTACTCATCGGTTGGAGCACGGCTCGGACGGCAGGGAAGTGAGATTTATTATGACAAATCGGACGGTTGTGGATAAATAGACGACTTTGAGAAAATATTATGACAGCACAAAAAAAAAAACAAAACCAAACTATACTGTTTAGCCAACAATATGCATTTGCGTAGCTATATAGTAACGGTTGCGAAGACTTTCTAGATGAGTTTTGAGAAAAAAAATTGACTGAACGAGAAAAAACATAACCAAAATATGTACTATTTAACCAACAAGTATGATTGTATGAATTTACCTATTTTTTTTTTTTTTTTTGTGAAGGGAAAAGCCAAAAAGTATAAAAGGTGGAGGCTTGAGTAGAGTGGTAAATATGACACGGTTACAGCACGGCACGGCACGTGTGTGGGTGCTGTGACTTGCGTGTTCTGTACCGTGGTCATTTATGTACCGTGATTATTTTTTGAAAATTTGACACAGCACGACACATCACGCGAAAGATCTAGTCACGGCACGACACGTAGTCACGTGAGTCACGTGTAATTAGAACTACTAGATCTTGATCAAATGATGAATCTTGAATAAATAACCTAAATTATGAAAAAAAATAGTTAAACATAACCAGTAATTATGTTTGGACACGGCACGTTTAGACACGCGTGATTATTTGCGTGTCGTGACTACTTACGACATTTTTGTCATGGCACGACACGGTACGTGTGACTGTTCACAGCACGGCACGAGACTAAAATCACAGCATGTTAGTCACGTAACAACACGGCACGGCACGGCACGTCACGTTACATTTTTACCACTCTAAATTGCTGAATGCTGAGTAAACGACAAGGCTTGGCATTTGTCTAATATATAGTTCCCTTTTCAACGAACAATCATATATTATTTTGGAGAAGCATTTGATACTTTTGCATTAGTAATGTTCTCTCACGAACAAAACTTGTAAATTTGAAACTATATTTCAACTCTATATCATACAAAACTAACAGAAAAATTCTAATGCATATTTTGTATTTTCATCGGCTTTTAAATTACATTATGTGATCGTTATAAATCATTTGGTTTTGTTAAAATGTTGATGAAAATTAATACCAGCATAAAAGCATTGCAATTTGGTTGTTTTCTAATGAAACATATAGCAATTGCTACTTAAAAAAAAACTGGAAATTAAACATAAAATAATTACAAAAATCCAACAACTCATCATTTCAAATAAAAATAAAATAAAATGTTGATTTAGTACCTATTTTTTAGGCGAACAATCAGAAGAGAAGGAATAGCAGATAAATCTTTTTCTTCAATCTATGAGAGGTAGCAATGTTTTTCAATCAAGCCCCTGCAATGCTGCATCACTTTGTGATGCAGCCATTAATTTAATTTTAATCAAATCAATGCTTTGAAGAGAAACTTTTTTTTTTTTTGCACGGTTGTGCAACTCTACGAATGATATGAAATCAGCTTCTATTGTAGCGCCATTGACTCAAACAAAATTTTCTAAAATTATGGTTGGTCTTATTGTATTTGTTTCCCTGAAAATTAGTTTGTCCAAGTAGGATGCAAAATTATCTAATTTTAAACATTTAAATTGACTTTTTAGCAGGGACAAGTCAGATACATAATACCGAATTTTTTTTAATTACCATCTTTTAAAAATTAATAAACAAAATTGACATGAGTTCTGAATTTTTTTTTTTTATCAGAGATGCAGTTAATAGCTACGCATCACTCAGAACAGGAATGCTCAATGTCTTTGTTCTAAGTGGTGCATAGCTATTAACTGCGTTACTGGTAAAAAGAAAATTAGAACCATATTAATTCTGTTTATTATCTTTTAAAAATATGGTAGCAAAAATAATTCGGTTCTTATGGAAAGAGAAATCCAGGAGGACAGCTTGGGTCCGATGAATTTTGGGACTGTCCGATTCACTTTAAAATTTGTGCGTACGAATTTAAAACAGACGCAAAAGTTATGGACGCAAATTTTAAAACAGATCAGACGGTCATCGAACCCATCGAACTCACTTTAAATCCGATGGACATCAAACCCAAATTTACCTCATCATTCACGCGTAAGGTTACTTATCCAATTGGTGATTGCATTTATTTTGGTCCCTTTTGAAGCCAATCTTTTCGATTTTGGTGATTGATGATTTATCCCCATTTCTTCATATGGACAGTCAGTGTCTCATAGTCGGCAGCAAATACCCAATTTAGTCCTCACCTAATTGTATATTTGCAATGAATAAAGTTCTCCATGGGTGCAAATACAAGTAAAACGAAGGTTCTATGAAGATAAGAGGAAGATTCAGAAAGCAAGGGTCAACTGCCTTTTCGGTTTGATTTGGACAACCCTTTCTAAAATATGCTAACGGATATGCACAGCGTTTTCGCTCAATTATTTTATTTGATTATCTAGGAATTAAAGTGGCAATAAATTTCAGTGCCGACAGATGTGTACACATTCTCAATATTATTCATGCCATTTTTTAGTGAGTCTACGGTACTTTGCATAGCACAGATTGATCAGTAATAGTTAATATTTTTGTTTTCAAAATTTTAACGGTCGATCCGAATCGTTAAATATAATTTTCATATGAATATGTACTGATAGACTGAATTTTATAATTTTTTTTACTATTTTTTAAGATAGGTAAAAAATCAATGTTTTTGGATGGTCCAGAATTTTCAGATCAAGTAATTTTTTATCTATTTTAAAAAATAGTAAAAAAATTTAAAAAATATAAAATTCGGTCTACTAGTACATATTCATATGGGGATCATGGTAAACCGTACAATTGACTGTCAGAATTTTGAAAACGAAAATATTAATTCATATTACGAACCAATCCGTGCTATGCATAGTATCATAGACTCACTCTTTTTTTTGTAATTCATTAAATAATTTTGATTGTAACGATTTGTGTTCAATTAATTTGGTGTATTATCAAATGATATTGAACAATTCAAAATTTGAAAAGTAAGAGACCTTATATCACTAAGATTTTTCATTTAATGTCACTAGAGAGGACCTAAAAATAAAATGGACAATAATCTCACCTCTTTAAGCATAGCATCTTCTCATAAACGTTCATTTAAGATCCTAGACTATAAGGGTGTGTTTGGGTGTCGTAAGAATAGCCCTATTCTGAGAATAGCAATGCTATTCTGAATAGGGTCAATCCAAACAAACTTGGTGCTATTCGGAACAACCCAGTTCCATCCAATTCCACTAACCCAAAAAAAAGTTGGAATAGCTACAGCGAGCCTCTCAGCTAAATTAAAAAAATAGTTATTTCTCCATTCTTTATTATTTCTTGTACTTGCCGTTGGAAGTAGCAGGTTTTGAACAAAAAGGGTGAGTTAAATAGATAATGCACATGTTTTATGTATTACTATAATTATTTAAATTATAGTATATTGATATTTTCCTTTCTTTTCTCATATATTTAATCTAATATTTTATTTAATACTAATCTAATATATAAAATAATATTTTATTACATTTAATAATTAAATTAATATTATATTGTATTATATTAAATTTAATCTAATATTTTATTTAATACTAATCTAACATTTAAAATAATATTATATTACATTTAACATTTAAATTAATATTATATTGTATTATATTTAATCTAATATTATATTATATTTACTCTAATATTTTATTTAATACCAATCTAATATTTAAAATAATATTATATTACATTTAATAATTAAATTAATATTATATTGTATTATATTAAACTAATATTATATTATATTTAATCTAATATTTTATTTAATAATTAAATTAATATTATATTACGTATTGGATAAAAAGATTTTTATATTACGTATTGATAAAAAGATTTAATCTAACACATAAATTATTACTCTATTCATTCCCTCCAAACTCTATTCCTAATATGCAATCCAAACAACTTTTTCACTATTCCGAATAGCTTGAGTTAGCACTGTTCTTAAACAGTAGCTGTTCTTATTTACTATTCTAAACAGTAGCTATTCTAGCTATTCTAGAGTTCATCCAAACGTACCCTAATATACCAAGTTCTTATTTTTTAAGGAAGTACATAGTTCAAGCACATCTAATTTTTGTGCTTACATGCAATCATGATTGTATTAAACAACTAAATTTTGTCCAATTTGGAAAGAATAATATGTAAAAATTAGAATGGTTTTATTCAATTTTCTTATTTAGAAAAATACAAAACCGCATGTACTGAAAACATAATCACATTTGTGGTTTTTTCGGAAAACCATTTTCACCGCACTATTGGTGGGTGAATGGTGCGATAATGGGGAATGTAATTTTCCACCCCATTAGGGCTTGTTCGGCCTCTCAACTGGGATTGGGTATGGGCTCGGAAAATGGGCCAATTTGAACTGTCTGTTACTGTTCAGCCTCTAACTGAATATTTTTTTTTCCCACGTGCACAGTAACCGCACCGAACAGGCGCTTAATGATACAGTGGGAGATTTTTCCGATCTGGTCACAATTGCGGTACAACAGCACAACACAGTATAGCACAATACAGTACAGTGGGAAACCGTTCTCCAATCTCACATGGTACCATTGGTGCGGTGGAGATTAATTATTCAAAAATCCGATCTAGTCACAACTGCGGTACAACAGTACAACACAATATAGCACAACACAGTATAGTAGGAAACCGTTCTCCAATCTCACGGTACCGTTGGTGCAGTGGAGATTAATTATTCAAAAATCCATCTGAATGTTTAAAAAAAAAACTATTTTTCTTTTTAAATAAATAAAAAATCGCTTTATCCCTTGTCTTATTAATTAAAGTAGAAAGGTAGATGAGGAAATAATATGAGGGAGAGAAGTTAAATAAGAAATTAGAAAAGTACCTGAATTATGATGTAAACAGAGTAAAGGACAGAAGTTCCCTAACTCATCCAAACCTAATTTATTCATGTCTTAAATGTTTCTCATTATTAGAAACCGGGGATGCCATTTAATAGGCTTGATAAAGAGAAATGCAGCACAAGGTTCCAATGTGGGACCAGAATATACGTCCGGAACAATGTACCAAATCTTAGTGTATCAATATGACATGTCAATATACTATTCTATCAAGAATTTAGAATTGGAAGTTATCTTATCTTCCTACTCGAGTGATTAGATACAGTTCAAGGATTCATTTTATTCAAGTGTCATGTATTTTTTTATTATACCTAAATATTCAGACTTAAAATTAAAAAGGTAGTATTTAAATTGAGTGAGTCTATGGTACTATGCATATCACGGGTTGGTCTGTAATACGGATTAATATTATGTTTTCAAAATTCTAACGGTCAATCCGAGGCGTTCAACATGATCCCCATATGAATATGTACTTGCAGACCGAATTTTATATTTTTTTAGAATTGTTTTACTATTTTTTAAGATAGGTAGAAAATAACTTGATCTGAAAATTCTGGACCATCCAAAAACAGTGATTTTCTATCTATTTTAGAAAATAGTAAAAAAAATATAAAATTCGGTCTGCAAGTACATATTCATATGAAATCATTTTGAACGGTTCGGATCGACCGTTAGAATATCAAAAACGAAAATATTGATCCGTATTACGGACCAAATCGTGATATGCATAGTATCATAGACTCACTCATTTAAATTTGTAATGTTTGTGTTCGTAATTTGTTCTCCATCATATTCTCTAGAGTTGAATCACCTAGGTTGTGCTCGAGAACTTGCTGTGTAGAGGAAGGGGAAGGGAAGATGAAGGGAAGGGGAGGAAGGTGATGGGTGACAACGCTTCCCTCCGAACAGTAAAATCTACACTCCGATTCAGATGTAATTTATTTCATCAAAATTAAAGTGACGCTCTCCTCCGAACAGTACTCGCTCCCCTCTTCATCCTCTCCGATTCTCCCCTTTGGAGCATGTGAGCTTGTCTGGTCAGCCCTGATTTTGCGAGCTCTCACCACCATACAGTGAATTTGTCGTTCCCCTCCCTCTGCGTCCCCCGTCTGGAGTACACCCTTAGTGCATCCTCCCGTTGACCTTGGTTGATGTATGATCGGGTAGCCGGACGTATCCAAATTTGGATTCAAAAACCAATGGATATTTATATATAAATTTGGACATCAGATGATCTGGATATGGTTCAAGCACACACACTGATAAAAATAAATAGGTATATATTCAATTTTGAAATTTCGGGTATTTAGTATTCTTTAGAAATTTAAATTTATTGTAACCAAAACTACAGCGTGGAGGTTTAATATAGTCAAATTTCAGCGGTGGTTTAGAACAATAATTTGGAGAAGCGCATGGACTTGTTTTAAGAAATCAAATAATTTTATTGTTTATATTTATGCTTTTATATTTGTTCAATTTCAAAATGTGGTTTGGTTTAAAACTTTGTTGATATGTATATACAAATTTATTTAGCAAGAACTTTGTTAATATATTTATTCAAATGATTCAGTTTATATCGTCTGTGCCAAAATTTTTTTTTTACTAATTTAAGTTTATTTTAAATTACGAACCGATCATTGAACATCTTTAATTGCGATAGAGATCATATTTATCATCTTGCTTACAATCTTTATCCATCAATTTTAATTATCCATTTTTCTTTCTCTCGAAAGTATTGCACGGTGGTTTTTCTTTCAACTTGGACATGTTAATTTCTTACGAAAACTTCAGGAGTCAGTTTGTTTCTGAGTTTCTAATCTGATGTGGCAGTTTGTAGTTTAGTTTTAAAGATGTGGAAGAGTTTCTTATTTTGAAACTATGCAGTAGAGTTTCTTATTAAGAAATTGTTTATAAACTCCATGTTAACTAAATAATTGACTCAAATTATTTCTCCTTTTTTAATTTGTTGTTGACGTGGCTTAATAGAAACTCTAAAATTAATTTTAGGAATGTGAGAGTTAGAAACTTTTGAGATCTTAATTTCTAAAAAGTAATTAATAGTTATTTAGAAACTCATTTGAGTTGCTGGGATGTAGATGCTCTTAAGCGCTTGTTCATATGGAAACTCATTCACAGGGCTTTGCCTTCGGTCAAAATTCTGAGTGATAGAATTGGAAGAGGGGACCCGCGCGCTGTGAGCAACTTGTGGTGATGCTAGTGAAGATGTGATGCACTTGCTGTTCGGGTGTGCTTTCTCAAGGGTGTGTTGGATAGCAGGGCCATTGGCTATTAGATCAGATGCGTTAGGCCAAAATCTACAAGAACTTGTATCGGCAGTGAATGAGAGAATGACAGAGGAGGAATGGTCCATGTTCGCAAATACAATGTGGGTTTATTTTCTGGCATCTCAGTGGAGGCCCTGCTAGCAGGCTCTGCTAAGTGAGAATGAAGGGTTAGAGGATGTGAATGGTTATAAATGTTACATTGATTGCTAATGCAGGGTTCAAATCTGATGGCGTACTACTCTGCACACATGAGGGCTTGCTGCGCTTTTCAAACATAAGCTGGGGTAAAACACCTCTGGATGATAACAGTTAGCAAAACCTTACACTACAATTCCTCACGTTGAATGCAGGGTTGGATTTAAGGGGGGCTTAGGGACAGCCAAGTAACCCTGTAGTCCAAAATAATTATAAATTTTGTATGTAATTTTTTTTTTTTTTTTTATAGAATTTTACCTTCTATTAGGGAAACATTTGTTTAATTAAAGCAACAAATATGACTCACTCTATAACATTTCTTCGGATCGATCTGCTACTATTTAGTTCTCTTCCTCATTATCCCAAATGTTCCAATGAAAAGAGCATCTGCAACGCCTGATATTGGTAGCTTCAATAGGCATCAAAGCAGGAGCAGATCACAAAAAGGGACAATGAGAAAAGCCGGTTCTAATGGCCGGTTTAGGCATTTTTAAAAATACCCAGCTTAATTAATAATTTGTATTTAATTTTGGATATTAATAAAAATGTCGTTGAGAAAAGCAGGCACAATGAATGGCTAGAGCTTAAATTTAAAATCAAATGCAACAAAAAAACTAAACTGGCTCATCCATTACAGCAACAAAAACTTACAGAAGAATGATGAGCACCAATTGCATCTGCTTTAATCTCCAAATTTACATACAGTAATTACTTCACATTGGTTAAAAGAACATTATGATTTCTCAAAAAGATTTTCTAAATATAGATTTAAGATGTATCTGCCTGTAGACAGTACATCAAGCCTTTTCTCACTTGGCTCGTACTTCCCCTTGCGAAGCTGGTACCGATGGGTTACCCCTTTAACCGTGTAAGTCTGGCCTTCTATTGTGATGCTTTCTCCACAATGAATATTCTGCTTTTACAAAAATATATATATATATATTACTAAACTTGAAAACAACAATGGAGTATTACACACAATATTCCTAATATGTCCCATGGTTTGTGTTTTCGACCCTGAAGTGTCAAATTCTTTTTTGGTCCTCACACTGTTTGCATGTGATTTTTGGATTTCTTTATCAGCACTTGAGAGGAGGTTTGATGGGTTTAATCACCGTCGATTTGCTTTAAGAGTTGTGCGGAACACTTTAAACTTCGTGCATGTCTGTTTCAATTTTTGCGCACAAATCTTAAATTAGATCGGACGGTCATCATGCTCGTTGAACCTAAAAGTAGGTCCGATGGGCATCGGACCTACTCCGTTCTCCTTTATCAGATACTAATTTGCATTTAATTTCCAAATTTAAATTATAAATTATAAATCGATGAGCATAATTTAATTTGAATTCCCAATTTGGTCTTTTGTAGTATTTTGGTTTTTTTATCATATTTTCTTATTTAAGAAAGGAAGAAAATCTTGGTTAGTGCTAATTTGGACAGAAATACTCCTCTACTATAATTTTTAATTTAAAAAGGTAAGTTGTTCTATGACACCATTTACACAAATTGTGTCTGGTGTCTGTTGTTTTGTTTAGAAGTGTTAAGGTATGTAGCAAAACAGTTCAAAATTGTCTACAACACAATTTTAAGACTGGAGAAGTTGTATAGCAAACTGTATGATACTAAAATTATTCAAAATATTCAAAAACCCATTCAAACTTACTCCCTGATTATACTAAAATTATTCAAAATAAATTAAACTAGAAGGTAATAGACAGTATGATCTTAAATTCCTAATGTACCAACATGTCCGTCCTCTGACAGATACTTCGTGACAGTCCAAAATTGATGTTACTCCAACTGGCGTACAGAAAATTAAACAAAGAAACAGACAACAAAATCATTTACTGAAATGAGTGCAGCGCATGTCTGATCTGACTGTACATACTGGTATATCTTAACCAGGCCTGATCAGGAATTCAGATCTTCCCCGGTACCGTAATAGAGAATCTTTTACAATTATTTGATCAGGACCGTTCTTTTTAACTTGGCACGAATCTTAAAGCCCAATATACTGCCTCCTCCGTCAGCCCGATTCCCAAAGCGGTTGGAAGTTAATCTCAAACCGTAAAGTGAAGGGAATCTTTTACAGTAATGGAGAGGATATTTGTCCCATGATCAGTCTGGTAGCAGAATTCAATTTCTTCCCTATCGGGGGCAAAAAGGTAATTGAACAACATGGGATTTTTTTCCTAAGAAATTTAGAATTGCAATTTGCAAGGCGAAAAAAAGGAAAAGAAAAGAAAGACATACATTTGGGAAGCTACGGATCCCAAGGTTCTTTGTTGGTGGCGTAACATCAACAACCATAAAAGGGTGAATATCTCGATCTCTGTTCCTTTCTTTCTTTCTGCATTCTATCCGGTAGTTAAAACGTGGCTGTGGAGAAAAACAAAGGATCGATTAGCATTGAATGACACAAAGACGAAACACGAGTTAATATATGCGATAAAGGGAAGAGAGTGTGGCACCTTGCGGCAAGAGAATTGAGTGGAAGCCATGGCCATTTCTTGGAAGATAGAAAGGAAGTAAAAGAGTGATTTTCTTTTCTAATTTGTGGTGGTGGAGAAGAGAGGGAATCTGCAGGACTACGACTCCACAATGGGGAACACAAATTGGCAGATCAGCTATCTGTGATGGATTCCCAATGGGACTCTGTGTAACAGGTTACTGATACTTTTTTTTTTTTTGAAAGTTAGAGCTTTAAATGCCAACTAACAATTTCATTGATAAAAAACGTATTTACATCGAGTCAAATAACTATAATTACTAGATCTAAACTCTTTTATTCTTATTAATTAATTTAAACTACTCTCATCATCTAATTCTACTTATTTACACTCTTAAACACCATAATATCTCATTCTCTATCTCTCTCCATGACCGGATCCAATTCCGTCCGATAGCCGCCGCGCTCCAATGGTCGGATCTACTCATCGCCACACTCCAACGGCCAGGTCTACCCACCTCTTGCTCCGATCAAGATTGGTAGAGACTCTACGCTTCGAACTCCGACGATACCGCGCTCTCGGCTCCGATCAGCTCGGCTCAACTCCCTCCCCTCTCTCTCATTGTCTTCTCCGCTTGAGAAGGTAGAAACGTCCGACGATACCGCGCTCTCGGCTCCGGTCAGCTCGGCACGGCTCGACTCCTCCCTCCCCTCTCTCTCATTGTCTTCTCTGCTCGAGAAAGTAGAGACGAGAGAAATGGGAGAATATCACTGTGTCGGATTGAGATCTAAAAGAGGTGAGAGGCATACTTATGCCCATAGTGACATATTAATTATTCGGGTTTAGATCGACAGGATCAAAAATTCATAATTCGGAAATAATTCGGATATAATTCGGGAATGATTCGGTTCCACAGGAAAAAAAATAAAAATAAAAAAAAAGTATATGTACTTATTTTAATTTTTTTTATTTTTCAACTTTTTTTAATAAAATTTAGAGGAAAAAAAATGTTTGACAAGTGCCTAAGAATTTGTAGTATACATATAATATTATTTTTTTTTTCTTTTGTTCAAAATCTTCTGTATGAACTGGAATTAGTTGATTAAAGATTTGATTTAATCAAGATGGTTGCCACGTGGTGGGTCCGCTTATGTCTTTCGAAATTCAAAAACTGTGCTTCAGCCTCACTCACGTGGTGGGGGCCTGCCACGTGACGAATTTCACCCACAATGCACGGACTACGGAGCAACGAATTTATACAGAGCGACGAATTTTTCGAATAAAACGCGAATAATTTGTAAAAATCATTTTATTCGCATTTTATTTATGAATAAATCGGTAAATATTCGGTCAACCGTTTTATTCGCTGTTCAGTTCGGAAACCTTAAAAAAAAATTTATTCGTATTTTATTCGCAAATAAAACGCGAATCATATTAAATCTTAATGAGGAGGGTTCAAATGCCTCCATCATGCCTCCATTTTTAAAAACTTTAATAACTCAAAATTTAAAACTTAAAAGTCAAAATAAAACTGTTGAATATGATCTACATCATTTTATCTATACACATGTAAAAAATCATGACATTTCAATTTTGTTTTAGTTGTCATCAAGAGCTTGTAAAAAATGTACTAATGTGGATAATTTCTAGATGTTGATTTTTCAACTTATTGATTCACTTAAAAACGAAATCGAAATGTGATAATTTTTTATGAGCACATAGATAAAATGATGTAGATCATATCTAACGGTTTTATTTTGACTTTTAAGTTTTAAACTTTGAGTTATTAAAGTTTTTAAAAATGAAGACATGATGGAGATACAAAAAATGAAGGCATTTGAACCCTCCTCAATCTTAATATGCTTATGCCTATTTGAATATGCTTAAGTTCGAAGAAGACGCTGTTTTTGGTTCCAACGTCCCACTGGTATGACACTTTTTCGTGCCTCATCGAATCTCAGATTTTTGTAAGATTTTGGGCTGTACCAGCCAGCCCAATTGATCTGGGTTCGCTAATTTCCCATTTCAGAGCCTGGGCTTTTTAAGTTGACATATTTTATTGAAAGAAAGGCCGAAATGACCCATTTCATTGCTGAAAGAAAAGGAACACTTGAAAACATCCGACACTACAAGTCAATATATGACGATTATAGCAAGCTGAAAACTTCTAGTTGAATGCACATAATTAACTCTTTCAACCATACATGTCAATCTCGACTTTAATTTAAATCATTAAAACAATGATTGTCTGTTCATAAATTAAATATAATTCATATTAAACCAAATCAAATCAGATATCATGCATATGAATTAAATGCCTTATACGAGGCTGAATTAGACATGCATGTCCCAGTTCAGTTTTTTTTACAAGTGCCATACTTTTAGCTACACTCAAGAATAAAATGATTTCCTGCAATCAAACAATAAGTCCTCAAAAGAGGATATATCTAAGAGGTACTTTTTAGGAATGAACTATGTTTCTATTTCAATAGAAAAGTAGGGTTCTGCTTTTCTGATCACAACCATTCAAAATTTTTCATTCACGTATTTCGATAAAAAAAAAATTTCATTTACGAATTTCAATAAATTTGATGGTTGGAATCGGAAAAGCAGGACCCTACTTTTCCATTGAAATAACAGCAGAGTCGTATCCATATTTTCAAAACTTGTGAAATCCACGTGTTGATAAAAATGCCCAACAGGTAGCATTAATTGTAGCAATCCAATTTTTACTTGTTTGAAATGAAATTTAATTTTATATTCTATCATTCAATATGTATGGACGAATTGTCACAAATGCAATGCAAAAGAATATTTTTTTTCAGACAATCTCTTTTGTCTCTTAAATAAGTACTATTTAAAAAATCAGTAGTCAAACCGGTCCGATTAATAAATCATTAATCCGAAAATTTACAAAGTGAATGTCTAGTTCTGTTTGATAGCATTGGTTCATAATTCATATAAAAATTAATTGTGCAATTTTAGATATGAGATCCAATATAATCCTATAGCACAGATCTTATTATCTATTGTATCCGATATAGATCATTATATGTTTTTCACGGTCATAAATAATGATAACTTCTTAGAGCATCTGCATCCCTGCAACTATTAGAGTTTCTAATCTGACGTGGCAGTTGCTAAACTAGTTTAAAAAATGTAGATGGATTTCTTATTTAGCAACTTTGCTCAATAATTTCTTATTTAAGAAATTGTTTATAAACTCTGACGTGGCAAAACTAATTGGCCTGTATTCGCTAAAATTAGTTTAATGTACTAATGATGTGGCTTATCAATTTTAATTTACTAATGATGTGGTATTATTAGAAACTCTAAAATTAATTTTAGAGATGTGAACATTTAGAAACTCCAGAGTCTACAATTTCTTAAAAGCAGTTAACAGTTATTTAGAAATTTTAAGAGTTTGAGAGATGTAGATGTTCTTAGTTGTAATTGTTTAATACTAAACCATCTATTGAGAATTACTCTTTAATTTAGTGACTAAAATAATATTCTACGTATGAAAAATTATATATATATTTCAAAACTAGAGCTAGAAAATTCATAATTATAGATATTTAAACTGAGAAATTTCACCTATCTTTATCAGAACAAAAAACACTATCAAAGCCAACCTAATAAAGTAATACTACAAGTGCTAAATCACAGTTAACGCAAAGTATATGCATCACCATCAAACCAAATCCATGTTTAGAGCCCCAAATCCCTTTGTTGCTACTCAAACCCAAGACCACCAGTCCCCACCTCTCCTTGAATTCGTATCCTCTGCATTAACTCAAAAGATAATCTTTTGATTAATGCATCTCAATCATTCTATATGTTTTAAGATTCGTGTATACTAGATCTGTACTAATATTAAGAGCCCTATTTTATACACAGGAACTGGATTGACTCTGTTTAAAATCAGACGGTTGAGATTCATTAACCCAAAATATTTTCTTTTTATCACTCCAAGTACATTTCAGGACCACAAAACCAACCATTATAAAAAATAGAAGGAAGTCGCCAATTCCATGAACAACTACGTACCAACCGTGATTATAATAAATCACACATGATTGGCTCTAACCGACCTCGAAAGCCATCATGTCGCCTCATCATCACCTGTTTTCAAAGGTCTCAATCCGAATACAATTATACAAACACCTTATTGGGTCGGATCCTGTAATGGATTTAAATTATCGGGGATCAACTCTACAATAAAATTAGCGATATAAATATAATACTTCTATTTCTAACACAATGACATACACTGGTCAGGTTACCCAACTTTAATTTCTTCCTTCTGATTACTTTACATATAATTATCTAAACTGGGTATAGAATTAAAATCCGATACATTGTTCAACCCGAATGCAACCTGACCCGATCCAATATCCTCCCTGCACGGCTGCACCTCATGTTTATTCTCTCACTAAATCCACACAACCGACCCTACCATGTGCAACCTCAGGGTTCCCTTAAAGACGCCACAAAAAACTCCACCGGCACCAAGTATTAATTTATTTCCACTCTAGTCCAATGTCTTTCACCTCTTTAGCAAACAAAGCTCCCCAAAGCCTTAAACCACCTCTATTCTTTTTAGGAAGTTAAACTAGAAAATTGTTAATTGCACTTAGACTACCACCTTGCTACCTACTCTGTATGAATTAATTTCTTTGCTTTTCTTGGCATTGTGTTAAGATATAATTAACGAGCTAAATCTAAAAACAAAGTTCTGTATATATGCATTTAATTGTTCTTTTTCATTTTTTTTATCTTAATGTTGTAATTTCTCTCTTACTTGAAAAGTAGTATTATTATCCAGATATATGACAGTGAGAAACATAACATTATTGCAATCCTCCTATACAAGTTGTAATAAACTTATAGTTAGAGTATCATGATTAATTACAAGACTAGTTTATTGATTACCATTTAAATAAATTAGTTTATTAATAATCATGGCACCTATGTATTTATTACATCTAATTAGAAGATGTAAATAAAAGATAGGTTTGTATAGAATTGCAAACCATCTACCTTAACTAGGTATAATTCACACATTTAATGTGGACTAAGTTCACCTAAAAATTCAATCAACAAAAAAGCCTCCTATTAGTCTACATTGTTTATCCCTGTCCTGTTTGAGACAAAAGAACCGCATGCTCTCTAGTCTCTACATGACAAGTTCTCTTTAAACAAGTGCACGCTTCTAAAGCGTGTCCCAGCTCTCCATCTATAAATAAACGAACTCAAAAGCCTCCAACCACCAATTGAAAGACAGAGAAAAGAAAGTGAAAGTAAGAGAGATGAAGATGATCAAGTTGAAGTCAAAGACATTGTTCAAGAGGAGCTCCAAGCAGAATGCAGGATCCAACGGTGCCTGTGGAGAATATGGTACTGCTACTGGCACTGGTACTGGTACCGGTACGCAAACAGGAGAGATAGAATGGGAAGTACGGCCAGGAGGGATGCTGGTACAGAAGAGAGAGAACTCTAAAGGGGCCGGAGAAGTGATCACGGTACGAGTCTCGACTGGCTCCGCTTGGCATGATATCTCCATCGGTGCCACCTCCAGTTTTGGTAATTTTATGCATTAATTGTTTTTTTTTAGATTTTTTGTATTTTTTCTTAATTATAAGCGTTAGATTTTAGTGTTTAAAAAGTGTCATTTCTTTTAAGTTCAAGGTCCTGTTTGCTCAATAAGATAGTATATACTGTAGCATGGCAAATCCAGTATGAGATAATATGGGTCAACTCATTTTAAAAAATTTAAAGCTTAAACATGATTTTCTATATAGGTTAGAGTAAAATGCTATGATTACTGTAAATTTTGACCTCTATAATCACATGAAAATAATATATGATTGACCTCCATAGCTTGAAAATCTTGCTCCGCTCCTGTACAAGCACAAACTTACATTGTTTTTCTTTTTCTTTTCCTGTAATACATGAAAATATTTCTTCATTTCTATAAACCAAACTTTGTTCCTCTAAGTGGTAGAAGTCAAATGCATGTCATAGAGCTTTATAAGTGAAAGAAATTTACAACTCTTTATAAAGTAGAAAAAAGAGATTTAATCTTACTAGTTCATATCATGCATCCTTTTAAATTGTAGGAGAAAAGGCAAGTAATTTATTGGATATATATATGTCATAATTAGAATTACTTTTTCCCAACTGACCTCAATATATATATATATTCTAACATTATTTCAAGTGGCCCATGATGTTTTAATGATAAAGACTTGAGAGTTCCTACTTCTCCATCAAAACAAATTAAGTAGCACACAAGAAGAAGTAATGCTACAAGCCAGTAACTACCACATATTAATATATAGTATTAATTAACGTGAAGCGCCATTAAAATTTGTGTTAGTTGGCTACCTAGTACCTAGTCGACTTATAATGGTACAGAAGTTCATGTTTTTAATTAAAAAAAAACCATAGATTCCTTGAGAATAATATTAAATGTGCTACGTAGTTTCTACGAAGATCACTATTCACTGCACTGCTTTTCTTTTTCAATATAAAATTGAAATTTTAAAACATGTATTATTTCAGGAAATATATGTGGAAAGGACCAGTGCTAATTTTTAAAACTAGAGCTACATTAAAATTTAACACATCTGCTTGTCATTCCTTAATTTGTATTTAAGCATACATATTTAAGAAAAGGAAGTAGTATTTTCATACTTCTCCCCATAAATGTATAGATTTTTTTTTTGTTGATTAAAATATGGGGTACTTCAATTTTTAAACTTAGTACTTTTTTTAATGTTACTTAGTATAATGTTTATTTTAATTAATGCAGGGGAGTTAAAGGTGGTGCTATCAATGGTGACAGGTCTAGAGCCAAAAGAGCAGAGGCTTCTTTTTAAAGGGAAAGAGAGAGATAATGAAGATTATCTCCACATGGTAGGAGTAAGAGATGGAGACAAGGTTCTACTACTAGAAGATCCAGAGCTTAAAGAGAGAAAACTTAAAGCTATGGCAGGAGCCCAAAAGCCCATGGGCTCAAGCCCATATAACACTCCCATTGAGGTCTAATTTGGGCTTTTTAGACTCTCTGATTTTGTGTGTTTTAGTACTAACAAGAAGAGATGGTACGGGCCAAAGGGCTTTTTTCTATATAATTTGCGTAATTGGGTTTGTGTGGTTAATCAAGCATGCTGATTCATTCCCTTGTTTGTTTTTTGTAAGAGGAATGGAAGCTTTTAATGAATTTACTGTAATGGACAATTCGTTTGTTGTGCATGACTTTTGACTGTGAACTCTAACAATGAAAAGTAATTAGTATAATTTTTTTTTTTCTTTTCATTGCATTAAACAAATTTGTCTACCAAAGAATCACAGAACGTCTTCAGACAATTGACAGTTTCAGATGAAAAAAGAGAAAAAAGATGAAGATTTTTAAGGCCTGTGAGGATTCAAAGGACTGTTACTAAATAAGTCACCAAGAGTGGGAATTAAACTTATGGCCCATTTAATTATAGATTATGATACTAAGGTATAGTTTACCAAAATCTTTATCTATAATATCCGGTTTATTGAAAATTCAAATCATACACTTATTTTTGTAAGAATTTCAAATATACCGCCAGTTAAATAATTCAGTGGGCCAGACCTGCTATATTGTGAGAGAATTTGATATGTAAATAACCCGCTAGATTATTTAACGGGTTGGGTATATTTAGAATTTTCGCAAAAATGAATGTATAATTTGAATTTTTAATAGAGCGGATTATAGATAAAAAATTTCGGTATAGTTTATCTAAGGTCATGTGAATATGTGAATCTGAGTCATATACTCGTGTACAAGATCATATAATGAAGATAAATGTTGATTATTTTGGAGTGTATATCTCCATTTTTGTATTATGCACGTAGATGTCCTGATTCGCTAACGGCTACAATTGAAAGATAAAATTTCGAATTTAATATCAGTCCTCTAATCAAATAATCTGTCTTCTTTTGATTACATATTTCATTTTTACATTTAGAAGTCTACATTTAGTTCAAAACATACTCGCCATACGTATGGCCACACGATATGTTACAATTAAAATTAAATAGAAAACAAAATTAGAGAGAAAATCAATTTCTCGGTTTCCTTATTTCTCCTCTCCAGCTATCTCTAATTCCTTATTTCCTCATTTCTCCTTATATCTCCATTTCTTTTGTTTCATTTCTCCAGTGGTTTGGCAAGAACCAGCAGCAGGATTCCAGTGCCGCCCTTCGTCAGGTAGGAGTTCCTTTGTGATTTTATTATGGGGCTTACATTTAGTAATTGAACCATGCTTTGGCATGGATTTAGTTCAGTAAGCGCAGATCGATACAGTTCAATTTTGGTTTCTATTATCAGGTTTTAGTTGTAGTTAGCAAGACTGGGTGTTTATTTGTAAACATGCAAAGTTTGAGCAAAAATTTTTGTGATACATTCTCTTGTTCTCTGTCTTGTTTGCTTTTTTCTCCGTCATTTTATGCAGTTTAGCTATTATCCATTCATTTTATTGAGTTGTATTTTTGTATAATAAGTGAAAAGTTACAGGCTTTGATTTGGTCGGACCCTATATATATGGCTATATGGATTTGAGAAATTTTAACCAGTGTCCAAAGCAGTGGGTCAGGTTGACCTGTTGGTTGAGAATTAAAGTGTGGATTTGTGCATTTGGCAATGCTTTAGTTTTTAATATGCATATAATGTTCTATTTTTATACTGGTCGGTTCAAGGTTTCCCTTTCTTTCTACAGTCCAGGGATTGGGATATTGGGTTTGTGTCACAGCTTTCTTCATGGACAATCTAGCATACAACTTAATATGTGACTTCAATTTCTGTTCATCTCTATTATCAGGTGAAAGCATATATGGGCAAAATTGTTCAATTTAATTGCTGGGTTACATATTGTACCTGATGCGTTTTAATAAATTGCAACTATGTGGTTATTCTTGATGGTGTATTTCAATACTTCAGCATAGTGAAATTTTCGTTTTGAATAAATAAACTGGGAGAACCAGTGATAACTTCTAATGATTTGGTAAATGTGTAGGCAATCCTTTGTGAAGTCACTGGAGGAGCCATTTGTGAATTGGCTTGAGGAAGCAGAAGAGGAAGAATGATGAATGTGTTGCTGTATATATCCAATTGACCTCGTGTCACAGTTTTTTTTTTTATGAAAATATGACATTTTGTATCAAAATAATTTTTTATTTCTTATAATACATTACCGTTGCAACGTTTTACTATTTTATATACATTTTATGTAAATTTGTATATATAAAATGATAAGACTTTAGTAGTTAACAATTATATATTTTTACTTAACGGATATATATAATTGTAATTAATAAATAAGAAGTGTCTTTGTGCTTCATTTTTTTCAATAAGGGTTTTTGATAAATATTGAACATGTGTGTAATTGAGAGACGAGTCCCATCACAACATGTGGTTCCTTTGCATTCTAACTTATTTATGTTGTGTTGGTGTGATGCTAATTCAAATATTTCATAAACTATTTATTTTTCTTTCTTAATTTATTCTTGAAAAGTTCGCTTTGTGGTAATGAGAAAAATATATGTATGCAGTATACAAACTACAAACTCGCAAGATAGGAAGAAATAAATATTCCAGGGACTTGATGTTGGTAGACCTCTAATTTCCTTTGAGAGATTCAAGAAAGAATTCTTTTTTAATTCCTTCTTCTTGCTTTTTACTTTATTTATGTATTTATTTTATTTATTATTTTTTAGTACAAATCCACAAGAATCTTACTACTTCTGTTAAGAGCATAGATTCAAAGAAGAAAAAATGATAATTGCTAAGTTGCTTGGAATCAGCTACCAGAGAATTTTTTAGCAATTACAGAGATTGTTTTTTAAAGCATGATAGAAGCTATCAGCATTGGCATAAGGGGGAATTTCGCGTATACTCCTCAAACGTCTAAAATTCATAATATCATATTTATCTTGAGGAGGGTTCAAATGCCTCCATTTTTTGTGCCTCCACCATGCCTCCATTTTTTAAAACTTTAATAACTCAAAATTTAAAATTTATAAGTCAAAATAAAACCGTTGGATATGATCTACATCATTTTATCTATGTGCTCATAAAAAATTATCACATTTCGATTTTGTTTTTATGTGAATCAATAAGTTGAAAAATCAATGGCTAGAAATTATCCACATTAGTACGTTTTTTTACAAGCTCTTGATGACAACCAAAATAAAATTGAAATATGATAACTTTTTACACATGCATAGATAAAATGATGTAGATCATATCCAACGGTTTTATTTTGACTTTTAAGTTTTAAATTTTGAGTTATTAAAGTTTTTAAAAATGGAGGCATGGTGGAGGCATGAAAAATGGAGGCATTTGAACCCTCCTCATTTATCTTTCAAAATTTTAAAAAATTCACAAATTTACTCAAATTTATTAACTTTTCTATCAAAATCATTTTAAATTTATAAAATACTCATTTGATCCTTTATTAACAAATAAAAATATGTAGATTGTGAAAAGAAGATGTTTGTCTTCTAACTAATTGCTGAGGCGGAGCTAAGAAGAATGAATGGGATCAATTTAACAGAGTTCTAAATAGTTAGCTATAGAGAAACTAAAGCGTTTTCGGACCTTAAAATCTATAGCGCTACCAGTCGTTTTCGGTGCTATAGCTAGCTATAGCGTTTTTTTAGTCTTTCCGTGATAACACGATAATCGCTATTTAGAATCTTGATTGAACCCCATATTTTTTTTCAAAATTTTTGTACTTATGTATGATATTTTATATAATTTAGAGTATAATGCCATGATGCTGCAAAATTGATCTTTATTCTCTGCAGAAAAATTGTATATGATTGACCCCCATAGTTTAGAAAGGCTGGCTCCACCCCTGGCTGGTTGGTTTTGATGACAAATTATTCATTTATCTACTTGTAGCATACACAACGTTATTTAGCATACGATTGTGTGTGTCACAAGTAAAAAAATGAACAATTTGCTCTCACAACTGACCAATTAGAGGACTGAACTAATATTTCTTTAAATATGCTACATATTTTTTATGTTTTTAATAAATGATAAAATGATCACTTTACAAATTTAAAATGAGTTTAATAGAAAATTCATTAAATTGGGTATTTTTGTGAGTTTTTGAAATTTGGAAGAGAAAAATATGTAATTTCGAGAGAATTTTAAGGATATACATGAAAAAGTTCCAAACTGAAAAGATTATGAAGAATATAATAGACTCGGAAAAAATTTCTATCATATTCATTTTATATTATTCTTTGTACAGGGGTACCAAGTGTTTTTTTATTCGCTTTTAAATTAAGAGTATCTACATCCCTGGTACTATTAGAGTTTTTAATATGATGTGAAAGTTTCTAATTCAATTTTAGAAATGTGGGGGAGTTTCTTATTAAGAAACTGTTTATAAACTCCATGCTGATCAAATAATTGGCTCAAATTATTTCTGCATTTTAATTTATTGCTGACGTGGCTTAATAGAAACTCTAAAATTAATTTCAGAGATGTGAGAGTTAGAAACTTTAGAGACCTTAATTTTTAAAAAGATATTAACATTTATTTAGAAACTCATTTGAGTTGCTGGAATGTAAATGCTCTAAGTATTCACATAATATATGTGAGAACGGGAGCGAGAGTAGAGAGAAAATTCAAAGTAATTCGTAGTTGAAATTAATTTTCGAATTGAATATTTTTGTTTATATAGGAGGTCTAGTATGCTTAGGGCTGCACAAAAATTCGTAGTTCATAATTCGATTCGAGTTTGGTTAGAAAAAGTTCGTACAAAATTCGATTCGAAATTGAGTTCGTTCGAAATTAATTCAAACCAAACTCAAACTGGACCTAGTTCGTTCAAAATAGGTTCGCAAACCAAACTTAGTTCGAAATTAACTCAAACGTGAACCGTTAATTTCCACTGATAATGAACTTTAATGTTTTATTTAGGATAATATTTCAGTTTGTAATAATTCTAAGACTTTGGTGATTGTTCTGTACTTCTATTGATATTTAAATTGTAATTTGAATACTTTGGATATTTGAAAACTTTGGTGATGTTGCTCCTGTTGGCTATTTAGAAAACTTTGGATTATGTGATTGTACTGAACCTTGATTGATTGTACTAAACTTTGGTGTTTGATATAAATTTTGGTATTTGTAATGAACTTTGATAAACTTTGGTATACTGTGCAATTAGAATTTAGAATGCCTGAGTTTTTGTTGAAGTGTTGTAATTTCGAACTATGGGCCAGCCATAAGTCATAACTCTTAAGTCGTAACAAAGTTCGTAAAAGTTCAAAATTGAGTTTGTAAAAAATTTGATTCGAAATTGAGTTCGTTCGAAATTGAATTCGTTTGAAATTAATTCAAACCAAACTTAGTTTGAAATTAATTCAAACCAAACTCAAAATGGAGGTAAGTTTGATTCGGTTCGGTTCGTTTGCAGCCCTAAGTATGCTAACTTTATTTAATGTTTATGAAGGATTTTTTATTTGAATTTCAAACTTACAATCTTTCACATGAAAGGTGTTGTCATTTGTCACTAGATTAAAAGTTGGTTATCTCCGAATTGAATATTTGATCGACATATTTATTTTAGAAATAATAGTTTGTATACATGTATGCATGTGTACAATTAAAATCTAAGAAATTTGTCAATGAAAGAAAAAACTTGTGACCTTAGTAGTTTAAACATGCGTTAAATATGAAGGCTCGCATTATAAATTAATAACAAGTGACTCAATTTTTTTTAAAGAAAGTACACTATAAAGTTATGTTAATATTTGACATAGTTAATATTTAACAAATCATAAAATTTTGAACTAAATATTTCATAAACCGTTGGAGCAAGCTAAATAAATGGAAAAGACGTAAGAAAACCACTTGTGTTATTTTATTTTCTCAAAAAAATTGATTTTAATTAAAATAATAATAAAGTATCAATAGCTATATCGAGTAATGAAATTTGGCACAACTAAAATAATAAACTCTGAGTTTTTCATTATTAAATTTGACAAAAAAAAGTTGAAAATTGTTAAATAATATTCAAAATAAAATAATTTCTCACTAAATTTTTAATTTTCAACTACCGGTTTACATAATTACTTGTGCTTGTGCCTTTTGTGATTCTCTATCTACCATTATAATTTATACCGAAATTTTATTTATAACATTTTTTTAAAATAAATTAATAAAATAACCATTGTTTCTGGTCAATTCGAAATCTAACACGGCCGCAGAATGCCGGAGCGGACCCATATGGGGGAGACCGCAGAATGCCAGAGCGGACCCTATATGGGTCCGCAGAATGCCGGAGCGGCCCCAGGGCCGCAGAATGCCGGAGCGGACCCTTTATTTTTTATTTTAGAAATACGAAATTGTAATTTGTTAAGGGTTATTTATTAGTTTCGAATGGAGTTTAAATTGATTTTTGGTCGTATCTATTTTAGATATGTCGTTGGTTTGAAATATTTTAGATATTTTAGATATGTGGTTTCTTTGAAATTCTTTTGTGTACTCTGAGATAATGAAATTAACCAAATAAATAAATAACAACAAAATCAAACAAACAAGAAACTAATCAACTAAATAAATAAGTATCTGACAAAACATCTACCAATACTACATATAAGAATCTAACAAAACATCTAATAGTACAACAAATGAAAATCTACGGCTCTGGACTAAACACCGTCCTCGCCTTCTTCTTCCTATACCCCCGACCCCACCTGCAGAGTGGCGTCTCGTCAGTATCTGCGGAGGATGCAGAGTCGTCTGCCTGGACATCCGTAGACTGAACCGGCTTCCTGGCGAACCTCCTCAATCTCGGATGTCTGCTGGACCCCAGGACCAAAAACTGTGGTCTGTCCAGACTCAGCCTGCGTGAATAAAAACGCCTGTCTGGCAATGGGGTCATCGTGGAGGGAAGGGTGAGGTACCTGCTGTGAGGACTGGCCAGGGAAAGGCGGGATGGGCTCTGTCTGAACATACCCTGGCTGATAGGCAGGAGGTGCTGTCTGAGTGGGACTGTAACCGGGGAATATAGTCCATCTCCCTCTGTGCCATACTCAGTGGAGATATTGAACTGGAACGGGTCCTCCTCCTCGTGTCCACCCTGTAGTAACTTACAAATTAGATAATGTATTGAATAAGAAATGAGGATGAATTACGTATTTTAATTTAAATTATACCTCGGCAGGCATCCTAGACTGGGATCCCATGGCGTCATGTGCGGCTCGGCCCATCAACTCGGCACCTCGGTCGAACGCCTGACCGACCGTCTCAGCATCATGGACGCCTGCAAACACGTCCTCATCACCAGTGTAGGGGACATAGACATCGGGCTCGTCAGATATGTCGTCGACCGCATCAACACCGCCCAAGCCAGCGCACCTCAGTAGAGAGTCGAGGCGCGCCCTGTACCCACATTGGCACACCGCGGGTACAATTCTAATTGTAAACCCTAAATTAATATCTAATTCTAAATGCTAAATCTAAACCCTAAACCCTAAATCCTAATCCTAAACCCTAAACCTACACCTAATTACTACTCTACACTAAAAATTAAAACTAGAGAAGAAGAAGAAAACTTACCCGAGGTTGAAGGGATTGAAACTTGAAATGAGATGTTATGAAATCGGAATTCAGCGGCCCCTTATATAGGCTGGGGACCGCTCCGGCATTCTGCGGACCCTGGGACCGCTCCGGCATTCTGCGGACCCATATGAGGGTCCGCTCTGGCATTCTGCGGTACCCCCCATATGGGTCCGCTTCGGCATTCTGCGGCCGTGTTAGATTTAGATTTGACCAAAAACGATGGTTATTTTATTAATTTATTTTTTATAAATGTTATAAATAAAAATTTCGGTAATTTATAACTAGCCTTTTATTTTACATGGGAAAACAATCACTAAAATTTTAGAATTATTATAAACTCAAATGTTATCCTAAATTAAACATTAAAGTTCATTATAAAGTACAAATCTAAATGTTATCCTAAAGTAACATAAAGTTCATTACAAACCCAAATGAATCAGGAGAGCTTCTTGAATGTATAAATGAATTCTTAGTGCATTTATACCGATCAGAACTTGGTCCCAATCTGCATAAAGAAAGAGAAGGAGCAAATAAAAATATATTAAGTAATTTGAATTATACACTCAAAAATTACCAAAAACTATAAAGTTCCAGCAATTTATAGGTGAATTATACAGTCAACAACTCAAGAACCAGCAATACTAGCCAGCACATAAACATAAAGAGGAAAAAAGGCCTAGGCAGTGCAGCCAACCAAGGGACAAAGCACAGCCAAGACAGCACCCCAGCACAGCCAGCCAAGCAACAAAACAGGCAAGGCCGGCACCAAACAAGCATTAGTAACAGACGAGATGAACTGGTCGATGGAAGTAAACTACCTGGGAGAGAGAGATCCGAGGAGAATCGGAAAGTTGGCGAGGGAGTTGCCGGCGAGAGCGATGATCGTCAGAGTCGCGAAGAGTGAAAATCGGCTAGTTTTACAGAGAGCGAGAGTGAGAGGCTGGGTTATGAGTTATGACCTTATGTTTTAAGTTCATCAACGCTAAGGAAATGAACGGTCCACGTTACTCTGAGATTCGAACTAGTAACTTCGTGAACCAATTTCGAATGACCAGACCCAGTTCGAGTTTGATTCGAACTAATTTCGAGCAGAATTTGTTTGATTCGTTTCAGAACGAATTAATTTCGAATCAAATTAATTACAAACTTTTTCCGAATCAAACTCAAATCGAATCACGAACTACGAACTTTTTGTGCAGCCCTAGTTCAAAGTTTGGACTGAAAAAAAATTCTTTGATCCAATTTTTTTTGTTTATTTGTCCCAATTGTTCTGGATCTTACGTGGAGAAAATATTAGTTATTTATCTCATCAACTAACTCTTCAGTACTCAGAAATAAGTAGTTGGGCTTCATCCACAAAAGATTAAAAAAAAAAAAAAATCTTTGGATCGGTAGAATCTTTTCGGTCGACCACAAAAAAAATTTCTCTCCATTTCTTTTCTTATTCCTATGAATAAAAAATTATCGAATTTATGATCTTTTATATGATCTAATATGATGGTGTTAGAATGATTTCGCTTATCAAGAGAAAACCGTCCTTATTTAAAAAAAAAAAGGCTAATCATGTCTTTGAAAAAATTAATTCTGTACGAATTTAAAAAAAAAGAAAGATGAACTCTACAGTGAATAAGATATGGACGCAATTTTTTAAATTATAGTCAGCATCTCTCAAAATGTTAATAATAGGAGAGTGGCTAATATCAAAACGTTTGCACCAAGGTTCTTGTGCGATCAAGTCGCTTTCTAATTTACAATGTCCAAACAGTCGATCCAAACCGTTAGATGTTCAATCTATATTAAAATATGCTAGAAGACCAAATTTTATAATTTTTGAATTTTTTTTACTATTTATTAAGCCACTTTGAAAATTTCTGATCCGGGTGAACAGTAAAAACAGTGCAACTAAATTCTGGACCATGTGATCAGTAATTTTCAAAGTGGCTTAATAAATAGTAAAAAAATTCCAAAAAATATAAAATTTGGTCTCCAAGTAGGTTTTAATATAGATTGAACATCTAACGGTTTGGATCGTCTGTTTGGACTTTGAAAATTCAAAAACAACTTGGTTGCATGAGGACCTTTGTGCAAACGTTTTGATATTAGTCACTCTCTAATAATAGTTACAACTTTTTTAGGCCTCTTATTTTACCTCTGCATGTGTTAATCTCTCTTATTGTCTGTGCTTAAATTTCAAATTGTAATATGGTTGGAATCTGAATGTCTGGCTTTTAGATGACAAGGCCGGACTTTATAAACTTTGACCTTCACATTTTCAAATTTTACAATTTCATTTTTCTAAGTCAATTCGTACAAATATTAAATGTCGGCGGAGGAATATTATATTTTGAACATTAAATTTCAAATTCTTTGGAAAGAGGGAAATTATTAAATAATCATACCGTTATTAAGGCATTCAATGGATGTGTTTCCAGACAATTTGAACCAAATTCGAGCCATGTTCTCACGTGTTGATTTCGGTTTTATGGGATCAAACATTTGTAATTCGGGTATAATTTCGGAATGATTCGGTACAACAAGAAAGAAAAAAAAAACTAAAAAAAAAGCCCCCTAAATATTAAAAAAAAATAAAAAAATTCATGTTTTTCTCGTGAATAATTCGTGATTCGCGTTTTATTTGCGAATAAATGTATTATACGTTTTTGTGTTTTATTCGGAATTCGGTTCAAAACGTAAAAAAAAAGAATAAAACACAATTTATTCACGAATTTCTCGCTATATTGTAATGCTCGGTACATTGTCATTAGAAAGGCTTATCCTTTTAATGTTAAGTGAATTAATGAGCTGCAGAGCCTGCAATTAGCATTGAGTTAATAGTTTCATAGGGGAGCAGCTTGGGTCCGATGGGCTCGATGACCGTCCGATTTGCTTTAAGAATCACGTCAGAACTTTCGCGTCTGCTTTAAATGACGTGCGCACTAATTTTAAAGCAGATCGGACGGAAATGGAGCCCATCGAACCCACTTTGGGTCCGATGGACATCGGACCCAAGCTGCTCCTGTTTCATAGGTCAAGTTGCGGTAGTAAGGTAATATTTTTACTAACAAAAATAAAAATAAAAAACTGCTACTTATTTTTCCGGAGTTATAATTTTTTTTTTTAGATAGAAAAATTCTAGCATTCTAAACTTTATTTAATTTCTTTAAAAGAAATTTCAAACACATGACTTCCTATATCGAGAGTGTTGCATGGGCGAATCTGTTAAGGCCCAAGGGTAGACACTCTTACCTACACCTGGATTTGAAATTTTTTGTTGACCCATTGTATTTTAGTTCACGTGTCTACTCCTGCTTCAATATTGAACCCAATCCTGGAGTTGAGATTGGGTTCCATTTTTTTTTTCTTGCCCTTTAGCTCTTTAGCTCTTTAGCTATCCACCCCGCTGATCCACCCTATCTCCCACCCCGCCACCGCCTACCCACCCTCCACCCCTCTCTGTCCCCTCTCAGCGCTCTCCCACTGCCTATCTATCCACCCTTACTCTATATCTCCCATTCCTTTGCTCTCGTAATGCCTCCCTACCGCCCTATCTACCTACCCCTAACACACCCCTCCCACTGCCCCTAAACCCTCCTACTGCAATGGCGCGGCAGTTTCCAACGATATACCAACACACTACCCACATTTGCTTCCTATCCCCCCTAGACGAGCATGACCGGCTAATGGTAGACCTTGACTCCACCGTCCTTTTCTGTACAACACAGGCAGAGCACCCAATAACTACCATTGACCTCTTACGGGCCCTTATAGCTCGGTATGGAGGCTCGCCTTTGGATTGGGGACTCAACCCCGTCTCTGATGGGTTCCTTGTTAAGATACCCAGTTGGATTTTTCATAATGATATCCACTTGGATTCTACTTTCTGGGAGCACAATGGCATTTCCATTCTGCCATGGCAAATAGTGGATGCCTCATACCCACTGCCTCCTAAGCAAAGAGTCCTCCTCACAGTCCGCAATTTCCCTATCAACTTCTGGCACCCAAATTACTTCCGCCTGGCAACAGCCGGACTAGGAACCTTGGTGGGTATTCCGGTGGAAGGTTTGGTGAATGGCAATAGGTCATCGGTACAGCTACTCATTGACTGCCATGATCTTAATCTGGTGCCCTACAAACTTATTGTCGGCCATAATGGCAGGTGGACTGAATGTGACATTGAGCTAGAAGGCCGCTCACCCATCCAACCCTCGGATTCACCGGACCAACCTCCTCATGATCCACCGAACACGGGACAGGGACACCTATATGGAGAAGGGGCTGAACATCCACCCCAGGTTCCACCTTACCTACCCCCGTGGCGGCGCCGAGCTCTCCAACTCCCCCTCCCTGGCCCAGACCCCACAAGGAGGGGAGCTCCGGCGGCAGTTCACTCGCCCACACCCACTCGGTCTATGCCGACACATCATGCGCCCGTACCATCCAACAAAGAGCCGCTAAAATACAATGCTCCACTCCCTCAGGCGTGCGGCTATGGACCAAGCCCATTCTCTACACGCGGCCAAGAGGATATTCCCTGCAGTAGTACACTGCAAACTGAGGAGACTGACTATCCTGACGGGCTACAGGACAAATTTCTGGAATTACCGAAACCACCCCCAACACCTCCCCATGTCTCACTCCCCCGAGTAAGACAAAACGATGGCATAAAAAACAAAAATCAGGCCCCATTTGTTTTGCCTATGAAGCCACCCTCCTCAATTCTGGGAGAGCATCCTTTATATAAATATACCCCCCCTCTATATAAGTTAAATACCACCCTCATTCCCTCAGTCCCGGAAATTAACAACACCCGCACACTCCATTCACTCAAACACCAAGCCAACAAAGCTCCAATGAATGCGGAGGATGAGGCTCTAATCAGGAGGTTTATTGCACTGAATACGGGGGATGAGCAGACCCCCAAGGTGCACCTACCCGATCATGCGGCGACAAGCACTAACTGGGAACTATCCATTCTTGCGCAAGTAGTGACTGACAGAACGGTCATGGATACCTATTTCATAGAGGCCATGAGAAAGGCATGGAAGGCGGCCCCTGAGACTAGTATAAAGCCGGTATCGCGTAATTGTTATCTCATTGAATTTCACACCACGGAAGACATGAATCGAGCTTTGTTTGGGGGCCCCTGGACCTACAGGGGAGACTTGGTGGCCCTAAAACAGGTCTCCTCGAATGCAAGCATCACACCTGCTTACATCACTACGGCTGAGATATGGGTCCAGCTCTTCAACCTGCCCATTCACTGCATGACTGAAGAAGGGGTGCGACTGGTGGTCCGGCCAATCGGAACTCCCACCTCACAGCTTCTGGAAGGCTTCATTAATGGCCGGTGTTTTGTTAAGGTTAGAATGTCAGTTAACCTAGACAGGCCATTGGAAGATAGAATCCAGGTGGTGCATCCGGACCTTGGGGACCTCACGGTGTACTGCTGTTATGAGAAATTGGGCCGCATATGTCGCTACTGTGGGATAATGGGCCATGAACTAAATACCTGCATGGATCACCAAAGGTTAACGGCCCTCATGCAAAACCCGGAATACAGGGCCCTCTATGACTCTCAGGAACTACTCTCTCCCAAAAAAGGGGCCTGGATGACAAGCCCGGTAATGCTGCCCAAAGAGTCAGAACCATTCACCCATGTGAGGCACAAGAGGCCCCATCCCGAGGGGTCGGCCCGTTTCGCTAGCCCTCTTGAGCAGCCCGCACAGGAAGAGACTGAGGGGATGCTACCACGCCAAACCCCCCAGAGGCCCGTCAGTGGGAGGCCGTCCCTAACCCCACCTCAGAACATGTCCTTGTTGGAGCCAGCTCTCCCTTCCTCCGTACCCAATAAGAAGCCCAAACCGGCGGGGCAAAATGCGCCGGTAATCGATAAATGAATCTATTGTCGTGGAACTGTCGGGGTAGTGGAGGCACGACAGTTGCCACGTTAAACCGATACCTCCATTGCACGGGAGCACAAATCGCATTTATTTCTGAGACGAGATGTGGCCGTAAAAATGCGGATAAAAGAATTGATTCACTGCTTCTGTGTAACCGAATTGTGGTACCCTCAATTGGCCAAAGTGGTGGTTTGTGGTTGATTTGGGGAGATCAAGTAAGAGTTGATTGTTTGGAGTCTAATCAGAACTTAATAATTGCCCGTGTCTGAGAGAGAAGTTACCTAACCCCATGGATATTCATTGGGGTATATGGTGATCCGAGTAGAGAGGACAACCAGAGACTTTGGGAGAGAATGGGGGAGTACACGTCCCAGGAGAACAGTCAAGTCTGTATTGTGGGCGACTTCAATTCCATTTCTTCGGAACATGAAAAGCAGGGGGTGTGGCCCATTTAAGTCATTCAAATAGGGCCTTTAGACAGTGGATAAACAGTGTCGGTCTCATAGACCTGGGCCACAATGGCCCAGCCTATACCTGGAGTAACAAGCAGCGGGGGGCCTCTCAGATCTGGGAGAGATTGGACAGGGGACTGGCGACGGTGGACTGGATGCTTCGCTTCCCGGACACCTCGATCTTCCACCTTCCTCGCTTTCATAGCGACCACCTGCCAATACTCTTGAGAACACAACCCCACACGAAGAGAACCCCCCCAAAATTCCTGACCGAGGATTGGTGGCTTCTCCACGATGAATTCAAAGGTGTCTGTCAGTTGGCGGCTCAACAAGGTGGTGCCAGTTGGGACAGCCTAAGGAAATGCTTTAAGGGAGAAGTCAAGAAGTGGGAGGGTGCTATGGTCAGACCAACAGATATGCTCAAAATAGTGGAGAAGCGAATGGAGGAGCTACTGTCCCAACCTCCAGACCAAATTGACCCGACTTTCGAGCAATCCTTGCAGGCGGAACACACGCGATGCCTGCAGATGCTAGAACGGTACTGACACCAACGTTCCAAAATCAACTGGGCAATGTTTGGCGACTCAAATTCCATATTTTTTCATGCATCGGCAGTGCCGAGAAAGAGAAGGAACACCATAAAAACCATCAAATTGGATGACGGTACATGGGAGACAAATGAAAAAGAAATCAGGAAGGCTTTTGTCAATCATTTCAGGCGTATCTCAACGGGAGAACCGAGACCTCACATAACCCAAGTAGTCCCGGAACAGGTGCTGCAGACGCTGCCGCAAATCCCTCAGTTCCTCCATGACTCTCTTGAAGCCTTACCCACTGATGCTGAAATCTCGGCAACTGTGATGGCGCTGGGCCCACACAAAGCGGCCGGACCTAACGGGTTTAATGCCAACCTGGTGCAACAAAACTGGCAAGCTTTCGGCCCTGCCATCATTAATGAGGTCCGGCAGTTCTTTACTACTGGGGATATGAAACCCAAGATAGCCCGATCCAATATAATCCTAGTGCCAAAATCAGAGGATGCCTGCACTGTAACACAATATCGCCCCATTTCTGTGTGTAACCTCATATACAAGGTTATTTCCAAACTCATCTCTAATAGACTGAAGCCTTTCATTGGGGACTGTATTTCACAGACACAAGGGGCTTTCGTGCTAGGAAGAGATATCGCGCAAAATGTCATACTGCTTCGGGAGATACTTCACACTTTCAGACAGAAGGAATACAAGAACCGGGAGTTCTGTCTTAAAGTTGACCTCTCCAAGGCGTTTGACAGAATGGACTTGGGGTTTCTGAAAGCAATCTTGCCCTTGTACGGTTTCCCGGTACGACTGGGACAATGGGTGATGGCTTGCGTAAGATCTGCACAATCTACGGTGGTGCTCAATGGCAGAGGAGATGGATTTTTCTCACCTTCTTGCGGGCTCCGTTAGGGCTGTGCGCTTTCGCCTTACCTATTCATCCTGGCCATGGACATTCTCTCCAGAATGCTGCATTTTCGGGTCCAGAGGGGGGAGCTGCAGGGAGTCCGCATTGCTCCAAGGGCATCTGCGATAACTAATTGTTTATACGCGGACGACCTTCTCATATTTGGCAAGGCTGAACCTCAGGAGGCACGGGCACTGCTGCAATGCCTGGTGGATTTTGGCAAAGTCTCGGGGTAGAGGGTGGGCCCTGAAAAAAGTCATATTTGGTTCAGCATTGCCACTGATGTACAGGTACGCCACGAAATCTGTTCCATCCTGGGGGTACCGGTTAACAGTGAGGCACCGGTCTATTTGGGAGCGCCGGTAGAAGTGTCTCGGCGGTCTTTTGATTTCTTAATCACCAAGGTTTCTTCAAAACTGCAAGCATGGAAAAGCAAACTGCTGTCGCATGCGGGTCGGGTGGTGCTCATAAAGACTGTACTCCAGTCATTGCCAGTTTACTACATTGCGACAACGAGAATACCTGCAAGTGTCACCAAGGAGATCAATAAACTGGTAAGAGCCTTCTTTTGGGGGAAGATGGAAAAGCAGCGGTACCTAGCATATGTTGCGTGGAAAGAGATAACAAAACCAATTGGAAGAGGGGGCCTGGGACTGAGAAGCCTGGAGTCGGTCAATGAGGCGATGCTGATGAAATCGTTGTATAAACTGGCTGCTGGTTCTGACCAGTTGTGGGTTGGCTTAGTTTCAGCAAAGTATTTGCCAAGATCAGATCTCTGGTCATCAAAAAGGACGTATAAGTGTACGGTGTTTTGGAGAAGTATTATGCAATTGAGGGAGAAGATTCTACCACTTATAACTTGGAGATTGGGAGATGGGACAACATGCAGGGCAATGGGTCAGCCCTGGTTTTCGGGGGGGACTCAATTCAGCCCAAGAAACCAATGGGAAAGGGAATTGAAGGTCAGTGAACTACTGCTTGAAAATCAATCGGCATGGGATGTCTCAAAGCTGGAAAGTCTCTTTGGTTTATCGGGCTGTGTCCTCATCCTGGCAACTGTTCTGCCACCAACACCTGCAGGTTCAACTAGAGGAGATTCTCTTATCTTCAATTTATCAAAGAATGGGGACTTCTCTGAAAAAAGTCTTATGATGCCCTCACAGCCTCACCAGAACAGCATAATCAGGATGAAAAGCGGTTGAGTAGGGCAATTTGGCAGAAAGGTACCATTCAGCCAAGACTTAGACTATTTCTCTGGAAGTGTTCGAAGGGTGCCCTGCCACTTGGCAAGCTACTACGGGTCAGAATGGCAACTGCAGACCCGGTTTGTGCTGTGTGTGGAGACATGGAGGAAGACGTCACACATATGATTTTCTCATGCCCTTTTGCAAGATCATGCTGGTACATCAGTAACCCCCCCTCTCAGGTCTGATGCGCTGCAGGGATCCTGTTCACAGATTTTCCGATACTTGGCTGACACCACATCTGACGTCCAATGGACATCCTGCGCCAATACTATGTGGGCGATTTGGCGGTGCAGGAATGCGCGGACCTACTCGGGAACAGTTCAACCACTGATACCTTTCTCAAATACCGGGCTGACATTTCGGGGGAAACTCTGATTGCGGCATCTCACAAAAAGGAGGTCCCTCCCTCACATCCACCTGCAACTGACATCAACCCGGAGGTGTGCTGCTATGTCGATGGATCGTGGGCACATCACTGGCAAGGTGGATGTGGATTCCAGCTGCTCAGGAACGGTGAACTGCTAACCTATGAATCTCACTCCTCTCTTTCGTGTTGCCCCTTACAGTCTGAGGCCCAGGCTCTCAAACTGGCCTTGCAGCAGGTATTGTCAAGAGGAGAAGCAACATGTACCTTCTTTACCGACAACCAACAATTGGCTGCAGCGTGTTCAGCACTCCAGCCACCAACTGACTTGGACTGGAGGGCTTTCACTGATGCGTTTGAGGTTTGGAAGATGATGAAGCAGAACCCGGGTTATACGTGCCAGTTCATCAATAGAGCGGCGAACCACTTTGCAGATTACCTGGCAAGGCTGGGCAGGGTGTTTGGATGGAATTACAGGGGGTTTACATACCCTGCCTTCCCGGAGTTACCAACACGGCAGTAGTGAACAAGTACTTCAGTCCGGAGGGTAGATCTTTGTATAAGAATGGGCGGGGAAATATACCAACTTTTGTGGGGACTGAAAGTGTAATGTGTATTTTGGCCTACGGGCCTCTGAATGACAAAAAAAAAAAAAAAAAAAACCCAATCCTGA